>CM055276.1:35278146-35878146 GCA_029237695.1 Conchocele bisecta | reverse complement strand
CCAACGACCATTGGCCTGATCATTTACGGGCACATGCCTGGGTATGGAAGGTCTTCGAGTCATTTCCCAACCTTAAATATAAGAAAAATAAATAAGATGAAATATAGACAAAAATCGAACGATTTAATGTGTATTAGTCTATTTCGGCCAAAATCTGACGGTGTGGTAGGTGACTCAAAACTAAACTAAAATTAAATAAATGCTAGTAAATAACAAAAACAAATATATATATAAAACCCAATTTAACAACACAAAATCAGCAATCACGGTTATCATGATAGGTTAATATAGAATTCTGATGCAGCACACTAACATAGGGTGAGGGTGGCACGTCAAATACCATACCGTCAGAAATCACTTTCTTCTTCTCTTCTCTTCTCTTCTCTTCTCGATGGTGATTAGGTAGGATTAGGACTGAATGTAATTATAAGTTAATTACGTAGAGCACACTTGCTAGACATTAGTGACTCAGATAGTACACTCGCCACTTAATTTCATTTGACCAGTCCGTATGCCACTCAAAACGCACAAATCACGTAAACTAGTATGGGTTCCCCTCAATCATCTCTAATCGATACCCAGCCATACTATATCACACACATATAAGCTGATGGGTGCTATAGGAGGCCTCCAATTATAGCTTACCATACCTGCATAGATTCTCCTATATTTGACGCACATTTTTGGAGCCTGAATTATAAATGCAACATTTATCAAAATTCGGAAATATAAACCAGACCGACGACCATCGGCTTGCTTCTTTACTAGGCTATATATCCCGGGTATGGAAGGTGTTGGAGCCAATTACCACCCTTAAATATGAGCCGAATGAATGAATGAATAAGATGGCATTGTAGGCCCTGATCAGACTGCGCGAATCTTGGGCTACGCTATCAGCTCTATGTATCATATAACAAATCATATGTTCGCCAATATATCTAAATCACCAACAAACACGGAACAGCTTGAACATTTACGCAGTCTGAGAGTGGCATGTAATGGTCAGTATTGAGTTAATTAGTTATCTCCTATTTAAGGGTGGGAATTGGTTCACAGAACCTTCCATACCTGGCCCAGATTAGTTTTCAAGCCAATGGCCGTTGGTCCGTTTTTTCCCCGAATTTACTATTAGTTGCAATGCAGTCGAAATATGTGCGATATATGAAGACTCGGTCGTATCAGTATTGAGTGGAGACAAACATTTATAGTATCCCTATATCACAGATTTTGATTCAATTATCTAATTTAAATCGAGCTGCGTGTAGATGATCAATCGATACTCTATTTGAAAGTTATTAAACAATCATATAGCCGAAAGAACACAACACAGATCATGTAGTGACAATACTATAGTGTTCGATTGGAAGATTGACTGCAATGAGCCCTAAATATCAATAGCATTGCCGGTTCTATGATGGTATCACATGCCATTGTACATGGGTATTAAGGGAACCACAGTTAAGAACCAGCAGCGTTGATCAGTCATCACCTTCTCACAGCCATTATCTCTTGTGTTTTACGTCATAATTTTGAAATTAGAGTTTGCACATTATAAGTCAGTCGTAATAGCAGATGCGATCGATTTCTTTACAATATCATGATCATGGTCGCTTCTATGATGGTAGCATGAGTGTCGCACATGCTGTGATAAGGAGCTCGCGTCAAGTCGACCGTCCATAATTAAGTGATTAATGGCACGTGCTTAACACCACGGTTGTGTAACTGATAACAATTAGGATTGATGGATGGATAAATTAAGATAATTGTGTTTTCCTATAATATCATGATGCTATTTGAGGGTTGTTCAGGCAAAGTAGATCAAACAGGGAAGGATCTATATGTGGTTGGGTTATGCAAGATACGATATGATATGTTGTGGGGCCCAGCTACGGTCGTTTTGCGGCTAGTCGTATACAAAAGGCTATTATTCGAATTAAGTTGCGGATACATAGCGTTTATCTGTTGTTATTTGGTTAGATGACAATTCGTTACATTCAGTCTGAATACGAGTTGATAGACAGAAGATAATACACGGCGGTACGTCATTTGCCCATATATATTATGCCTATTAGTGAGATGCAGTAAGTGACCTGTGTGTATAAGTATCAAACTTGCAGTATTTAGCCTTCTGAGCCAAATCTTGCAGCTTATAATTTCTTGGAATTGATAAAGAAAGTTCCATATCGCCGGTCCTGTTCCAAAATTTTAAAATTTGATTTCATACTATGCATGTCACAGTCAATGATGTTTAATCTAGAGTAATGTGGGCGGCCAATTCCGGCCTAAACTGCATTACTCCGTGAGATTTGTGGTGGGGAAATCGGAGTACCCGGGGAAAACCACCTCACAAGTACTACTGGGTGACGGATGCCAACGTTTTACTGCCGGTCTAAAACAGTATCTACTATTGGTGCTATGACATTCGGCGCACTTTCCTGTTTGGCGTCCCAGTACTAATCCTCAGCAAGGCAATCCATGCCGGAGAGAATTTCCAGGGCCAGTTCCGATCTAGTTGGGGGGGGGGTGGGGAGGGGTGTGTGTTGGGGGGGGGGGTCCATGACCTTATATTTATAGCCTGATACCAGTAGGTAATATACTTTTCAGATTGGGTTTGCTTTAATTTATTTAGTTTAACGTCATGTATTTGCCCCCAATAGTGTGTACATATCGTCTCGTTAAATTCCCAATACTAATCCTCAGCAAGGCAATCACTGCCGGAGAGACTTTCCCAGGCCAGTTCCGATATAGTACAGACCAATTGGGGGATCCCATATCTTATATTTATATTAATATCCTGGTACTAGTAGGTAATATACACGTGTTTGTCGTGTGCTATTGGGTCCCGGGTTGTATATATAGTAAATACATGGCTAGTGCCGTCGAATATAAAATATATTCGGTTGAGCCTTAGACAGCTTTATTGGGGCGAGCTTTAGCGAGCCCCTATAAAGTTGTCGTGGCGAAACCGAATATATTCAACGGCACTAATCATGTATTTAATTAATACCGCATACTAAATTTAATTGTTTGAACGTGCTTGAAGTCATGTATTGACGTCATTCCCTCGCCATACGTCACAAATCTAACGACGTCATTCAAAGCAAAATGGCGGCGTCCACGCTAGATCGATTCGGTATTGTATCTGATTAAATCTCTGATTTATTTACGATGAGCTTCAATAATGGCTGAGTTTAGACTACACGGTTGTCATATAAGCATTGCAATCATAATGGACATGTCCGTGTCCATTGGTTACGTCGAATATACTGTGAAAATAGACAAAATTCAGCTGAACCGACAGCGATTTCGATTTTAAAATCCGCCGCCATCTTCAATTTGCTGTTGAGACTGACCAATCAGAGGCCACGATTAGGGGTCAAAGGTTAAAAAATAAAGGCAAAAACGGCACTTCATGTATATTAGGTAGTAGCCTATTACACCAACATTGCACGTATACTAGCAAAGTATTCTTGGTGGGAGTAATCATTTATTTTTCCTGAAATGCATTATTTCATATAGAACTAACGACTGCATATATTTGATGATTAAAAGTATGCAGAATTATTATACTGAATGTATTACATTATCACACATGGTTAGTGCCATCGAATATAAAATATATTCGGTTGAGCCTTTATTGGGGCGAGCTTGAGCGTATACAAAAGGCTATTATTCGAATTCAGTTTGAGCTAGCCCCTATAAAGTTGTCGGGGCGAAACCGAATATATTTTATATTCGACGGCACTAATCATGTATTTAATTTATACCGCATACTAAACTTAATTGTTGAACGTGCGTGACGTCATCTTTTGACGTCATTCCCTCGCAATACGTCACACATATAACGACGTCATTCAAAGCAAAATGGCGGCGTCCACGCTAGGTAGATTCGGTATTATATCTGATTAAATCTCCGATTTATTTACGATGAGCTTCAATAATGGCTGCTTTTAGACTACACGGTTGTCATAATAAGCATTACAATTATAATGGACATATTCATGTCGTTGGTTAAATCGCCTATACTGTAAAAATGGACAAAATTCAGCTGAACCGACAGCGATTTCGATTTTAAAATTCGCCGCCATCTTGAATTTGCTGTTGAGACTAACCAATTAGAGGCCACGATTAGGTGTCAAAGGAAAAATAAAGGCAAAAACGGCACTTCATGTATATTAGGCTACTTCAGGTATATTAGGCTACTTCAGATATAAGAACATTTATTCAACCCCTTTTATTATGCTACATGGAGCAATTGTTGCGGTATAAAATGTAATAAATTCGGTATAATAAAAATGTATCCTGTAACAATTGTAAATCATGGAACACCGATGGGGGCATTATTGTGAACGGATATGATCGCCTTTCTAATTGTTTGTGTGACCCTAGTGGCATTTCATTACTAATACAATCCTAGCAACCATGTCTACTTTCCTTCTGTTCAAGTTTAGAATGTTTTATCTAAGGTCAATTGTACGCTACGCTTGGTTCCAGATCTAAGCAATTTCACAGCATAACTACATGGATATTAAAATAGGAACTTTTAATGTAAAGGGTATAGGGTGAAAAAGCAAATCTTTACAACTGATGTTATGGATTAAAGAAAATGATTTTGCTATTTGTTTTATTCAAGAAACACATTTTACTGCAAATGATAAAACACAATGGGAAGATGAATGGGACGGCGATGATTTTTTCAGTGGGAATTTTAGTAATAAAGAAGGGGTGGGTATTCTAATATCACCAAATTTTTAGTATAAAATAAAACAATATATCGAAGCAGTAACCGGTAGAATGCAAGTTCTAAAAATAAGTATCAGAAAATGATTATACACTAATTAATGTATATGGTCCGAATGAAAACAGCTTTAACTTTTACCAAAATATGGATAATGATATGGAATCTTTCGAAACTGATACATTAATAGTAGGTGGAGATTTCAACACAATTTTAGACCCGGATCTTGACAAGAAAAATGGAAGAAAATATACAAATAAAAAGACACGAGACAAATTATTATCTATCATGAATAAATACAATCCACTCGATATTTGGAGAATTCTTAACCCCAATTCAAGAAAATATACATGGCATTCAAATACTAAGCCGCCAATATTTTGTATACTAGACTATTTTTTAAGACAGTGATGTATCCATTCTTACAAACTGGAGACCGATATCCCTTCTTAATGTCGATTATAAAATTGCTACAAAAGCTATTGAAAACAGGTTGAAAAAAGTATTACCATCAATAATAGATCATTCACAAACTGGATTCATTAACGGGAGATACATTGGAGAAAACATCAGAAAATTAAGCGAATCACTAGACTTTTTGAATGAAAGTAATTCTCCGGATTTATTATTCTTTGCAGATTTTGAAAAAGCCTTTGATACAGTTGAACACGAATACCTTCTAAAGGTCATGCAATATCTTAATTTCGGCAACGACATCATTAAATTGATTAAACTTTTTTATTCAGATGCACAAAGTTTCGTTACAAATAACGGTTACTTATCAGATTTGTTCTCAATAAACCGAGGTGTCCGTCAAGGCTGTCCATTATCACCATACCTATTCATAATTAGCAAAAGCAATACACAATGAAAAATATATAACTGGGGTTAAAATGAGTAACATAGAACTTAAAAAGACAATGTTTGCTGATAATGCTACATTTATATTAGATGGTACACAGAAATCATTCGAAACATTAATATACCTTATAGATGAATTCAGTAAAATTTCGGGCCTCAAACTCAATACAAAAAAGTCTACAGTACTTCGGGTGGGTTCCCTAAAAAATACAACACTAATTTTGGTACTATGATCAAAACATTTGCTCTTCCGAAACTGATATATCCATTAACAGTCTTACCTGACCCACCAGACAGCATAATTAAAATAATTAAAAATAAATTGTTTGATTTTCTCTGGGATGGCAAACACGATAAAATAAAGCGGAACATAATAATTCAAACATATGAACACGGGGGTTTAAAAATGGTCGATATAGACAGTTTTATAAAAGCGATAAAAGCATCATGGGTAAAAAGAATATGTGATGATAAAAACCATGGCCAGTGGAAACTGCTATACACACAGAAACTTGAACCATTTGGTGGGAAACTAATTTTCGAATGCAATATAAAACCACAGGATATAAAACACATATGTAAAGAACATACTTTCCTATTCAATGTTTGGCATTATGGGCTAACATCAATTTCTCAGAAAAAAACGAAAGTATATCAAAATAAATTATATGGAATAATTATAATATAAAGTATCAAAACAAAATAATATACATTAACTCTTGGCACGAAAGAGGTATCAAATTTATAGAACAGTTATATGATTATAGAGTAAACAGATTTATCGGTTTTAATGATTTTTGTAGCATGAATGTGGAAGATATAAAACATTTATTCTGGGAATGCCCAAACGTACAACATGTATGTTCACAACTAAGAACATTCTTAAATGAAAGAGGTGTGGTTTACGAAGTGAATTTTAATACGATTTCATTTGGTGTAAACCAAACAAATTGTATCGCTAAACAATTTAATTTCATTATCATACTTGCAAAATATTTCTTGATTAAATGTAAATATGAAAAACAAGAATTGTCATTTAATTTGTTCATGCAATATTTGAAAAGACGAATCAATATTGAAAAAGAAATAGCCACAATGAAATACAAGCCAGATCTACATATAATAAAATGGGGTAATTTCAACTGTTAACACCCACGAAAGAATTATTAATAAAATATAAAGACGATCAATATGTACAAGGTACCAAGCGTAGCAAAGTTAATTACATGCTTATTAACTATATTATAGTATTTACATAAACGTTATAAACCACATGTATTACGATTTACGAGAACAGAAGGCATTCCTCTTTATCTTTTTTCTCTCTTTCCTAAAACTCTCTTCTTAAAAAAGTGCACTTTCTAAATACATTATGTATGCTCTTTTCTAGTGACATGTCATGTGATTTCAACTATGTTTTGTTATACAATATGTACATGATACATGATGTATTTAAAAATTGAAAATAAACCATTTAGTGAAAAAGAAAATTATCCTAAAATTGAAAATTTCTCCCTCAAAGTATACTATTCTAGAAAAGTATACTTTGAAATTTTGATGAAATCGGCTACAGGTATATTAGGTTACTTCAGATATAAACAACGTTTATTCAACCCCCTTTATTATGCTACATGGAGCAATGGTCTGATCAGGATATTCACTGTTCGCCATTCCATCTGTGAAACAGTCGTCACGCTTCTAACAAGCAATATTATAAGTTATTGTGATTCTAGCGCGGTGGTATCAGGCTATTTTCATATGCAAATGAGGCATGGTATTTTTTAATTATTTATACTAATTAAATGAGTCACCTGAAAAAATAATATTTTCGACAGATTATAAAGTATGATCATTGCACATCACAAAATAAATACAGATAAATAAATAGTAATGTCCGTTAACAATTTAAGGAAACACTGTTATGTTATCGCCCCTGCTATCAGTGTTGAAATTCATGTTTGATATACGAAGTATAATAATGTCAATTATATCGTTGGGAAATGGTTAATGACTGTTCATTTTTCCCGAACAATGTTATATCTGACGAACGGACGAAAACAATATGCATCCCTTTATTATAACCTGGCACGTGGGCATGTACCTTTAATGAAAAACGCTCGACATACTGTGCCTTTGTCGATTTTAAAAAGGCGTTTGACTCAGTTGACAGAGGCATTTTATGGCGGCATTTGACTGGCAATGGTATTGGCGGTAAAATGTTTAGTGCAATATGGTCTTTGTATTATTCAGTCACCGCTTGTGTACGGGTAAACTCTTATGAGTGGCGGGTCGTGTCATAACTCACTTTTCTAACGCGTTAGAATTCTAACGCGTTACATTTGAGAAGTAACTTGAACGCGTTACAAATGTATGAACTATATAGTAAAATACATATTAGAAAACAGAAGTAACGAGCTAGAAACGAGAAGCAACGCGTTAGAATTGACCAGGTTGGCACTTCGTGTCATAAGTGCGGTTCTAACGCGTTAGAAGTATGCGACTGGAGAAATGGGGCTTATATGTTATGCAACCAGTGCAGCGCTAGATCAGCCTGCGCATCGGCACAGTCTCATCAGGGTCTACGCTGTTCGTAATTCAGTGACTGTAGAAATGGGGCTTATGGGATGTGTGACCAGTGTAGCTCCTAATCAAATAGTACTCCTGTAGCCAGATAACGATCCACATTGCTTGTTTTGGGCCCTCGTGAATGGGCACTGAGAATGCAAGAAATGGCGTTTCACACCTTAGATTTCAAAAATGTACGGGGGAGCTTGCCCCCGGACCCCCTAGCAACATCAGGCCCTTTCGGTCTTCAAGACTGGGCCTGACAATGCAGGAAATGGCGTTTCACGCCTCATATATATTTAAATACTTTACGGGGGAGTATACCCCCGGTCCTCTCTAGCAACATGGGGCCCTTCGGGCCCTCAAGACTGGGTCCTGAGAATGCAGGAACTGGCGTTTCACGCTTTTTATATTTCAAAACTTCCCCCCCTAGCAACATCGCCCCCTACCCCCACCCCCCCCCCCCCCCCCGTATTCAACCTGCTACATGGGGATGTGTGTGAGTGTGGGGAGGGGGTGGGGGGATCTCAAAAATACAACATTCAGACCTGAAATTAGGATAACCTGACATGGTACCAGGTCCATACCACACCAACGCCACTTGGCCCTTTACCCTAATAGTAATATGATTATCTATCTCTTTATACTGCTGCACAGCCTCACGGGTAATTTCGCGCAGGTATTTATTTCATATATACATGTACATACAATTCAAATCAAATACAATCGAGGTTCCCGGTAATTAGCCGGTACCCATTTACAGCTGGGTGGACTGAAGCAGTGTGGATAAAGTGTCTTGCTCAAGGACACAACGCACGCCTCCGGTGAGGCTCGAACCCACGACCGTAAGCAGTCCGACGCCTCAGACCGCTCGACCACGCGCTCCACAAGGGGCATATAAGGGGTATAACCACATTCAACTCTCACATACAAGAAAGCCAAAGACGTACATGAGGGCCAAACCAACTATCTGGTCGGGATTCCGGTAAGAATGAATCACAATCGTTAAAGTACCCATCTAGTGCATTCTCCTATCGTACTATGCCGAACTCTTACATACAATAAAGGCAAAGAGGTACATGAGGGCAAAACCAGGTCTCCGGTCGGGATTCCGGTAAGAATGAATCACGATCGTTAAAGCACCCATCTAGTACATTCTCCTATCGTACTATGCCGGTATATCAGGCCGGGAAAACGGCTCTTAGTGTGTACAACCCATCGGCCAGTTTTACCTCTTATTACGTTTGACACATACCACTATTAATTATATCACAAACATGATGGGGATACATCAAACAATAGCATGTTATGCCTTGTTTTTATAAACTTTATATACAAAGTCTGATATCTGAAGGGTTTGTTGACCCTTTGCTAAAAATGTTTGAGAATTCAGTAAAGACTGTGTAACAGTAAGTACAATATGCAGTGCTGTATATACATACCTATATTAGCATACATACTGTATCGATTCCAGTGACTTGTGAGCAGTTATCTGAGTGTATTGTCACTACTGTTTACCTGCCTGCTAAATACGGCTTTTACCTGTGTCAAATGAACCTCTAATAATAGACAGTGCATCAGTTTGACATTTTACACATTCCAAGAGTGTCCATTGTATATTTTGTGAGTGATGGTAGAAAAGCTCAGATATCTAGCGTTTTGTGTCGTCCGAATTAATATGTATAGGACGTTGTTGTCCTGTATATCTGGGACGTTTGTCACCAAATGTTATTATATTTTGCCATATTATTGGCTGTAGGTGTCAAACGCTCCAAGTGGTTAAACTGTCCGATAGCATGTACAAACTAAAATAGCGGAGATGGCAACTCAATGCTCTGTATAATATACTCTAAGCAGAACAGGGTCATATATACTTTATATAGATATTCGGTCACATGTATGATTCTACTACATTTGAAACAAAAGGTCATATTCTATATAGTCAGTTCTTAATTGTAAATTGGCAAAATATCGTTTCAATACCATAAATAATCTCCATTATAATGTCCTTCTTGCACGAATCTACACGATATGTCACCACCATAATTGAGCCGCGTCGCGAGAAAACCTGTCTTCGTGAGTCTGACGACGTCACAAGATATGACGTCGTGAACTTAGCTGACGTAATTTCCGCTGAGATTTGCATGTTTCACTCTGACTTCGAAGTTTAGTTGCTTGTTTCAGAACAATAGGCTACGATACTCGCTCACTGAAAGCTTAGCGAGTTGACTCTCCAAAAGACAAAATGCTACCAACAAGCTGATATTGCAGTAACAATTATCTGCAAAAATGTTAGAGCGGGGTCGGGTCTGACGCCCCCCCCCCCCCCCCCCCCCCCCCCCCCCCCCCCCCCCCCCCCCCCCCCATCATAAACACGTTTAAACCTAAATTTGCGACAAACAGTACAGAGAGTACGAATTTACGAATTAAATCAAATCGTGTCCATAGCACAACATCTGTAAACCAAGACCTGCATAAATATGACGTAATATGTACATGTACATTGTTGTATACATGAATGTACGTAACACATTGTTGTATACATACACGAATGCAGATTTATCTGAGTGTGTCTACATATTGGAATACCGATTGTAAGTTAAGGCTTGTCACATCCAAATGAAGGTACATGCCCATTCAGTAGGAACAAACTATTCTTTATAGGAATTAAATAAGTGTATAATTGCGTCACCATTCCACTAGTTCTAAAAAAAATAGGAGTGCCCGCTATACAGACATAATCATTTATAGTAATATTTATTTTACTCATAGTGACTCTGAGCGGTGGTATTAGGCTATTTTATATGCAAGTGAGGCATGATATATTTTAATTATTTATACTAATTAAATGCGTCTCCTGAAAAAATAATATTTCGACAGATTATAAAGTATGATCATTACACATCAACACATAAATACAGAGAATAAATAGTAATGTCCGTTAACATTTTAAGGAAACACTATTATCGCCCCTGATATCAGTGTGGAAATACTACGTCTGATATAAATTGTATATTAATGCCAATCAGTACGTGGGGTTTATGGTGTAATGAATGTTTATTTGGCCTGAAGCTGTCATATCTACAGAATATACAAAACTATATATAAAGAATGTGTGCCTACTGAGTGGGCATGTACATTTAATGTTGAACGTATTGTCCTCCCTATTTACAGATGTATTCCCATCTGTATTTGCTGAACTGTCGTATCACCCAATGAACCAACCAGTTAATCAATACAGAAATGACATACCTGGACAGTAAATATTACTGTCTGTTTCATATACTTATGTGGTTTTCTACAATTATACATTATTAAAACGCTCAGTAAACAGGACGTCAAAAATAAGAAATACGTATACCGAATCCGTCGTACACGCGACACGTTTATACTGGCTGGTACATTAACTTGCCTGTTTGTCTTTGTCGCTTTTCACTTTCATGTATTACCAAAACAATCAAGCTCATCTGTACATACATTCATTATTCAATGCCCAACATGCTTCTAATTTGTCAACTTGCAAACTGTTGTAAATGTTGGCGTATGCTCTATGTGTACCGGTAGCTACGTATATACGATAACGTCGTTTTGAGGTCGTTTGACGTCGCTTTTATGTGACGTCGTCTCATTGGTGGTGTTGTGTAAATATAATATCTTAATGAATATTGCAGATATCATGATCAAATAAAAAGCATTCAATTCATCATACAAATACCATTGTCATAGTAACAAAATGTCAATTTGACCAAGAATTTCCCGAAGACAGGTTTTCTCGCGACGCGGCTCATATTGCTTCACTCATCCTCTACTGCAGTGTAACATATTCACGATTGCCCCGCCCCCGATAACACAAATATCAAGGTCAAACATTTAGTTCGTACAAAACCTTAACGCTCAGGTATATGTCTTACAATTTCCGTTTCCCTGAACGGATCTGCTTGTTGCTCCAATGGTCCTCTGTCGTCCTGTGACAAGCCCAATATCCGTTTCCCGCCAAAGTCAAAGTGAAGGTCACATACTTAATGTGTTTACATTCCTAACGCTGTTTTCTGTATCCTGTCATCGAATATGATAGCTAAATCTATACACAAATAAATAACATTTCATCAACTAGTATGTATGCGGTGTGTGCGTGTGTGCTTACATGCGTGCGGACGTCGGTGCGTGCGTGCCTGCATGCCTGCGTGCGTGCGTGCGTGCGTGCGTGTGTGTGATTTTGTGTGTGTGTGTGCGGCCTTCTAGACTCTGAAACATGGCATATGTACGAAAATATGTGCGAACTCGAGGTATTGATAATTTCCATCGGGGTTTGTCAAATTTTGCCTATCATTTCATGAGAAAAAGTCGTTTGACGATTTTGACATTTTTACAGCGGCCATCTTGGATTAGACGATGTCTCCAAATTGATCAATTGTAAAAAGCTTTCATACAAATATCATCACTGTGATTTATAAACGCATACACGATTTCGCATTCACTGGTTATGAATGAAAAAATGAACAGCGGCCTGTCGACAACCGTCCATGTGGAGAGGACTGCGGACGGACGGGCGGATGACATAGAGAAATCATGATAACTCGTTTTGAATCTTTCACGCATGTTAGGAATATTTTATCAATTTAAATAATTGATAGTCTTCCCCTGTTGTTTATAAATTGAATTCCTGTTTTCAGTTATTTATGGTTTCAATTCGCATGTTTATGCCCCAAAATTACAACTTTCCTAACATCCGACACATACGAAATTATGTTCATTTGTTAAACACACATTTTAACATATATTGTCATTTGTTTTGTTAGTATATCTTTGGTCAGTTGGTATTTAAACAAATATATTCCAGTTTTTAGCGATCTCTGTATTAAATTTCTTTTTCTTTTCATTTCAATATGAAATACATTTCAGACACACCGATTGGCATTCAGGGATGAACTATATTCCTAAGGGGCACTTGTCCCCGAATCCCCAATCCCCACCCTTCGTCACCGGATCATATGATTCTGCCCACACGTAATTTTCACGATAATTGTTTTATATTCCAATATTATATCATAAGGATGTGTACGGAATTGCTGCAAACTGAGTATCTGTTTGTAGACATTGCACGTGTACATCTGCAGAAGGCCGCTTATAACATTAACTTTGTGACAAAACACGACGTCGGGCAGATTTGGTAGCGTCATACCTTATAATTGTCGCCGTGTGTCTTTCTTGAGGATCGCATTACCATCGCCTGATTCAGACATACATTATTATGCAGTCAAGTGATAAGCTGATGATTTCATACTACAAATCGTGCGAAATGCAAGTTTATGATAATCAAATTTCCAATTAATTACAAGACTTTTTTCGAAAACTCCACCGACCTAACTGTGTGTTTTGTGCAGTATGTATTGCTTATACACAAACAATCAAGAAGCTACATTGAAATCATTGATTCTGAATCTATTATAGAGATTTTGATGCATTTGTTTTGCCAAATTCAATACAAATCCCGGATATATATGTCATTATATAGCTGCGTGTCTACCTCCGTTTATGATAAAATGAGTGGCATTAAATGGCATATCATTCGCCAAGTACTGGCTAGAATTGTTCAAAAGTCTCAATTTACCAAGATAATAGATGGTAATATTGTTGGCATGCACTAGGTTCATATTTAAGATTATTTAGGAATCAAAGTGCAGTGTAAGTGAAGACATCGCTGATATGTAAATTATGCGTTCACCATTTTGAATTAATAAGGAAAACCGACGAAAAAGAGTGACAATGTCAAAGAACGAGTTAGGCGACAATGTACAGCGCCTCAAGCATTTGTAAGTCATTGATGCTGCGAGGAACTCGTGCAAGTATCCTTGCTATAATATTTTGTCATGGCCATAACGTCAAACATGGATTCACGTTCAGTGACGTCACAAGTAAATGACGTCACGTCATGACTTCATAATATGTGTACTGAGGTAAAAGGCATCGCGTCTCATATTAGTGAAAGTTTCAGTAAGTTATCATTTTCCGTTTTCTGTTCACATTTATGTTAACTGACACCAATAAACGTAAATGGGAAGGCAAAATGTAAACTTTTACGGCGACGTTAGACACTTTGAATAGTCGTTTTTCCGTCGTCGTTTACCGCTTTTCATGACGTTGTTATTAAGCCCGGTTTTCGTATGGCGCGGCCTAATTATATTTTTGTTATGAAACTAGCCAACAAAAAAAAGGGATAGATCAATTACGCCTGAAAATGCATCAAAGTGCAGGAAGTTGCTTCTCTGGTTAAAAATGTTTTCTGTGGGCATGCCCCCGGACACCCCTAGCGTACTCCCTCGCTCCGCTCAGTTGATTGTTTTACCTCCTCGTTGTTTGCCTTCCTGGTTACGGCACTGACGGTACATAACAGAGCTATGAAATACTATTTTGGCGTAGGTAGATATACACCGACTGCGGCATTAAGTTGTGAAATGTGGTGGATACCACCATTTGTCAGACAGTGGAAGTCAGTTTCTACATTTGTATTTAGAATGAAATGCATGATCGATGATAGGATTAATAAGCGAATTGTTGGTTGGTGTATGTCAAAGGCTGGACATAGATGTAAAAATTGGCCGTTCTGTAGCAGATTTCACCAAAATTACAAAGTATACTTATCTTGCAAAGTACACGTAAAGGGAGAAATTTTCAATTTAAGGATAAATATATTAATTTTTATTATACTGAATTTATTACATTATCACAGCCATTTTGGCTGTGATAATGTACTAAATTCAGTATAATAATTCTACATACTTGTAATCATCAAATATATGCAGTCGTTAGTTTTATATGAAATTGCATTTTGGGAAAAATAAATGATTACTCCCTCAAAGTAGACTTAGCTAGATAAGTATACGTAGTAAATTTTGGTGAAATGGGCTACAGAGTGTGTGACAAGCTATGTGCACTTGGCTTACCACATCTACTAGTACCTAACGATTCCACCAACCGATAATTGTTTATTAATAGTGTAGCTGAATGCATGCAATTGGATATATAAATGAATGGAAAACATGTATAAATCGATTGAACAGTAGACGAGGTGATGGTGGCATTAACTTGCGGATATACAAGTTGACCAAACATGACTATGGTACAGAGAATTACTGTCAGATGAATATTTCATATAGACACATATCTGCATTCTGTAAATTTCAATGTTTATAACACTCAAAACAGGTCGATATGAAAACTTGCCAATTAGTGACCGACTCTGCAAAACTGAAGTTGAGGATGAGTACCACTGTTTATTTCACTGTAACCTCTATGATGATTTACGAATGGAATTAATCAGGAAGGCAAATGCAATATGTGATAATTTTACTCAGTTGTCAGATCAGGATAAAGTTGTTTTAATATGCATATCCAATGAAATTATACGTTTATGTGCAAACACCTGCGATGAAATTTTAAATAGGAGGGCGCTATTTCTTTTACATGTGTGTATAATGCAACTATCGGTTTATAGTGATGTTATGCTCACCTACATAGTTACTGTTAATCAGTTAATTTCAAATCTGATTTGAGATTATATATATATTTTACAAACATTTCATAACATACTGCCTTTATAAATATATCTCCGTATGTGGTTTATGCAAATGACTATAACACTTTCTTAGACAGTCGATTAATCCCACTGCAGTCAGGGTTAACGGTAGCTATGCAAGAGAGACGCAAACAAGCAATAAACGCAACACCAGTTGCCGTTGTCACTGATTGATTTAACCAGGATAAGCGCAGTGACAAGGGCAAATCCGATGATTTATTGTTGTTTTGCAACTAGTTACACAGCCCTACAAACTGTACAATGGCATGTGCCAGCATAGAACCGGGCATGCTATTGATATTTAGGGTTACTTCCTGATTCTCCTTCTTTTGAGTGTCCAGTATTCCTGATTCTCCTACTTTTCATTTCCACATGCATGGTCAGTGATGCATGACTACGGTGCTATAGTCTTTATCAAGTTTACCCTGATTATTGAGTTAAAAGATTAACAGAAAATTAAAGATGTTTATGTGTTTGTGTTTAAGCTGTTTTTTAAAAAATCCCATGACCGGGACGACAATGACGTATGGAATCACTTCACCACAGAGGGACCAAGGACGACACATCTGAACAATGAACATACAGATATAATATAATACTAGACGCTCGAAAGTATGAGAATCATGAAGTAAGCTATTCGATACGGCTCTAAAGTGTTTGTTAGAAATATAAAATATGCATTGCGAAATGAATTGCGGAGATTACGGACACTGATCAGACATGAATACATGTAGTCACTGATTTGTGTTGTCAATATTTATTAAAACATTAAATACAAACTATTATAAACCTTAGCGTTCAGTACTTTAGTAGGAAAAACATATAGTATTGCTTTCATTATACATTATATATTTATGACAATTTTATAATAAATGCAATTAACTATTTTTCATCAAAAATCTCAATGCTACATGTACATGGTACTCAATTACTATCTATGTAGTTTAGCAGTGATGAAGTAAGACAAAGAAATTAATTAATGAAGAAATGAAAAATAAGGAAAATAATGAATTGCAGATAAGACATAGAAAATTAAGAAATGAATGCTAATTATATCAATATTTCACTATTTTCCTTCATAATTCCTAATACAAAGTTCAAACAGAGCATTGTCCCAATTACAGAGCATTGTCCCAATTTCCCCCAAGGCTATGCTTATAACAACAATATTACCTGTACAAAATTCCTGATTCTCCTACATTGAAATTAGCCCCAAATTAACAAAAGTAGGAGAATCAGGAAGACACCGATATCTCATGGCAGTCAATCTTCCAATCGAACACTATAGTGTCAGCACAGTCAATTATATTGCGTAAATAGTATCATCTTGTTAGTCTTTTAGTCGTTATATATGATCAGTGGTGTCTTCTTTCGGCTACATGATGCTTTAAAATGGAATATCGATTGATCATCTACACGCAGCTCGATTTGAATTTGATATTTGAATCAAAATCTGTGATTAAGGGATATTATAAATGTTTGTCTCCACTCAATACTGATACGACCGAGTCTTCATATATCATGTGCACTCACAACCCTTAACACGGCCTGACATACATGCACAGTGCGAAAGGAGACTGAAAGAGCTAGGTTAAAGTAATCGTCTTATTACCTACTTAATTTAAAGCACATATTTCGGCTGCATTGCAACTGATAATAATTTCGGACCAATGGCCATTGTCTTGAAAAAATATCTGGGCCGGTTATGGAAGGTTCTGTGAACCAATTCCACCCTTAATAATGATATAGTAGTATATAGGGAGTTAAAATGATACCACCAATCTACATAATGCCCATACACTCCATCTACGGTCCCACACCCCTCGAATTTGTGTATGAACTGAATAAACAAAAAGTGTGGACCACCTATAGAATAAGAGTGTAAGTGTCCAGCCCATTTCGTCAGAGCCAAGTTAGACAACTGTGTACTTCTAAAACGGGACGTCCTTGTCAGAGTTGTCTCTCTTATACCATACAGTCCATTTGGATGGAGCCAATTAATTAATTAATAAGAAAAAAAGTATATTTTCTACAATATAGGAAGTATGAAAATACGAATTAATAATTTAAAACTGAACACCCCTATTAGTCGTTATTCGTCTGAAAAACTCAGAGCAGAAGCCTCATCGCTAGGGTTGACATACAGTAAACACCTAAGAGTTCCAGGGTTGACAAAACTCTTGAACGAGGCTAAAAACACAGCTTTCACGACTAGGTTTACCAGGGCCTACAAGCCTTCAATAATATAGACAATGCTGATAAAGTTGGGCATAGACTTTCGGAAGAGAGTGTTATGAGTATGCGTGCCAACGCTATCGCGCAGAGAAAGACCCCACAGAAAGTTGAACCGAAAGTTGGTGAACGCAATAGCCGACGAAGGTGAGAAGATATTAGGCAGCCACGACGAAAGTAAGGAACGGGTGGAGAAAGGTAGGAGAAACATAGAGCTTTCTTTTCGTAAGGGCATAGACGGGACAATATCTGAAAGGATAGTTGACAAGTTGGCTCCGATGCTGACGAGCAACGTCTATCTGAGATACTCTTTTTCTTACAAGCTAGCACATATAGAAGAGAAAGACAGTCGTGGTAGAGCGAAAACTATAATATTTCACAAACACCTCGGAGGTAGCCAATGAATGAGTTCTTACGAGGATGTATGTACACGGATGAAGAGACAAGAAGAAACTCGTATGAACCTGGATAAGGTAGACAGACCAAACACGAAATGGACGTTTGTCCGGTGGGTAGACGTATTCGTAAAACTAATTTTAGGTGATAGGAGGGAAGACACAGGATTAGCCTCAACAGTAGCATCCGGAGGACCTCTTCCGGATTGGTTAAGGAACAAGAAGGGTATGTACGCGTTAGATAAATACAACGACGATTTGTGTCTTTTCAGATGTCTAGCTATTCATTTGGAAGATGTTCGAGCGGACATGTGTTGTGATAAGGCACGAAGCATGGCTAACGAGTATTTCGCGAAAAACAAGAAAACCGCGAGAGGACCGTTTCCTTTTGAGGACATGAAGAAAGTGTTTCAGTGTAGGAATAGAAGTGTATTAGCCAACGGAAGAAGAAGTGTGGTATTTGAGAAAGGCACCAGCACACTACGAGGAGGTAGGAGAGAAGAAGATGACGATAGGATTGTTCAAAAACCACGCGTTCCTCGTGACAAACATAAAGAATCTAACAAAAATCTACTGCTGCTACGACTGCAGACAAATATTCACCAACGCCAGCAACATGAAGAGGCACGCAGCAACATTCATGAGGGGAGAGACCGTAGTCGTGTGCAAATGTAAGATGATAGACAGACCAATGTCCGCGTTTGAAAAAGCCTTCTACCCAAGATCGCACGCCAGCAAAATGTCGATAGACTTGGTAAAATCTTTAGAAGTCAATCACATACATACCGTCAGGTGCGGACACGAAGGAGAAAGGTGGGATGCAGGGGCTCTGGTAGACGGATACTGCAGGGAGACAAATACCGTGTACCAATTCCACGGCTGTCACTGGCACGGATGTCCACTCCACACAAGGCGCATGGGTAAACAGTATCAAAAAGCTCTCGACAGGGGCGCGGCAATAATCTCAGCCGGATACACACTTGTGGTTATTTGGGAGTGCGACTATAATTCACGAAATTATCCACAAGTAGAACAGACGGTCCCGGAGACAGTGTTGTACCCGCACCAAATAGTGTACGACTTTGACGCTTACCTAGACGTCAACGGAGTGGAGGTAAAAACTCGAGACTTAGAGTACGAGGTTGCCCACGTTCCGATAAGTGTTTCAGTAGGCGACAGTCTCTCAGGAACGACAACACACATTTGAAAGAGAGATCCTGAAGTTTTGGTATCAAAGTTATTGAGGGAGTTGAAAAGCAGAGGTAAAAAGATCAAAAACGATGTGCACCGCAAGTACATGCCGTCTGATATGGACAAACTCCCGGAAACACAAATCAAAACTATAAAGAGGTGGATAGAACAGGTTCCCGTGGTAGGATTTAACTCTAGTAGATACGACATAAACCTGATAAAGAAACCTCGTTAGGAAACTGGCTGACACAACCGATAAAGTTATGGTAGGTAAGGAGACAAACACGACGATATTTCTGTTCACTCCGGAATTCAGGTTTCTAAACATTGCTCTGTACATGGGACCCGGAACTAGTTACGACAAGTGGATCAAGGCATACGACTGCTCGATGCACAAGTATTTCTTTCCCTACGAGTGGTTCGACTCCCCGGAAAAGTTGGACTACGATGGTTTACCACCCATCGAACACTGGTATTCCAAACTGCGAGGCGGATACCTTATTACAGAGAGTGAGCTAGAAGCGTGCAACGCAATCTACAAAGAGAAAAACATGAAAACTTTCGCGGACTGGCTGCGATACTACAACGACCTGGACGTCGCATCGTTCTTGGAAGCGGTGGGAAAAATGTGTAGCTTTTACAAAGACAGAGGAGTGGATATTCTTAAAGACGCAATAACGCTACCCGGTGTGGCTCTGCACTATTTGTTGCGAGGAACCATCAAGGAGGATGTGAAAAGCTACAGAACAAAGGAAAATGCCGCCGCATACGCAAAATGTCCACCACTGTACGCACCCGAAAAGGAAACTTACGACATGCTGCAGGGAGCTCTTGTCGGAGGACCGTCCATAGTGTTTTCGAGATACGCGGAAGCCAGAGTATCTAACATCCGCACGGATAAAAATAAGAAATGCGGAGCGGTGCTCGGTTACGACGCTAACGCAATGTACCTGTCGACTCTGAAGAAAGTGATGCCTTGCGGTAAAGAGATCATCCGGCACGTTGGAGAAACTACAAACCAGATGGTCGTGGACAGATTCTCGCAAAGAATTTTGAAGTCCGAGTGGTTCGGATTTGCCGAGGTGAATATCGAGGTGCCGAAAAATTTACGAAAACACTTTTCGGAGATGTCGCCGCTGTTCACAAACGGGGTTGTTAAATAAGAAGAGGTTCCAGAGCACATGTTGGATTACCTAGAGAATACAGGTAGGAACAGGGAAGACGGTAAGAAACTAGTGGGAACTCTGTCTACAGAGAAGACGTTGCTGTACGCGCCGCTACTGAAGTGGTATCTGTGACACGGATTAGAGATAACTGCTGTGTACAGAACTTTGGATTACCAAGAAGGAAAGCCGTTCGAATGGTTCATAGACGAAGTAACCGCAGCACGCAGAACAGGAGATGTCGACAGTAGCAAGGCCGTTGTGGGCGAGATATTCAAGTTGGTGGGCAACTCTTGTTGCGGAAAGATGATCGAATGTTCCGAGCGCCATCTAAACACAACGTATACTAACAACGAGAGCTGCGTTGACAAAGCATTGAGATCCGCATTCTTCGAAGATATCGAGTAGATTGGAGACGCTTACGAGATATCTAGCAGGAAACCGAGAGTATTAAGGATTAGACCGTTCAACTGTGGGATAGCAGTTTATCAGTTGGCAAAGTTGAGGATGTTGGAGTTCTACTACGACTTTGTAAATAAATACGTTGACCGAAGCGATTTCGAGCTGATACAGATGGATACAGACAGTATGTATATAGGAATTTCCAGCAACAGCCTGGATTCTATAATAAAGTCGGATATGATCTACTCTTTCGAAAGAGAGAAACGAGATTGGATAGCTTGGGATAAGTGGAGCAACCGCGAGCCAGGACTTTAAGATGGAGTTCCGCGGGCACCGAGCGATTGCCTTGTCTAGCAAGTGTTATATTGTCGAAAAAGTTCCCGAAAAAGGAAGTCGGGAAGAAGAAGACAAAAACATTAAACCGGACGATTTTATGAAACATTCCGCCAAAGGTATGTCCAAGAGAACAAACAGTCTGAACTGGGATAGATACAAGAAAGTGTTGGAGGGTGGTCTAGACATTGGAAAAAACAGGGGTTTCAGAATGAACAGTGGAGTCATGAAGACTTACTCGAAGCCAAAGTTGGGACTATCCGCGTACTACGATAAGAGGAGGTTGTTACCCGACGGTATCCACACGGAACCGTTGATGTAATAAAATGAATCAAGATTTAAATTACATAGTAATTTAAATTTTGAGAATATAACTTGAACAACCACCACCAACCCATCACCTATAAACATCAACTCTATTGGTCTGGTTGGCGCTGGGAGTGTAGAAATCACCGACTATGACGACGGACGGTCTGGGGGTAGCTGGGTGTCATAAGGCACCGCGAGAAGTTCTTCCCGAACAAACCCGCGTGATGGACCACCATCCAACTAATAGAGCACGGGCTCACCGAGTTTGGTAATATATTGATCTAGATAATTTACATTGAGAGACCACACGGGATCAGTCGCGCGTCGGCAACCACATTCGAGCTCTCCCGGTTGATAGAGGTACCGGACGGCAACATCCGAAGGAAGCCGTTTCTCTGCTAAACCAACAGGTCGCCCGCGCGATATGGTAGATGGTTTGTGCGACACCTTTTTAGACTTGATGGCATCTACAGGCTTCTTACCGATCAATCTGGTCACCTCGCCGTTCAGTGCGGAGACCACGGCGGGCAGCCTGGTGACCCACTCGGTCGATCGCGAATGAGGGTCTACAAGTTCTTTGGCGTATTGGTGTCCGAACAACCTCTCAGTTAGGGTTCGATTGAAAACCGCTCCACGATCCCCTGGTCCCGGTGGATGTTGACGCGGCCTCGTCTGACAGGAACTTTGTGTTTATACAATGGATGAGAAACCGCGCCCATGAACTCGCGGCCGGGATCGACCTGGAGAAGATTCGGCTATTTGAGAGGACTCCTCTTATATATTCGGGAAAGAGCCTCGGTCACCTCCGTAGACTCTTTCCTGGCCAGCGGCTCAGCCCACTTATACCGACTCGCTACGTCAACGATTGTCAGTGCGTACTTGTACGTCTTGCGACCGATGCGATCGTGAGGGAGAAACAGGAGGTCAGCTTGGTGGTCGAGGTCGAACAATCTCCAACTTGCCTTCGCCAGATCTTCCGGTAATTGCGTCGTCCATACTAAACTTTTGTTAGAAGTTTCACTGCAGCTGCCGGTTAAGTTACAACTCAGGAGCGGGAACTCGGAGGAATCTAACATCCGCTTTGCGAAAAGGGAGGCCGAGTGTTCGTCCTCGCGCCACGTCTCGAGAGAATCTTGGGCCAGACGGATCAGACCCTTTGCGCCAGCTAAACGGTGTTTAAGAGCCGTGTAGCCGACATCGATCAGCGCAAAATAAAGCTCGTCAACTAACATCGTTCTATATACAGTCAGAATTCGTTACAGCGGCACAAGTTACAGCGGCATATTCGCCTCCCGGCACAATAAGCCGCCAAACCAATCGGCATGCTCTTTAATCTGCTCGATATACCGGCAAATTCAGCCTCCGGCACCAGCAGGGAATTCCCGCAAACGAATACACAGTTTAAGTCTTATTTAATGTGCGCTATAACGGCGCCGGTACCCGGCGTCGCTGGTACCAGCGCTGTGACCCAGCTCTGTTATCCGGCATTACGGAAACCGATATTCGGGAACCAGTCACTGACCATATAGTGTGCGTCATAACGGCGCCGGTACCTGGCATCGCAATATATATATATTATTTAAAAAATATGTTTTTAAATAATTATTGCTTATTGCTTTTGCTTATTGCTTTTTCAATATAGTAGCTGACGAGACCTGCCACACACATTCCCACAACGATGAACGTCATCTCGCGGTCTTTTTGGGCCTCTGACGGTACATAGAAATCTGAAATTTGGGGCTCGAGATCCAGCGGCGCGAGCCTTTTCTGCGGATATACCTGCGCGTATTCGCGCATGACTTCATCAACGTTGATCCACTCCACACGGGTGGTTCGTTTTTCCGACCATGCTTCCTTTGCGCTATTAAATTGTTCTACAGCTAAATCGTGACGCTTTTTCTCCTCATCCGAGTTTCCCAGGCTCGAGAATAAAAAGTTGCTACCGCTGAACGACAATGCGTTCGTCACCGCTCCAAATATCGCTAGTCGGATCGAAGCCATTTATTTCCATATATTAACAGGTAGAATTCCAGCTTTAATTAGATAATTTCGAGTCCCAACTGCGGCCGCTACATCTAAGGTCACGAGCCCTACGTCTCTCACCGTCATATCCAATTTGGGAGCGGGCCCTCCGAAGGCCATCTTTGATAGACGAGCAAACCCGATACTGAGACCCGATATCACCACGGTGTGATAAAGCGCATTCACTATCATTTTACCATTGTTTTCAGCCATTATATATAGTGATTATTGCATATATAAGAGATCGCGATTGATGTTTAAATGGAGCGCAATCGGTTTCGGAACTTTCTTCGGAACCGTCTCCGACACTGTTGGGGGTTGTCTCGAAAGGTATTTCCGCCGCACACACAGGGTGCCAACAACTGCCAGACCACCACCAACAACCCACGGGATGATCCACGTAGGAGCTACAAAACTCCACGATTGCTCTTCCAATTGCGATTAGTGTTCCTGCGGAGATTGAACCGCAGCTGTCTTCGGGTGTTTTGTTGTTTCTGCCCCCAACTCCAATTAGTAATAATTCAGTAATAATTCAGTAAATAATTCAGTAATTCAGTAATTCAGTAATTCAGTAATAATTCAGTAGATATTAGTGGATATTAGTAGATATTAGTAAATATTTAGTAGATATTAGTAGATATTAGTAGATATTTAGTATATATTAGTAGATATTAGTAGATATTAGTAGATTTTTCAGTAAATATTCAGTAATTCAGTAATTCAGTAATTAATTGATAACTTCATAATTTGTGGGTTGATCAGTCTTTAGCAGAAGCTTGGCGTGCTTAGTTTCCGAAAGCATCTGTGGAACCTCCAGGCGCTCCTCGCGCTTTGGGATAACGTCGTTCTCTCGAAGACAGACATCGAATGAGTCTCGGTCCTTGCAGTGAAAGAGGGCGACCCATTTCGTTTGCTCGCGCAGATCCTTGAGGACGGCGTTGTACTTCTGAGTGGAGATCCATACGCTTTGCCCCGCATGGCGGCCTGAAAATGCGAGCTCGGAGAGCATGTCCTTCTTTTTAGTCATCGCCGCCGCCGAGCCGCCGTCAATCACGTGTAGGGTGGGGTCGCCCTGGAATCTTTGGTAGAAGCCGCGCAACCAATCGTGAAGCCTATCACTGGGGTCAATAACGTATACCTCAGGGTCGGTCCATATCCACGGGCGCCACTGATAAGTCTCGTTGTGCCGCACAGTGAGACACAAGATCACAATGTGTCGAAAGATATCGCGGTAGAACCCCTAGAGCAAGTCGAGGATGAAACCATTTTTCCGCATCCTGTCCGCCCACATATTATGGCAGAGTGGGCATCAAAAACTTTATTTTTATTTAAATCTTTAGATTTAGTAGAGCGCTGAGAGGTATCGACCATCTTCGATGTTGAGTTGTGCGTCTGTGATTATATATAAGTACACGTTCAATGGCCTAGCTCCATCCGCCTCTTTGGTTATCTGGATCGTCACACCCTCACTAGCGTTCTCAACTTGGCGTCCACTACCGTGCATTTGGTCGTCGTCGCTGACTCGCATGTCTAGCCATAACGCGTATTTCGTAGTCAGGAACTGCGCGAGGGAGACGTTCGAGAGCTGCAGGTCTTTGGCAACCGCGGCAACCTCTGGGTCGCGCTTAGAGCCGGCAGCAAACTGCTTTCTGACTTCGTCCCACTGCTGGTGCGCGCGAAGACCCTGGCTGTATAGCTGATTGGGGACTCCCTCGATCGTCACCTCTACCTTTGTGATTTTGGGGTTATATAATGTGTCGGTTTTTCTAACCCCGAGCGCGAATCGACCCTCCTCGAACAGCATCAGTATACCTTTCATCGAGCGGGCGGGTACGTTGACGTTAATATTCCACAATGTGTCGCTGTTGTCTTTCGCCATCTTGCGGTGGCGAAGAACTCGGTCGTAAAGTATGGCAACGCGCCCGGCGTACTGTGTTCTGATCAATCGCGCGAGTTCGGGCATCGTGACCATGTCGTACTCCAGCGAAACATTATCGATCGTATACGTCGATGCCATGTCGGTGGCTATGGGAACTCGGCCGTAGTCGTTGAACGTTAGTTCGTATTCGAGGCGGTCAGCCAAAGCGCTCTGATAGTAGGGCATGTGACTCTCCAGCAACTCAAAGTCGAGCGGGATGTAGAAGCGGTTGTCGTAAGCGGCCGCGATCGCGTTGTCGCCCGCGTCGTTATCTACCTTTTTACCAGCCCCGATTCTAAGTCTGGTAACGTTCTTATTTTTGCTGGTGTCAATACCCTGATAAACCGCATTTTCGCCCTCTTGCGCCGTCTTCCACAGGTCCTGGTAACAATGGTAGACGTCGCTGTCGTCGATCGACATCACCTCATTACCAGAAATCTTTATCATGGTCTTCTTGACGATGGCGCGACCCAGGTTCTGAACGACGGTTCGGTCCACGTCCGTTGACGTCAGCGAAATAGTGAAAGCGAGGCGAACAGTCCCCGGCACAATGACGTCACTAGCTCCGAGGTTTGGGAAGCGGGCTAAGAGCTACTGGTTCTGGTCGATCGTCGATGGGTTGTTCGTAATAACGACGCTCTGTCTCACACCTTTCGCCCCAAGGGGCTCCCGCAGTCTGCGGTATGGATTGAGTTTGCGACCGTATTGACTCGAAGACATTATTGAAACTAAATACTCTATTAAACCCGTATGGTTTTTTCTTTAATACATCGTTAAAGATGGCTGATTACGAGATGGAAGAATTCGGTCACACTACGGACGATCGCACTACGGGCGACCGAGACGATTACCACGATGATGATAACGAAACGCCCGTCATAAAGACTCCAGTTACAATCCAATCGCGATTGGAAGAATTGGGAAAAATAGGTGGCGCTACCAACATCATTAATATACAGCAGGAATTACTCGAGTCAGTTGTAAACGACTACTACAACAGTTTGGCAGAAAAAGGTGAGGTCCCATCTCTCGGCCGCGACTACTACAAGTTCGAATTGCCTGAGGATGGTAGGTTGCGGCTAAAAGCATCAAATATCCCAATCATCAACATGATGACCAAAGAACCCTAGCGCTGAGCACCATTGCCGGAACCCGGGGTGGTGGCCAAATCGTAACGAGCGAACTATTATTCGTAGATTGGAAGAGGGGTAAAAAAATATGTCGGCCCGCGCTGTAGAGGCCCTACAGTCTACCGACAAAACGATGGCGAAGACGACCACAGCGATAGAAACTGTCGAGCTCTGCGAGGTTCCTCGAGTAGCCACCGACGCTATTCGCACAATGGAGCTCAGCGAAAGCGAGATAGCTGGAATACTCAGCACGATGGATGACCCACCGTTACCTTTTCTCGAACTCCGGGGAGTCGATAAGCCTATGAAAACAGTCCGGCGCGAATTGGTCCATAACCTCTCCAAACTCACGGCGCTGGATGAACATATCGCGCTAGAAGAAAGAAAACTTGGGGAAACCCGTGACGATAGAGAATTTACCGAGCAGATCAACGACCGCCAACGGTCGTTGCGGGATGAAAGAGCAACTCACTTGGAGGCTGCATCGGCTTGCCGTGAGGTGCTCCGCATCCAAATAAGTCGGATCCGCGAAACAATCTAGAGGGTTCTGCATGAGGAGACGACACTCTGTGAGCGACTTCGCACTCTGTTCAGAGAGCAGGGCGTCACAATAGTAAGCATCCTCGCAGCTCTCGGCATGAATATATCAACCATAGTTCTAACTATCGAGCTGCTCGTAGGTGGTGCAGCGGCTGCACCCGCGTCAGCACCCGCGCCATCCGGCGGCGCCAAGGAGTGGGCAAAAAAGCATATAAAAGCCCTCGCCAGTCTCCTGTCTAAATATGCCGGAAAGGCGGCTGCCGCGCTGCCTGGGTTGATCGGGAGTGTCGTCTCCTACTTGTTATCTATATTATCAAAAACAGCCGGATGGCTCGCCGAAAATACTTGAGCTTTCATCGTGGCGATCGCCGGTCTTCTACTATTCTCCGCCCGAGAGTTCCTAAAACCAAAACGCGAGTAGTCCGATCACCACGAGGGCTATGACGAGTCCTAATTTCTCCTCCTCGTGGGTTGTAGTTCCCGCTCCTGTTCCAATTCTTCCCTCAACATTGTTGATGATTGGATTGGGGGACTGGTGGAACCCAATTCGTGACTGCATCTAATTCTTCCAATTTCTCCAATCGCGATTGGTGTGTTGATGATTGGATTGGGGGTTTTATGAAATATGTTCCACTTCCAACCTCAACACTGTTGAACCCGACCGGCTTGGGGGGAACTTGATGATATCCGCGTTCACGTTCCCGTTGTAGCCGATTTTTTGGTTGACGGTGGCGATTACGATCTGATTATTGTAACCGTCAACCGGGTCGTCTCGTAGTATCATATTACTCGACGCCATATAAAGACCAAATCCAAATGCATAGCGTACTGGGGTGCTGGCATTCTGCAAAACGTCTTGATAATTCTGGATGGCCTTCTCCAGGTCCAACGTAGATGAGATGGTGTCCTCGACAATAGCTAAGAACTGTTTTTGCGCGTCAAACGCCTTCCCGTCTCCTATTATAGAACTGCGCACTTGCCCCTGTGCGCCGATGATGGTCCAGACGTATGTGCGAATGGAGTCGTTGAGGCGGGTAACCCCAGCCCTGGTGAACCCCTTCCCCCTGTCCAAAATGAAAGTCCCCCAGCCTATCTCGACGTGTTCGCTTTGTGCTATGTAGTCGATTTTAGTATACACGACGTATTTACACCCGGAAAAATTACTGTCTGTTGGTGGGTCATTTAGTGTATGTCATGTTGGTAGAACTAAAAACCCCAAGACTTGTGTCCGTTACGATGTTACCATTTACAAATATATCACCTAACCCACCATTTTTAGTAACTGTTTTCTGTTTCCAGTCGGTATTTTTAGAAATCTGTAATTCGGCACATATTCTTTCGTAGGCTTTGTGGTCGTACGGGCTGTATAGAGGGTCCCAATTATCCTCTTGGGGTGGTTTCACGCTCATCTCTTGTATGATTCTCCTGATCGTGTAGTAGACGTGAAAAGTATAAACACTTTTGCAGAGAGCTTTCTTATTATGCTCCATGTGGTTTATGTAAGAGACCCCACACCCGGTTATGGCACACCACACAGCAAAATTTAACTGGTTCTGCCAAAACTGCATCGGTGTTGCTTTCCACGCGTCTCTGGTTTCTTGGGTAGTAATTTTGGGCAGCCTATAATTATCAAATATGTTTGAAAAAGTTGTATCAAATCCGGTGTCTTCGTTTACTCTTATTGTTTGGTTTATTAGCTTTCTAATTAAGTAGTGGATTCCTACCGTTAAGTAGTACACACCTCCTCCATCGTACTTTGCCTTTGAATTGAAGCTAAATGCCTTGATATCCAACGACATTTTAATCGGAGTTTATTATGTTTGCTACTATCACTAATGTTCAAAAAGAGAGTTGTGAACTTCAGAAGTCAATCGACAACTGCTGTGGAAAACGCCGGGTAGGCCTCAGATCAATCACCTTCACGGTTGGGTGGCAGAATGTGGGGACGAGCGAATGGTTTTACTATGTAAATGATGGACAACAAGTAGGTGTAAAACTGCCTCCCGGACTGTGGGGAGCAAGACAGCTCATAGACTTTGTTTCCACAGAGCTTGACGGTATAGTCAACATCACAGTATCGAAGGCTACCGGACTTGCAACAATGACCATCGGCCCAGACAGCCAGATGATGACCTCACCGATGTTGGGTATTCGACTCGGTTTTAGAGAGACATACTCTGCGAATAAAGGCTTGTTTGCCCCGGGGGAGTATGTCGGTGATAACCCGGTGAACTTCGCCTTCACTAAAACTCTCAGGGTGCACCTGGATCGGGTGAACACATCGTACAACACGCTAGACGGATCTCCCAGCACATTACTGAAAACCGTGCAAGCCAGTGATTATTTCATTGGGGAGACTGTGACCTTAGACTTCCCATGCCCCGAGATGAAAGTTTTGGAATCGGGACATATCCACCAATTTATGGTCTCTATGCTTGATGATCAAGCGAGAGAGGTAAAAAATTATTACCCGATTTCGGTCGTCCTAGAAATTTCAAATTAATTCAAAGAATTAGACTCAAGTTCGTAATAAAATGTATAACAACCAACATTATGAGTATATACGGACCAGGTAGTTCTTCCAATTCCAATCGCGATTGGGAGACAGATATAAATTCAAAGAATCCGAGTAACAATCATTATGATGTTCCCGACGGATCCAACCCCACAGGTGATTTTTTGACTACCGGAAAAACAAAGGCGTTGATCAATACGACTATATCGGAGGTCACAAACGCGATTCGTATGAGTATATCACAGCTTAGAGTAGACGTCCTGACGGCGACTGCACAAGTTCGTGAAGAGGCACATACAGGACTTAAGGATCTCGGCGGAAAAATAATCCAAGTTTGGAAAGAGGATCATGCAGCACTTACTAAACTAGGCGTGAAAATAACCGAATTTCGGGAAGAGGCCCATACAGAGTTTATGGAAGTTTCCGATAAACTGAAACGTGTTCGTAAAGACGATCACAAAGCCCTTGAGGATACCTCTGAAAAGGTTCGTGCTGAGGCCCATGCCGTTATCGAGGAGCTTGCCACATTGTTGGACACATCTGTAAAGCAGTTTAAGTTATTACACCGCATAAAACCCATCATCACAGTTTGGGGTGAGAAGCGGGCCCCATTGAATGAGGGGGTCTATGAATATTCATTTGGTGCCAAAGCGAGCAATAGATATGGGGGATACGTCATGACATCTCCAGGTATGCTTCTCCGAATGGCGGTCTGTTCGGTTAATGCTAAGGGTAAACCTGTGTGCGCGGTCGCCGTACATCTCGTACTGGATGGGGAAGAACGGGCGGTTGGAGTCACAAAACTCGCTGGACAGAGTTCAGCGGTGGTTTTGTTCGCCGGTGACGATCCAATTAGACTTTCCGAAGGTAGTATTATTAACGTTGTTACGAAAATCGCTGACCCAGCGAGTTCTTCCACTGTTGTGACATTGTTAATTGAACTAAATTTGTAAAATTTAAATATGAACGAATCACCGCTTCCGAGCACGCTAAAAGGTTTTGGCGAAAGAAGTTCAGATTTTAGGTTGGAAAATATCGTAGAGATGCAGGATATTCTAAAACGAGAGGGGGAACAGCCGCATTATTGTCTACAGTTGTGGTAATTCCCATTGCAGGGGGTTTGAGCGGGGTAGCCGCTGGGGCGGGGTTGTTATGTATGGCGCTTAGAGTAGTGGGGAGAAAATTCGAAAATAAAAGTAGAAAGCACGACAGAATATCGGTTCTCGCAAGGTCTAAGAAAAATAGCATCGACGTTATCGTGTCCAAAGCGTTGGCCGATAACAATATATCAGACGCTGAATTTGAGTCGGTGGTGGAGGAGATGTCTCGATATGAGTATTTAAAAAATACTATTAGAACTAATGCCCGCGCCCCCCTTCCCAAGATTGAGAATACTGATTGGGATAAATTTAGGTTAAAACTGGGAGATAAAGTGAGGGGAAAAGATACAGCACCACCCCGCTCGGGAGCAGCACCAATACCATATATATGTTAGCAAATATACTTTTTATAAATTATTAATTAATTATTTAATTAATTAATTATTATGTTTTCTAATTAATTAATTAATAATGATCTCTAGTTATATGAAGCTTTTCTACACCGCTAATCAGTTGAGGCGGAATATTTTTCTCATCCATAACTTTTCTCATTTTTCTTCGTCCGAAGAAATTTCTCGCAGGCATATTTTTATACTTCCTATATGTTAGCAAATATACTTTTTTTTAAATTATTAATTAAGGTATGACTGTGTTAAATATAGTACACATCGGCCAGGGGGTATGCTTTAGTAGTCCGGTATAAAAAAATAGTGCAGACGTTTTGAGGCCACAGACCCAGTTTGCTTGTAAATCCTGATCCATTACAGCACAATTTTACTTGAGAAACATGTTGGGGTGTTTTTAACACCAGTTTCCAGCATATTTCTAGCATTTAAAAGAAATTACTGAGCCTGCTTGTCACGTGATGTGAACACTACGTCACATGACACTTTGATGATAAACAATATGGCGGACAGGACAACGTTGAAATTTTCTTTCTTAGGAGTAAGTGAACATATTGTTTAATTAGTGAAAATCCGGTGCAGACAGGTTGCAGGGGGGCTATGTAGGTTGGTGGTATCATTTTAACTCCCTATATACTACTGAGATAACTAACTAACTCAATACTGACCATTACATGCCACTTCATTAGACTACGTAAATATTCATGCTGTTCCGTGTTTGTTCGTGATTTAGATATATTGGCGAATATATGATTTGTTACACTATACAAAAAGTTGATAGCGTAGCCCAATATTCGCGCAGTCTGATCAGGGCCTACAATGCCAGCTTATTGTTTCTACTAATCTAAATATACCAACACTAAACAATAATTAAAACCCATTCATCCATCAGTCACACCGCCGTAGTGTTAATCACGTGCCATAAATCACGTAATTATGGACGGTCGACTTGAGCGCGAGCTCCTTATCACAGCATGCTCCGCAGTCGTTTCTTTATCGGATTTCCAGATGTCTCGGGAAATAAATCCGGTATTTCAAAATGGCAGTTGAATAAACTATGTACAGTGGAACATCTCTAAACAGGACACCAAGAAAGCTCATGTGACATGTCCGGTTTAGAGATTGTGATCTTATTTTTGATGAGTTTCTTGATCATTTATCTCAGGTGCTAATGTATGTTCGTGATCGCAAAGCACACAACTATGGCTGAGAATGATCAAATGCCCGAGTTACAGTGAACCCTCTCTCAGCCGGACACCCTGGGGACCTCCCAGGGTGTCCGGTTTAGAGAGGTTTCACTGTATATGCATGGTGTTGTTCAGCCAATTCGCACACTTGGGCATACCGCTTGTCAGATACATAGGAAATAGTTTTACTGCGTCATGAGTTTACTCTGCAATAAAATAATATATAGCATGCTTACCTGCACATCGTCATAATATCCAAACAAAGGTACACGTTGTTTTAAATGCATATATTACTTTAAAGAGAGTAAAGATATGTTATCAATCAAGAATAGTGTACACATACAAGGGCCAATCAGAGAGGCTTGTATGTAACGTATTGCCTGCCACTACATTAGTCCGCATTTTGGGAACGGGGGGGTTGTCTAGTTGCGAAGGTAACTCTTGCAATCTACTCTGTCCTATTTTCGAGTTCTTCGAAATGCAATTTCCTGTGTTTGACGGCATTTAAATTCAGACTCCAACTGGTGGTAAACTGTGATATATGTAAACTCCGTGGCTGAACGTGGGGGGGGGGGGGGGGGGGGGGGGCACCCACCCCCCCCCCCCCGCCCTCCCTCCAGATCCGCCCCTGCAGTCTGCACGACAAATTTTCACATCAGAGGCCCACAGCCCCATTTCTCCAGTCACGGCCACATATAATATAAAAAATAGACCAGCACCAAAATCATGTGTTTCAGCAGCAAATTTTGAGTAAATAGGAAATTATTTTTTAAAAATGACAAAAAGATGTATCTCAAAGTATGTATTTTGGGGAGTTCCAACCAAATCGAGCACGCTTCATGTTTTAATTTCTTATTAAAAAGAGGAAATCACAAGTTAACCATGCGACATATAAGTGCAAAACTTTCTGATAGTCCCTCGTGCATTATTTTGTATAACTTACCGCGGCGTAGTCATCCTAATGATTCAGGTAGCAGCTTGTTAAGTGTCCGGCTACAGGCTGACATAATGTTGCTGTGACTGGAGGAATGGGGCTTATGGGTTTTGCGACCAGTGTAGATCCAGATCAGCCTGTGCATCAGCACAGTTCACCATTCCGTTAATGAAATTCCCGTCATGCTTGTAACTAGCAGTATAAATCGTTATCAGGCTACAGGAGTGTGCTATTTGATCAGGAGCTACACTGGTCACAAATCCCATAAGCCCCTTTTCTCCAGCCACGGCCACATTTGTGGCTGTGACTGGAGAAATGAGGCTTATTAAAAAAATATTGCGTTAGGAAACTGTCATATAGGGATGCAAAAGTTGTTCGTCCGTCTGTCCGTCACGTTTTACCATTCTGCTTTAACGTCTATACCGTACGACTGGTCAGCTTGAAACGCCATATGCTTGTTTATTATCATCCATGTTTTCATTCCCCGTTTCACATATGCTCAAGATCAAGGTCAAATGAATTTGAAATTTCCGGTTCAGTATTCTGCTATAACTTCTATTATCTATGACTGATTGGCTTGAAACGTCATTTGCATGTTTATCATCATCCATACATTCATTTCCCAAGAGTCAAGGTCTAATAACTTTGAAATGTCCAGATCATTAGATTTTAAAGGTACATGCCCACTCAGTAGGCACAAAATGTTCTTTATAGAAATTAAATAAGTGCATAATTGTAATTGTGTCACTATTTCACCAGTTCTAACAATTGCGAGTGCCCGCTATACTGATAGTGACTCGCGGTGGTATCAGGCTATTTTCATATGCAAATGAGGCATGCTACTGTTTAAGTATGTATACTAATTAAATGCGTCACCTGAACAAAAATAATATTTTCAACAGATTATAAAATATGATCATTGCGCACAAAATATAAATACAGAGAATAAATAGTAATGTCCGTTAACAATTTTAAGGAAACACGGTTATCGCCCCTGATATCAGTGTGGACATTTACGTCTGATATAAAATGTATCAACACGTCGGGTAATGGTGAATGAATGTTATTTTGCCAGAAAATGTTTTAGATGATGTCTCTGATATAAAGAACATTTTGTACCTACTGAGTGGGCATGACCTTTAAATTTCGGTTCAGTAGGTAGCTTCCTTCTATTGTAACTGCTATACAGTGGAACCTCTCTAAACCGGACACCATGTGAGGTCTACATGGTGTCCGGTTTAGAGAGGTTCCAATGTAAAGCAAGCATATGACTACTGAAAGACACGCGTTGGTGCTTTGTGATCATGAACAGGCAGTATCATCGGAGATAACGGGCAACGCACTATAAACATTAAGCAGAAATAACTTTTCTCTACGTTCGGTTTATAGAGGTTCCACTGTACCATATGACGAATTGACTTGAAAATGCATGTGCATGTTTATTATCATACATATGTTCATCCACACCCGATGTATGCTGCCATCGTGCCCAATGTCAAAGTCAAATGACTTGGAAAGTTTTCTGTTCAAATGATACGTGCATGTTTATACGGAGCCCCGCAGGGGACATGGATTTGTTTTTATTAATTCGTTCCCACGAAATAACAATTCGTTCCCTCAATTTAACAATTCGTTCACTCGAATTACCAAGTCGTTCCCACGATTTAACAATTCGTTCCCACGATATAACAATTCGTTCCGACGAATTAACAATTCGTTCCCTCGAATTGTCATTTCGTTCCCTAAATTCGATTTTTAAAATCAAAACGTTCACTTCCGCATTCTCAATGATTATTAGCCGCCATCTTACAAAAATATTTCAATCACGTGCACGCAATGGTTTGGTTGGTTACTGGAGACTTACGTCATTCTCATTAGCCAACCAAATCAGTGCGTGTCCCGTGATTCGATATTTTTAAAGATGGCGGCTAACATTCAGTTTTAATCAGGAAATTAATGTGTTAAAAAGCGAATTAGGTTAGTGAGACGCGTTTCTAGTGCAGTATACACTCGAAATCTTTTAGATGTATGTTAATGTATTAGCAACTGTAAAATATATGCCGAAAACCCACCCCAAACAGCAGTTACGACACGCTGTAATGCGTTGTATAGGCGAGTTCCAGATGACTACATGACATGGCTTTTTGTTTCAATGGTGGCGAATGGGAGTTTTGTACCTTTCTAAGTACTATTTATATATTTACACCCGGGCGCATTTGAATTGTTTTGTACATTGTTTAGAAATGTGTTTCATGTATATGCAAACAATAATTGACAATCCAAGACACGCTAAAATCACCTGTGCAGTGTGTGTCACAGGTCGTATGGGAGTTGCGTCCCGTAACGTGTATGGTACTATTTCGAGGTTTTGTTCAGATTTCGTTACGTCGAACTTCGGTTTTAGGCGAAGAGTATCAAGGTTGAGATCGAAAAAAAAAAAGCCAAAGCTGAATTTTTCAGAAAATCACCAAAATATCATTAGTAATAACATATCAAAACTCCCCACGAATCCCACTGGAGCTTAATCCAGGAACCAAGAAGGCATCCAAAATGGCCGCCAAAATGACAAAAATCATAACTAGTGCAAACTCAACTAAACCAATCAGGAAAAAATGTGCTGAAACATACCGAATATAACTAACGAATCATAATAATCCAAATTGTGAAATGTAATACAATCAAAATGACTTCTAAGATGGCCGCCAACATCTCTTAACTCTCTAAACTGAGCAAACATGCGGAACATTTAAATGACTATATTCGAATGTAATATTGGGGTTATTAGGAGATATTCCAACTATACAATATATTTAATACATATTTGGTATATAATGATATGTAAAATGATATTCAAGAAATGACTGCAAGAAATTACGTAAATTTAAATTAAATATATAACATTTACCCTAATTACTACATGTATATTGGAATTTGTTATAAGCTATGGGTCAGTTGAACACATTTGAACTACGCAGTGCATTGCGTGCTGTATTTATTATATTATGCTAAATGATTTTCAAGATGGCCACCAAATTTTAAGAAATATCGAAAAATAACTTACATGTATATACGGTATATCAGCTCAGGGAAATGAAAAATAAAAGAAAATACTTTATTACTATTTATGCTTGAAACATGTCTCAAATTTGCAGACGTAGTTCATTGCAGCAATTATGTTTGTAACCGCATACCTAATTGTAATAACCTGCTAAATTAGCAAACTTATCAGTAACTTTTAAACAAATCACCAGTGGAATTACCGTCACGAAGCACCACATTGCAATTATCGATCATAAGTACCATTGATCTATATCGGTAGTTTAACCCCAAAATGGTGGTACCTAGAAATATATTAATTGTAAACATTAAATCGATGTGTTTGTGGAAGCTTGGCAGCATAATAGTAAAATGTTCATAAGTGATAGTAGCAGTTATATTATAGTATCAGTTGATAGTTTCATTCGCGCGGATAAACATGATTGATCGATCGAGTTTGAAATATCCATTTAATTTGCAATACTGCACTCATTATGATCATATTTACCAAATCAACAATAAGTTAACGTACATATATACATGTACATGCACGATTCACATACATGTACTAATTTGTGTGATGTTCCACTTTTTGACATCTGCAGGAACTGGTATAATATATGCATACCACCACCATATTATTACCATGCATAATATTCATGTAACCATATAAAATTATCGATAGTTGTATCCCTTGTCTATAGCGATGATTGAAACTATTCGATTCATACTGGTTTGTTTTGGCAATATACTATGCCGTATATAATTATGTATCAGATGAGGCATGTTTCAGCTCGTTCTGGTATGCATAAATATGACGTAGGACTTTACGGTACACCGAAGAGAAAAGAAAGTAAGTATAAACATTATATAACATTAAACTCGTGTTTTTGGACCACTAGAATGCTAGCTAGATATATGATTAATTGTGTTTAACGGGCTGTCAACGGCTATGGTCATTTTAGGCACCAGACAACTGGGGTAAATCCCGTATTTCATCTGTAAATACTGAATATTTGCATCAAGAAAAGCCCTCACCTTAGAATATCCTGACTTGTGCCAGGTCCTCAATGCATAATAGTCACTTAAGTCCCAGCACCTAAACGCAATCGGAGTACACTAATCTTACTACACATACATTTGGGATAACCGGTTTCAACACTCACGCACAAGAAAGCCAAATTGTAAGTGAGGGCCAAAACAAGGATATCACGATTCTGGTAAGGATGACCCGCGCTGCTAATCGCCCACAGCTGGTCAGTTAGTGTACACATGTTCCCACGGACAGGCGAATAAGGGAATAAGACCTGGACAGTGTTTTTTTTATGTTTCTACAAAGTGTGTACGTATTATAATGTATGAATTGCCGTGCAATCCATATGCATTACACATAATATATATCTTGCACCATTATAAACAATACATATCCTGGTAACCACATGAGAAGGTCATGCTATCTAACCTTTGCTTATTAACATATGCTATGTATTATAATTTATCAAATATATATATATTAAAATATAAAATCTGACATAATCATAATATAAACAATATAAAGTAGCATAGATGCATACAAATATAGGCTGGCATGCAAGACGTTATGTCTACAATGTACTCGTATATAAATGTAACTACGGTAAAAGGAAGATACTTCTGAAACATTAAACACAGTGTGTTACTGATCAATATATTATACAAATTAGCAAGTTTCGTCAGTTATATTGAATACATTGAATTAAATGGATCTTACCTACTGTATTAGCAATATGCTTTATTTTATCAAATGTATAGTTAATGTGAATTAATTCCAGAAGATAGACATATGCTAAAGTAATTGCTTGTCGAGCCCATCGTGGAGAGCGAGACATAGTGGTCATGATGACACATGTACGTCCGCCCGTGGGAAAGTCTGTACGAAATGTACATAACTTATATTCTTGAATTATAAACAGATTGTGTTATACTGTTTTTCACCAAAAAAAATCCGTTTTCTTTTCATACCTTATACGTAGATTTGCAACGAAAAGTCGCGTCAACATGAAACGTCAAACTTTTTTTGTTACCATCCATCATGATTCCGTAGACTATCCATTTGGCCTTCCTACACAAGGTCAATATTACATTACATTGGTTTTAGGAAATTTGACTTAAACTTTTTAAGTACCATATACATGAATATCTAACCACATAAATACACCCTGATACGATCACTAAATATTGGGACTATCAATACACCCTCGGACTAGCAACAGCCTAGACGGGCTCAACATGCGGGCTGCGGCCTTCTGTATGCATATAGGACAACTTTTTCAAGCGTTGGCGGCCATCTTTGATGCCATATTATTTCAAATATAAATATTTAATAATAATGCATGTAACTCCAAGACAATTAAAAATCAATTTGTATATGTTGTGAAGGAAATGTAAATTTTACATATTTTGTTGGCATTCTTGGCAGCCATCTTGGATATTAGAAAGGTTAATCGACTCATACGTATTGAAATGGTTAAAATTATGCATTGTTCAGTGATGTGCTGCCACCCTATGTGTGAATATGTTCATTAATGTCACTTGTATGTGTTTAATACATTTATGGCAGCCATCTTGGACGCCATCTTGACTTCTGGATTAAGCTCCAGTGGGTTCATGGGGAGTTTTTTTTATATGTTTCTCCTAATGATATTCCGGACCTACATTGAAAAATTCAGCTTTGGCTTATTTATTGTTTCGATCTTTGGCGATTTTATGTCTAATACTAGTATTCGCCTATTTACTCGAAGTATTTATCACAGTCCGATGGACTTCGAGTAAACGAGCGTAGGATGTATATCCAATTAATATGATATAACATACAGCATGCATGCACTTTCAGCGACAATTTCATCTATACACGAAATTACCACCAAATAAGACTAAACGAAAGTTAGAATTATCGACATTACACTACTGTTGTACACTGTTCTGTTATTACCACTTTGTTTACTTAAACATGTAATATAGATGACAGTCAGTACATGCAACCAAGATACGATATGAATATCATCATGATCATGAGTATACGAGTCTGACATATACATGTTTGAACATGTAGCGAACATTATATCACTTCATTCATTTAATAGTTTGTCCTTACTCAGTGCTTACTTTATGTTGATTACTGACCTCAGGTCATGTACAAGTAGGTCCCACAGCATACATACGAATAGTGAAAGTAGGAGAGACTGGCCTTATTGGATGGCATTCGGTTAAATTATATAGTAAAACTATTTGGAGGTGTCTAACCTATAAGTCAATCATCGTTTAGGTTAGACCACACCAAATAGTTTTACTATAACATTTGGATATCGTGGGGCCTACTTGTACATGACCTGCAGCCAGTATATACTGGTTCTGCATGAATTAAACAATAGGTTCACTTACTCATAAGAAAGAAAAATCCAATCTCGTCATATCCCCCAATATTGTTTACATTTTTTTGCTACAGAAACTATGTTTACATCACGTGACCAACAGGTTCAGTGTTATCTTTTAAATGTTACAAATATGTTTAAAACTGGTGTTAATAGCACCCAAAATGTTCCTCAAGTGAAACTGGGTAGAAATAGATCAATAGTTGCAAGCAATATAAAGACGTTAGCAAATAATAACATAATGTGAGCAAATAATATAAAGGTATGTGTATATAATACAAAGACGTTCATACATAATACAAAGACGTTCGTACACAATATAAAGACATTAGCAAATAATAACACAAAGTTTGCAAATAATATAAAAGTGTGTGTATATAATATAAATACGTTCGTACACAATACAAAACCGTTCGTACACAATATAAATACGCTAGCAAATAATAGCACAATATCGGCAAATTATATAAATGTGTGTGTATATAATATAACCCTGACAATACAGGACATCACTGCTGGAAGTATGACGAGGCAGTAAAGGCGTTCCATACAAGAGGGTTAGCATGTGTGTTTTGATATAATTCCAGCACAAAAATATTTACACAATTCCCTAACATTTGATTGGCCCGTAGCAAATCTCTGTCCAAAATTTATATCCCAGTAAACTCCCATGCCGAACTACTTTCCGTAACCGTGAGGCGCAGCTAAAATAATTCTTAAGAAAACGGAAAATAAACACATTTTCTTGATGAATTTATTTCAAATGCTGGAATTATAAGGAATGAATGGCCTTTTTGTGGAATTTATCGGGGATATTACAAAGTCGCGGGAATACTGGACGAGGCCCTTCCGGCCTTCGTCCAGTATTCCCGCGACTTTTCCAAGTTTATACCCCGATAAATTCCACAAAAAGGCCATTCATTCCTATAGTAACATTACAAACAATGTTAAGATACCCACGACTATCGCCGAACACGACTGTCAAAACAACGTATACTAAGTGGTTCACGTTCTATTTCTAGCTTGATTGCCTGAGTGTGTATTTGTGGGACCATGTACCGCTAATCATGGAATCCATTTTAGTGCCCATGCAATACTCGATCTACCGTCGCATATGTGGTGCATTGTCTGCAGGCCAGGAAGTGGTGTTCGGTCTATCCGATGTATTATTTTCTATTGCATGCTTAACTTAAGTGGATCAATATATGTCTCAGTTTTAGTGCAGATGGGCTATTCATAATTACAACCCAATACGGAATAGATTTGCCATTCGCTCATGTAGCTCATGAATGTTTGTGCCACATTGAAAGCTCCGCCGCTATGTGCGTGTTATGTGTTTAGCCTGATGTATTACGTTTCTTCTATACATAGGTTCATGTGTCTCATTTGGGTATCTTGTTATATATTTTCCATAGCATAGCATGCACAAAGATAATGAGATATGTCAACAACGAAACATTTATGAAACGGCCACAGAAATAATGTATTCACATGTGTTGTGTATCATGTCTGAGCAGATAACACATAGAACTAGTAATAAATGTATCATGAAACATGAAGACTTGGATCATGAAACATGAAGACATATAGGCAAACTGAATAATGATGCTGGATAAACCATTATGTTGTTGTATATGTTTAGACTAATTCTCGTGACACAGTACGGTGGATGCTGACGTGTGGTGATAGAATGTATCACCATGCTTTGGTTTTCCACACACAGCTGCTTGTCATACAGTGCACCTCTGTTCTTTTATTACCAATGTACGGTGGTCTAGTATATGTGGTCTCATTTCGGTATATTATCAATATTCTGAATAAAACAAGCAGAACAGCGGCTAACTTTGGACATGCAGAAAGTAGAAGTATTATATGTTCAGCTCTAGGTTTGATGCCCCAACCAGGATGTAGCAAGTACTGACAGTGCGCATTAATACTCCTAAAAGCAAAACAAAACTATTTTGATTATAATATCCACCTAGTATGTGCAGCATGCCAATGGGTAAAACAATCTCCTTTTCGTTCCTTTGTTAATTTTCATACTTCCGCCGATAACATAAACATGTAATATTTCGTAACTGTGTTGTATTTTCTGTTAACCATGACATACTGTTTGCGTAATTGCGATACGTACTTTCATTCTATAGTTACCCCAAGGCCAATAGTCAAAGTCAAATGACGTTTGCGCTAAAGCTTCTGGCAAACTATGCGTCAATATACTATCCGTCAATCCAATTGGCGGCCTGGGTTATCCATTGATGTCAGAATAATAGTTTTATTTTGTTTATTTGCAAAGTACATTGCCTGTCAAGTATGTACATGTACATAAATTGGCATACTCACTATATCTGGGTCGACTATTAACTGTTACTTGATAGGCCCTGACTATATCAACGAGTACATCATGTTCCAGTCCGAAACTAAACGTTACAATGCTGTTTAGACTGCTTGTCCTAATCATATACGTTGGAAGTAGTAGTTGTAAATATATTACTTCTGGCCGTATTACTTCAGAACTAATGTTTGGTACCCACATTGATAGCACGTCTTTATCAATTTATTTACATATTTTATGAAATTCCTATAAAATGGCGGCCATCTTGGATTTTCACAAGCTCGGTTCAGGCTTATATCGATTGTTATATACTCCGTAATGTATTAGCTATTAAATAAATTAAGATGCGCCAATATGACCCTTCTAATATTGGTTTCACAATGTACTATATATCCTACGGTACGGTAGCCGATGCTTTTTTCGCTGGCGGCCATTTTGTTTATGCAAATTACTGGGCTTGAGCTACTACTTTGAAATGTCTATCATGCAGAAATATATACAGTATATGTGTCTAAACACATTGGCACCAGGAATAGTTGGTGAGCTCGGATGGTACCGACAACGCTAACGCGTCCAGTGCCTATTCATTGTATTATGAGTATAAGCAGAAGAAACATACACATTATCACCACTGCATTAAACAATATTTGTTAACATGTATAATAAATACAATGTATTAGAGTGTCAAGTTTAAATGGCGGCCATTTTAAATAATAAAAATGGACAGCATTTCAAAATATACTGAAATAATTATACCAATATTTCTTAGCCATAATAAATAATAATAAAAAAACGTCACATATAATGACGTTGACATTGAATATAAATTAATCTCAATGGCGGCCATTTTATTCAAAATGGCTGCCAACTACAGTTTTGTTATATTTTGTATATAGATATTTTTTCAAGAAAACACACACGTTCCAATCACAATATCATTTGACAGAATATAACTACAGCCATGGAAATACTAGAATGTGTAACAAATATTTGATGTGGCGATGTACATAACACACTTAGTTTCGATGGCAATTTTGAAGATAAAGATTACTCGTAGCACAATACCAATTAGCAATAATGTCAGCACACTGAGCTCAAAGAAATACGAGTATAACCAGAAGGAAAATAGAAAATCTTAACGCGACATTCAAAAATATACAATAAATACTGTATTTCCAATTTTGAAATGGCAGCTTCTCGATCCATAATAATGTGTTTTTCGCTGCAAAAAAACACCACACATAATGACTTCGACCTCGAAATACAAATGTCAATGGCGGCCATTTTGAATTTCAAGATGGCGGCCATATAGCTTATAGAAAAAATGGAACCAACCCCAGTTTTGTTGTATGTAGTCTATAGATGAAAAAAAAAACTTGGTTCAAACAATGTAGCAAACAAATTCACAAAACCTAAAATAACGACATAACAGTATACACTAATATGTACATTCACGATACCTCGTTGGGCGCCAAATGTAACACGCCTAGAAAAATAAGCAACTGTCCGCGGGACTGAAACCTGAGACTACGTGGCACAGACACACACTTCCACTCCATATTGACTTGCAAATCCTAGTGATCTTGGAGCTGCACTTCATAACTGAGTCAAATTAGTTTCGCTTACAGGGCCATCATTGCTTTTACCAACGAACTGCACAGTCTGTGACAGAAATGAACAGGTGTATATTTGTGACTGTGACATGTGGTTTAATTGTTTTGCGACCAGTGCAGATCCAAAGCTACAGGGTTGGCCATTCAATCAACGAAGCACCGCCGTGCATCTATCTATCTATCAATAAAGACGCTATTTGATGAAATATAATGTCCCGTACGTAACCAGCTCATGCCCGTAGCCAGGGGGGGTCGGAGCGGTCAGACGACCCCGCCCAGCCTCTAAGTCCACTTTTTAGACCCCCACTAGATACCTCAGGCACATTTGGCCTTCGAAACGACCCCCCCCCCCCTTCAAACGGGTCTGGCTACGGGCCTGCAGCTATATGTCATCCCTCTATCTCTGTCTCCCTCCCTCTCTCTCTCTCGCTCTCTCGCTCTCTCTATCTCTCTCTCTCTATCTCTCTCTCTCTCTCTCTCTCTCTCTCTCTCTCTCTCTCCTCTCTCTCTCTCTCTCTCTCTCTCTCTCTCTCTCCCTCCCTCTCTCTCTCTCTCTCTCTCTGTCTCTCTTTCTTTCTTTCTTTCTTTCTTTCTTTACTGCACATTATTCGACGTTGCGTATCATATGGTACAATGGGTAGGTCAATGTTTGTACTGCACCGCAGTTACGTCCGCGTTCGATGCGCCTTTCTAACGTTCACTTTCTAATCAGCAACTTAATTAATTGTTACTGCGTTTCTATAATTAGAAGACCTGTAAGTGATCCCAGCAGCAATCAGCCAGTCATAAAAGGAAGATCCACTAACCCATGACAAGGGTTAATATGTTAGTTTGTTATTGTCATTTTTGTTATTTTAACAAAATATTTACTGTGTACAAACTGTTATTGGATTATTCTCTGTTGGCTGTTATTTGATAAATGTATACTTTGTCAACTGTTACTGTCGAACAGTATTAATTATTAACTGTTATTGAGTAATTTACTATTTATTATTATTGGCTAAATTGTTCATGTTATTTTTATTTTCTATGCAATATTTGCGACAAATTCCAAATACATGACAGAATGCACCATTTACCATTCTCATTTTCAGAATATTCACAGCTCCGAACCCCAATCCAACACACCGATTTTCAATGCGTTGGCATTCATTTTTGCTAACTCGGCACACATTACTCGTCCTCCACGTATAAACTTATTCTAATTATTTTCCCAATTATATTTCGCATGATTCGATCATAATGCTTCTCGATTCACGTTGTAATTTCTATGACACGTTGAGCAATAAACTATACTAGGTATTTTTAGTCTATTTTCTTTCACTATTATTAATGAAAAATGCCATTGTTTAAAAAAAGAGGCTAACATGTACATACACATTAAAAAATGTTACATGAGTGTACAATATAAAACATTATCATTTATTTCGTTATTCTTCAATCTATGTTTCAGCGGCGCCAGAAGTTTTCGGCGCCCCTGCCGTCCCATTTCTGACGCCTCTGAAACAATGTTTGGACCAAAAATGCAGGTGTCTCTTAAATTCAGCAGAATGCAGGAAATGTCATCTAGAAACCTTTCCGGAGGTGCATGCCCCCGGACCCCCTAGCACTAACTCGCTTCGCTCGAGTCGACATTCGCCTCCCCAATATTAATTTGCTTCCGACGCCTCTGATGTTTTCGATATGTTTTGTAGCTGCTACTACAATGTAACGTGAATGGAACGAGCAATACTGAATCATGACTGTTAGTACGCAACATGATTTCTAATTATATTTTACTGCATTATAAATTGACATTTTTGCTTTGCCACTAAACTAATCTGCCCAGTTTGGATGCTCAGATACAACGGCAGCAACCATTTTTAAATTCACGGGCCTATCAATTAACGTTGATATATCCAGGGGCGGATCCAGCATTTGGGGAACGGGGTGGGTGTCTAGTTGCGAAGGTATATCTCTTGCAATCTACTCCCGTACCGTCCGTAGCTAGCTACGGACGGTACGGGAGTAATTGCAAGATTTACCGTTCGCAACTAGGGGGTTGTCCTATTTTCGAGCTGTTCGAAATGCACTTTCCTGTGTTTTACGGCATTTAAATTCAGACTCCAACTGGTTTAAACTGTGATCTATGTAAACTCCGTGGCTGAACGGGGGTGGGTTGCAACCCCGGAACCCCCTCCAGGACCGCCCCTGATATCGACCCCGATGGAGAGTACTATAGATCTAAGGAACTTTCTTTTAACATGTACTAGATTTCGTGTTATTTATAACGTTCTGACCAATCAACAAGTCGTATTGACGCAAAAAGTATGCAATTAAGAGGACTAACAAGGTGTATTAAAATGACATAATGGCTAGCACGTTATCAGAAAATTGCCAATTTATTGTATACGTACTTTAGTTTCCCATTGAAACACAATGGAACGGAAGCGTCAATGTGCTTCCCTATTGACGTCCATGGGTTCATATTGGTCAGTGCCGTTACTAAGTTTCACCACGTAAAATATTTCCATCTAATCACCACTAATTTGTTTCGTTTATTTATATTTGGTATATTTTGAGGCGCATATACATTGGGAACATTGTACGTATATAATAAAAAGGTTATTTGATTTGTATGTGAATATATCAGGTGAGTCGAAAACAAAAACATTCACATATTTAATTTCATAAAACTCCTACACTACTCGATGCAAATGATTGAAACTTTGCATGATACTTTATCATGATGGTGTATATAACTTGTTTAAATATTATCGTGATAAACCAAACACTTTACAAATTACCAATCATGCAATCTGGTGGGTAGAAATTTACAATATCGGTCGACACCCAACGGTCGGTCGGCCCGCCGTCCTCTTCAACCACAGCGCGCACACGTTTCTTCCATGAAGAAATACTGCTTCTGTAGCCGATTTCACCAACATTGCAAAGTATACTTTTCCAGCAAATTATACTTTAAGGGAGAAATTTTCAATTTAAGGATAAATTTATTAATTTTTATTATACTGAATTTATTACATTATCACAGCCATTTTGGCTGTGATAATGTAATAAATTCAGTATAATAATTCTGCATACTGTTAATCATCAAATATATGCAGTGGTTAGTTCTATATGAAATAATGCATTTTGGGAAACATATATGTTTACTCCCTCAAAGTATACTTTGCTAGAAAAGTATACTTTGCAATGTTGGTGAAATAGGCTACAGATCTCAGTCAATGTCACTAACTTCCAAAACCTCTGAATATGTGCTTTGAGTTCCACTTCAGTGAACTTATCTTGTCTAGGACTGTAAACTTTCTCGAAAAGAGAATCCCACACTGAGCAGTCCATTGTATTACAGTCCGGACTTTGTGGCGGCCATTCGTCTTGTTTGATGAACTCTGGGGTAGCATTCTCCAAATAAAATTGTGTTGCCTTGCTGGTATATGTAGCCGATTTCACCAAACTTGCAAAGTATACTTTTCTAGCAAAGTATACTTTGAGAGAGCAGGCCCGTAGCCAGGGGGATCGGAGCGGTCGGACGACCCCACCCCCCCCCCCCCCCCCCCCCCCTCCCAGCCTCGAGGTCCACTTTTTAGCTCACCTGAGCGAAGCTCATGTGAGCAATTGTTACCGCAATGTGTCCGTCGTCCGTCGTCGTCCGTCGTCCGTCGTCGTCCGTGAACATTTTCAAACGTCTTCTCCTCAGTAACCATTGGGCCTATAGTCACCAAACTTCATGATCATGGTCCTTAGGTAGGGGGATTACAAAATTGTTAAAATTACGTCATTGCGTAATCCAAGATGGCCGCCGTCTAAAAATAGTACAAATTCTTCAAAAATCTTCTTCTCAAGAACCACCAACCGGATTTCGTCAAAACTTGGTAGGAATGATCGATGTACAATGCTCTTTCAAAGTTGTTAAAATGGTGACCCTGGGGTCAAAACTGGGCGTGGCCCGTGGGGTCAAATTGGGGTCAAATTTTATTTTTGACCGAATATGGTCATGTCATATATCGAATTGAAGGTATCAAAGAGGCGATCACTCTGGTGCATTTTTTGTCAAAATCTGATGGTTATGTCATCCAAGATGGCCGCCGAAAGGTCAAAAGGTCGTTCTTTTATTAGAGATTTCAAAATTCTTCTTCACATGAATCGCTTGGCCCATGGTAGCCAAACTTAAAAGTTATGGTCCATGGGTGGGTGAAGCCTTTTCAGATTTGTTAAAATGGAGGTCATCGCTAATCCAAGATGGCCGCCGTCTAAAAATAGCATAAATTCTTAAAAAATCTTCTTCTCATGAACCGCTAGCCGGATTTCGACGAAACTTGGTAGGAATGATCAATGTACAATGCTCTTTCAAAGTTGTTAAAATGGTGACCCCGGAGTCAAAAATGGGCGTGGCCTGTGGGGTCAAATTTGGGTCAAATTTTATTTTTGACCGAATATGGTCAAGTCATATATCGAATTGAAGGTATCAAAGAGGCGATCACTCTGGTGCATTTTTGTCGAAATCTGATGGTTATGTCATCCAAGATGGCCACCGAAAGGTCAAAAGGTCGTTCTTTTATTAGAGATTACAAAATTCTTCTTCACATGAACCGCTTGGCCCATGGTAGCCAAACTTAAAAGTTATGGTCCATGTGTGAAGCCTTTTCAGATTTATTAAAATGGAGGTCATCGCTAATCCAAGATGGCCGCCGTCTAAAAATAGCATAAATTCTTAAAAAATCTTCTTCTCATGAACCGCCAGCTGGATTTCGACGAAACTTGGTAGGAATGATCAATGTACAATGCTCTTTCAAAGTTGTTAAAATTGTGACCCCGGGGTCAAAAATGTGCGTGGCCCGTGGGGTCAAATTGGGGTCAAATTTTATTTGTGACCGAATATGGTCATGTTATATATCAAATCGAAGGTATCAATGCGGCGATCACTTTGGTGAATTATTTGTCGAAATCTGATGGTTATGTCATCCAAGATGGCCGCCAAAAGGTCAAAAGGTCGTTCTTTTATTAGAGATTTAAAAATTCTACTTCACATGAACCGCTTGGCCCATGGTAGCCAAACTTCACAGTTATGGTCCATGGGTGAAGCCTTTTCAGATTTGTTATAATGGAGGTCATCGCTAATCCAAGATGGCCGCCGTCTAAAAATAGCACAAATTCTTAAAAAATCTTTTTCTCATCAACCACTGGCCGGATTTCGACGAAACTTGGTAGGAATGATCGATGTACAATGCTCTTTTAAAGTTGTGAAAATGGTGACTCCGGGGTCAAAAATGGGCGTGGTCCGTGGGGTCAAATTTTATTTTTGACCGAATATGCTCATGTCATATATCAAATTGAAGGTATCGATGAGGCGATTGCTCTGGCACAATATTTGTCGGAATCGGATGATTATGTCATCCATGATGGCCGCCAAAAGGTCCATTTATTTGAGATTTTGAACGTCTTTTTCTCAGGGACCACATGGCCGATGCTGGCCAAACTTCATAGGAAGTTCCGATCCTTGGATGAAGCATTTTCAGATTTGGTAAAATGAGAGTCATCGCTTAATCCAAGATGACCGCCGTCTAAAAATAGCACAATTTTTTTAAAACACATGAACTCAATGTCACATTGAGTCTGGTGTTCATGGAGTCAGGTGAGCGAATTAGGGCCATCATGGCCCTCTTGTTTAGATTCGAGGTCCACTTTTTTAGACCCCCTAGATATCTCAGGCCCCTTCGGCCTTCGAAACGACCCCCCCCCCCCCCCTTCAAACAGGTCTGGCTACGGGCCTGGGGAGTAATCATTTATTTTTCCTGAAATGCATTATTTCATATAGAACTAACAACTGCATATATTTGATGATTACAAGTAAGCAGAATTATTATACTGAATTTATTACATTATCACAGCCAAAATGGCTGTGATAATGTAATAAATTCAGTATAATAAAAATTAATAAATTTATCCTTAAATTGAAAATTTCTCCCTTAAAGTATAATTTGCTGGAAAAGTATACTTTGCAATGTTGGTGAAATCGGCTACAGAAGCAGTATTTCTTCATGGAAGAAACGTGTGCGCGCTGTGGTTGAAGAGGACGGCGGGCCGACCGACCGTTGGGTGTTAATGCAATAAATTCAGTATAATAAAAATTATAAATTTATTCTTAAATTGAAAAATTCTTTGCTAGAAAAGTATACTTTGCAATGTTAGTGAAATATGCTACTGATGGTGCGTCATCCTGCTGGAACTCATAGTCATCATTTGGGTACAGACGCCAACAGTCACGTAACACATCGCTCTCTAATAATGACTTGTAGCTGTTATAACTGTTCACTTTCACCTTCTCCGTGTTGATAAAGTGATCGAATACTCGTCTTTCCATGCCAGGAAATTCCGACACAGATCATCATCTTGGAGAACCTACACATATCCTGGAAATGATGGATGTATATGTCCTTTTTTGCGCTGATTTACACTTGCAGGTGTCCTGTCGGGACAACAATCTGCTAGAGTCGTACGTGCATCAATGATATTGTCTGTTCCAACTTGAAATTTTGCATGATTATGTATATAGTCATTTGTATAGTATTCGGTCTATGATGATCAAATTGAAAAGAGTTATAGACAAAATCCTGAACTATCACTATGTGAAATTATGTCTTTGGTTACACAGTATAGCAGTAGATATGTTACAGAGTTTTGAATGAAATTTGTAAGTATTATCTATACCAACTATTTGTAACTGCTATTATGCATTGGTTACATGGGTTACATACTATATGTCTTTGGTTACACAGTATTACCGATTTTTGAATGAAATGTGTTGGCACATATTTTTTGGATAAAAAAAGTTGTATTTAACTTTTTTATTTTAATCTAATTTTAATCTTAGTATAAATAACATTGAGACAAGACATGTAACCTATGTAACCAATGTAACCAATACTATATAGTGGTTAGAAATGGACATCTATGTGCACAGGTGCGGATTTTGGGACATATCTATCAGTAAGTGTAGGTAAGCGAATACATGAAAACAGAATTGTGATCTTTCATTTACAATAACACACTAAGATATCTATATATATGCATTGTCGTGTCCAGTGAAATATATGACATTCTTTCGAATAGTACATGCAGCTGAACATTTTATATTTAATACCCTTTTTTAATATAAGTTCAACTTGTGAAATTTCCTTCAACTGCAGAATCACTTTCATCATAACTGTTCAAAATAGTTTGTAGCAGAATTCTCATGGCAGTCTGTTGATATGTTGATAGTTATAAATGCTCTCTCTCTCTCTCTCTCTCCCTCCCTCTTCTCTCTCTCTCTCTCTCTCTCTCTCTCTCTCTCTCTCTCTCTGCACATTCGGATTGTCGAGTCTTTTTAGTGCACACCAAACAAATGTTACTATAGTTTGTGTTTGTTGCTCGATTTAAGGGTCGCACTTTGCTCTTTGAATAACTGCAGATCAAGCCGCTATATGACACACATGGGTAGAACCAGCTATTAGAGCGGGAAATGCAAGTCCAGTGCCGCGATCGAGGATCGAACCCGGGCCACCTGTGTGACAGTCGAAGATCGTTTGCTTATTTTTAGAGCGTTAAATGCGGTGCGGTAACACATTTATACCAACTTGCACTTCCGGGTTTCACCCAATACACTACCATGACGTCATGAGGAGCTGATGATGGGATTGTTATTTTGTGATGGCAAAATAATGAATTTACGGCCATATTTGTGATTTATTTCACCGTGTGCCTATGACTCGCGTAGGGAAGTAGAGTTTCTTGAAATTTACGTTTAATTCTGTTCACAAATTTCGTCCAAAAACCATGAACGGGTTATCAATAAGTGAGTTGTGTTGTCTGTTTTGTTGCCCACCTTGTCCGTCCAGGATCGCCGCTAAACTCGCCTTCCTGCCGCCAGAACCTACATACTCCCTCGTTCAGGACGAGTCGGGCACAAAGTACTCGTTACACTTGACCGATCGGGCAGAATGGCAATACACTCAGCGTGAGCTAGACTGTATCGAAGTGTTTCAAACGCGGACTTCGAAAGGAAATCGCATTTCGTGTATGTTTGCCAGATGCTCACCAAACGCACGGTACACGATACTATTCAGCCACGGCAATGCAGTGGACTTGGGACAGATGAGTAGTTTCTATATTGGTTTGGGATCAAGGATAAACTGCAACATATTCAGTTTCGATTACTCAGGTTACGGTACCAGTACAGGGAAACCAACGGAGAAAAACCTCTATGCAGACATTGATGCGGCGTGGCAGTCATTGCGAACTCGTTACGGTATCAGCCCGCAGAATGTTATACTGTACGGGCAGAGTATCGGCACAGTACCCACTGTGGATCTAGCGTCGCGATACGAGGTGGCCGCTGTCGTCCTTCACTCACCTCTGACCTCCGGCATGCGCGTTGCGTTCCCCGACACCAAGAGGACATGGTTTTTTGATGCCTTCCCCAGGTAATACTCGAGGTAGCTTAGATAATCTCGGCTATACGGATGACTTTTACTATGTCTATTTCATCTGTCTTTTATATTATCTGTATCAGATAATATTTAGGCAGATGAACTAGTAAAAGTCATCCGTATAGCTGAGATAATAATTTCAATGGATGAGATTATCTAAGCTATACTCGAGGCATTGACTACCTTTGTTCCACATAGAATCTGCCAATGGGGTTTACCCTTTCAACCCTAAATAACTTGAATGGACTGTGATTTCTTACTTTAATCCAATCGTCATAAAATGATTTTCAGACTGGTATGTTTATACAAAGGCAGGGTTCACGTTTGGGGGCGAAGGTCTTGCCTGTTTCACCGGACTTCGTCCTGTGCGTCCAGAAAAGCGTAAAATCTATGAGAGTATCGGAAATTGTAAAAAAAGCTGGAACCAAATTTGTTCAGAAATTCCCCATTTCCCACCCAGTGACCTAAATCTCGCTAATTGCAGGCCTGCCAAACTGTTTACAATACCATTTGTTTTATGACACCTGTTTGTTTGACCAAATTTTCGTCACATCATTACGCGATTCACTAAAATTACGCCCGCTGTGACAATAAAATTCACAGGTCGATAGTTTCAATAATCCGCTAGCCAAACATTGCTTCTGGCTACTATTATTGTCAGTTCAAAACATGTGTTATTCACATGGCGAAGTTATTTATTCAGCCAATCGCTGATAAGTATAGGCAGCCCCTAGTGATATGATTGACAGGTTACTGTCGCGAAAGACGTCGGCAATAGATCTATCAGCGATTGATCATGAACCCGGTATAGTTAACTCCCTCCGAATACTCTCCACCAGACAAACACATGCAAACATGCGTTTTAACGATGCTAGTCGTTTCTGGGTCGGAGTAACTTTGTCAGCTTATGACGCTATGTGGGATTCCATTTCCGAAATAAAAATAGCATCCAATCGTTAGCTATGATTGTGGGTATACCCACTCGAGGCACCACCTGCTGAGTCGTGGCCTACATCATTGTACATGTACATAGCGACTTTCTTTTTCGCCGAAAAGTGTGAAAGAAATAAATACAAAATTGATATATTCCGATGAAATCCTTCGATGCTGAAAACAAATACCGGTACTGTTTATTACATACTAACTATTTATTTCAACCAAATATGGATACTCTCTCGGACGATTTCGTACCTATGTAGTTTCGTCCTTTTGCAACTTTTTCCAATCGATGTTACCGTAACCCGATTGTTATGTTAACTAAATATACAGAATTTATGCACATCCAAGTTCATAAATGATATTTTAAGTGAATCACTTCACTATTCGTCTACAATATTGACATAAATGCTACATGTACACAGTTAAAGAGGTTCAAATACTTTTTTTTCTTCAAATTCTACATACTACTATATTTGCTCCCTCCACCCCCCCCCCCCCCCCCCACCACGTGTCTTTTTTATTTCTCAATGAAAGTATACGTTGTTAACACTCACTGAAACCGTCTCGACGAGGTGGCTCAACTGAGTGTTAACATCACACACTTTGGTTAGAAATAATATGTATTGTGTTTAATGGCCTGTCAACAGCTATGGTCATTCTAGGCTGGCTAATGGGGTCGATTGACATACATATAATGGTCAAATATAACGTGAGAAAATCCAACTTCTCTCTCTTGCTTTGACAGTGACTTCTCCCTATTTTGTCTGGAGGGAAGAGCGACTTCTCCCAAAATATTTTCCCTAGCTTAAACCCTGCAATGGTTTGTTTTCTTTTAAAAAAAATATGGAAATTACTTGCAAAAGGTGCAGATCCTGATTAGACGGACTTATCTGGATCTACTCTTTCTGCAAACACTAGTAAAGAGGGCTGTAGTGTTGAAAGGGTTAAGATAGGAAATGAGGAATTAGTGAAAATCATTAGTAGTGTACATTATACAGCTAAATATTCTTAGAATTTCAGTTATTTAGAGGCGATGAAATGATGTTCATATCCTCTGATATACAAGGAGACGCATTTCACGCTGTGGAAACGGTGCATCGTAGCAAATTCAACATGTTTACTTCCTATTTATTTTATCCCCTTGTATAATTACCATGCCTCAACAGGTGTATATTGCGACCATCGGCATTCCTGAAGCCGAGGTTCTGTCTCCTTTTTGCTTTAGTTGTTACTGGGATGTTAAACCCTTTCACCTATTTAAGTACCATTGTTTTTCAGCATTGACAAAGTACCAAAGATTACGTCACCAGTGTTAGTAATTCACGGCACGGAAGACGAGGTGATTGACTTTTCTCACGGGCTCTCTATCTACGAGCGCTGCCCACGAACCGTCGAGCCCCTGTGGGTGGAGGGGGCGGGGCATAACGACGTGGAGTTGTATGGACAATACCTGGAGCGGCTGAAGCAGTTTATAAGCGTGGATCTTGCCGTCAATTGACAGGAGAGGGAGGGTGGATGTGCTACAGATACGGCGACCGGCGCGGCGCCAACTTTGGACCGTCTCGAAGTCATTACAGAGATCGAGACGTTGTTATGATAATTGTGGAAATTAGGTTTGAAATAGCTTGTGTCAATCAATCGATCGGCATTTTGGCGTTACAAATGGAAAGAAAAATGTGTCAATTATTACAAGACAAAGGGAAGAGATTCCTGCTAACCGTCAATCATGACTACCAGAAATATATATATTGCTGGTGCAGTTTTATTGCACTTGTTCAAAACCAAATTGGTATGCTGAATTTTTAATACGTTTTTAAGGTTTATTGAAAAATAAGATTTTTTTCATATAAATTCATAGCCAGCCCAGAAATATACATGTATTAAGCATGTTAAAGTTCAACTTCTGTCACCAAAGCCAGGTATGTGTATTCCAAATACGTAGTATATTTTTGCTATATTTTTCTTAACTTTATTGTAGTGAAATCATAATTACGAACCCTTTCACCCCGAAGTAACTGGAATGGATTTTGATACGTTAATTTTGTATCCAATCCAACCGTCACAAACTGATTTTCAGACTAGTTCATTTATGAAAATGGGGGATTTTTTGTTCTCAAAAATAGGAAAATTACTTTTAAAAAATGCAAATCCTGATCAGGCGGCTCGTTACGAGCTGCTCATCTGGATCTGCACTGTTTGCATAAACCAATATAGCGGGCTTTCGGGTTCAAAGGGTTAAGTTAGAATAATTCCAGCATAAACATATTTACACAATTCCCTAACATTTGATTTGCCCGTAGCAAGTCTCTGTCCAAAATTTATATCCCAGTAAACTCCCACGCCAAACTACTTTCCTTAACCGTGAAGCGAAGTTAACATAATTCTTAAGAAAACGGAAAATAAACACATTTTCTTGATGAATTTATTTCAAATGCTGGAATTATAAGGAATGAATGGCCTTTTTGTGGAATTTATCGGGGATATAAACTTGGAAAAGTCGCGGGAATACTGGACGAGGCCTTCCGGCCTTCGTCCAGTATTCCCGCGACTTTTCCAAGCTTATACCCCGATAAATTCCACAAAAAGGCCATTCATTCCTATATAGAATCAACAGCATATCGTTTTCAGTTCACATATTCTAATTCATTGCTTCTAAAACAATTTGTGTGCAAATGATTCTCTGATAGCAAAATTTACTCACATTTTGTTTTCTTTATTTCTCAATGAAGTATATGTTGTTACCACTGATTTGAACCGTCTCACCGAGACGGTTCAAATGAGTGGTCACAACATATACTTCGGTGGGGAAATAAGGCAAGAATTTATTTTATCATTAATTTCTTTATATCACATCGAAAGTATATATTGTGACTGCCATTTGAACCGTCTCATCGAGACGGTTCAAATAAGTGGTCACAACATATACTTCGGTGGAGAAATAAGGCAAGAATTGGTTTTATCATTTGAATTAAACATCAATATCACGTTGTATCTGCAGTGCTGTTTTGACTTGGAGGTCACAGTAAGTTATTTCCCTTTGTTCTATTTATAGACATCCCATCTAATACTGTTATTTCACAACGATATTTCTTCGTGAAAATCTGTCTATATGTAATCTTGTAGTTGAATGGACATAAAACCCTTATTTAGTCAATCAGTTTTTATGAATTTGCAAAAACCACCAGCTGTGAAAGGATATTGGTTAGTAGGCGATCGATGTTGGCTCGGATCATCCTGCACAGCCTGATCAGGATCGATGCTATTCGTCAAATTAACACTTAGCCCAAATAAAATGCCAGTTTGTGTACAAGATGATTTTATTTCACACAGTTCACAAACTTATCTGACTGTTGTTGAAACGGACGCTAAAATATACAAAGGGAAATAACTGCAAATTGATGCATATGAAACATCTGGAGATGTTTTTCATTCTCAAACTCAAAATCGGAAAGTTTGGTTGGCCGAGGCTCTGTTCAGGCTCAGCCAATCAAACTGCTTGATTTCGAGTACACATTTGGAGAACATATTCTGAATGTTTTGTTAGTTCAAGATCTCCGGATGTTTTTAGTTCAAATGCACGTTATAGTCTATAGTTTAATCATTTATTTGCAGCTTAGCTAGAACATGTAGAAAGGCCAAACAAATTATTTAGATTTTCAGTCCCTCCCTCAGTCTATATTCATATTTATGAGCCATTGTGTCAATGATGCATGTACGTGTACTGTTGCATTTTCGAGAAAAAAAAGGTAAAATGTCCCTGGGGTCCGTTTCACTAAACTTTGTACGACTAAAATGTTCGTAAGTGCAAACTTAGATAGTCTGTAAATTTCACATTAGCAATGTTTTCTTGTAAACAATTATTGGATTTACATTTATTGAGCATAGGCTGCATATGGCATAGGCTGCATATGCAGCCTATGCTCAATAAATGTAAATCCATCAATTGAAATTTACAGACTATTCTAAATCTGCACTTACGAACATTTTAGTCGTAAGAAGTTTAGTGAAACGGCCCCCTGATCTCTATGAAAGGGAGCTTTTCACATCTGTGGCCGTGACTGGAGAAATACCGGTAGGGCTTTTCACATTTGTGACTGGAGAAATTCGCATACGTGGCTGTGACTGGAGAAACGGGACTTTTCACATTTGTGACTAGAGAAATGGGGCATTTCACATCTGTGACTGGAGAAAGGGGGCTTTTCACGTTTGTGACTGGAGAAAAGGTAAAATGGCCCTGATCTTTATGATGCTAGTGAAAGAAATAGCTGATCTTTATTACCTTTAATACAATATTTATTAAACAAATTTATTGATTTCATAAGAAATGAGGAAATGCCAAGTTTAATATGAAGTCAGTTAACAGGTTTGATAATATCCCATACCGGTATTAAATCTTCCCAGTATTTGCTATAGCAGTCTCATTTAAATTTTTATGACATTTGTGTATTTGAATTGTTAACCCATTTCATGCTGAGAATGCGCCATTTTGTTTGTAGAAAATCGTAATTATATGTCGTGACCACCATTTGAACCGTATCATCGAGATGGTTCAAATGAGTGATCACAACATATACTTTCATTGAGAAATAACAAAAATAAAAAATATTTGAAAAAAAATCATACCCGCATGTAATGGGTTAGTTAATACAGGCACTTGGTCTCAGATATGTCTAGAAAGTGATGAAACAGAATAGGAAAAAATAATTTAATTCAAATTTGTATCGTATTTCTGAACCTAATTGTACAAATAAGTCTCCTATAAAATTGGGGATCGGTAAAAAAAATTTATCTTTACTTAAACATTAAATACTGGTAACGTTTGCAGAGATTGATTGATATGTCATTGACTGTGCATGAAGCGAAAATCATCTCACTGGTCTTTTGGATGAGACTCGTTCACTTTTAACTTTTCACTCCATTAACAGAAATTATTTTTATAACCAGTGTGTCGCGGTCTGATTTAAGATTTGTTCCATTAGCAGAATTTACATTTTAGAAATAATGGGTCGGTCGGTGGCGTACTTAAAATTTATTCCAGAAACATAATTTGATTTTCAGAACCAGTGCGTGTCCGACTTGAAATTTGTTCCATTAAACCATTTCATTCTCAGGATACATGTACGTGTCACTATTTTATTGAATCAAAAACCTGAATAATTTCTTTACAGAGTGTTTGGAAATTTTCACCAAAAGTATATGTTGTTACCGCTCTTAGGCTCATTCAAATCATCTCATCGAGACGGTTCAAATGAGTGGTAACAGCATATACTTTCATTGAGAAATGAAGAAATTAAAAAAAAATGTTTGGACAGTTTCACCAAAAGTATATGTTGTTGTCTCGACAAGACGGTTCAAGCAAGTGGCAACAACATATACTTTCATTGAGAAATGGGGGAAAGTGTTTTTCCCACATGAATCTGTATTCCATATAGAATGGTTTAACAGAATGTGTCTCGTTATGGCAGCTTGTTGTATCTGACAAGTGACGCCTCTGAGGCATCTGCTTCAAATAATCAATGATCTAATTGTCTGGCCGATTTCGCACGTTGACCAAACTGGAGTCGTTTATATTTTGTTATTTCTCCGCTTTTTAAAATCTTACCAATATTACCGTATTATGGATGTGTAATCTAATTTCAGTAGACCCTCTCTAAACTGGACACCCCGGTCACCTCTGATTAGTTAACACGTTTTATATGTGATTCTGATTCACAGTTCTCAAAATTTACAAAAAAATATATTTTTTTTATTTCTCATTTAAAATATATGTTGTTACCACTCATTTGAACCGTCTCAACGAGACGACGGTTCAACTGAGTGGTAACAACATATCATTTTGGTGAAAAGTAAGAAAAATAATATTTTTTTCTTCATGAAAAAATATACATCTTCAGCATGGAATGGGTTAAGATGTACAGTAATGTAGGAGAATTTCCGACAAAAGTTTGTGCTTTGCAATCAAGAACAGACCTGTACAGATTATCATTCAAACCAAAAATTTACATATTTGGTGAGTCGTTACAAAATGTCACATCAGAATCTGGTCTTTATCAATATTTTGTTAAATTTTCACAAAATATGTACCCCTTTTCCAGGGATTCTGCTGGCGATCGCTACTTTCGCAATTGGCGATAAAAAATTACAATTTTTGAAAAAGAATCAAAAAATTTTTTTATTTTTTTTTTAGAAAATTGTAATTTTTTATCGCCAATTTTTTGACGTGGCGATTTTTTATTTTCCCCAGCGGAATCCCTGCTTTTCTGGTTACTAGAATTGTCGGAAATTATTTCTTTCCAGGTACATGATGACTCAGTAGGCAAAAAATTTTCTTTATAGGAATTAAATAAGTGTATAATTGTGTCACTATTCCACCTGTTCTAAAACTTACGAGTGGCCACTATACAGATATAATATTGATTTTACTGATTGTGACTCGCGGTGGTATCGGGCTATTTTCATATGCAAATGAGGAATGATATTGTTTAATTATTTATACTAATTAAATGTGTCACCTGAACAAATAATACCAGCGTGGAAATTTACGTTTAATATAAAATGTATAATAATGCCAATCAATATGTGGGGTAATGGTGAATGAATGTTTTAAGTTTTGTTCAGAAATATTTTCCTTGTCCTGAGGTCAGGCAACATTGAATTGTCACTAAAATATTATTATCTTATTTACATGTACATTGTATTTTCAAAAAAATATAGAATATATATTATGCGTGGGGTCGCACTAATATAAACCAATTTTAATAAAAAATTAAATACATTATGTAAATGTAAAAGCCCTCCACTCGTTGGATGAGAATACATGTATACGAGATAATTACCTATGGCTTAACCCATTATAGGCCGGTTACACGTACTGTAGTATTAACATTTGGAGAAGTTTTTCCTTTATTTTCTCTGTTTCTGTTCGAAAGTATATGTTGTTACCACTCATATGAACCGTCTCATCGAGACGGTTCATATGAGTGGTAACAACATATACTTCTATGGAGAAATATACAAAATAATCAGGTATTTTCATACAAGGTTAAAAAATATTGTATCAATCGAGTTGTATGGGCTGGCTAATAGACATAGGGAAACAATTGTCTGGTGAATTAATTGTCACCGCTGGACACAAGACAACAATGATTGGCTTGTTAGTGGCTGCTTGTTACAACTATAGCCATCTTCCTGTGGAAATTGGATATGTGGCTTTGACTAGAAAAATGGGGCTTTTTACATTTGTGGCTGTGACTAGAGAAATGTGGCTTTTTACATCTGTGACTGGAGAAATGGGGATTTTCACATTTGTGGCTGTGACTGGAGAAATGGGGCTTGTTACATTTGTGTTGGATTGTAGCCATGACTGGAGAAATGACGCTTGTCGTATTTGTGACTGGAGAAATTGGGCTTGTCACTTGTAGAGGGGCTTTATAATGCAGGCCCGTAGCCAGGGGGGGTCGGAGCGGTCGGACGACCCCCCCGCCCAGCCTCGAGGTCCACTTTTTTAGCCTCGAGTCCACTTTTTTAGACCCCCCTAGATACCTCAGGCCCATTGGGCCTTCGAAACGACCCCCCCTTCAAACAGGTCTGGCTACGGGCCTATTATGGGTTTTACAAATAGTGTAGATCCAGAACAGCCTGTGCATGCTTCTAACAAGTAAGCAATGTAGATCGTTAACAGGCTACAAGAGTGCTATTTGATTAGGAGCTAAATTGTTATGGGATTTGAACCAGCGGAAAATGACCCTTAGCTATTGACAGGCCGTTAAACGCCATTAACCCATTTCATGCTGAGGATACACCATTATGTTTGCAGAAAATCCTTAATAGTTTCCTTCTGTGCACTCAGAAGTATATGTTGTGACCACCATTTGAACCGTCTCGTCGAGACAGTTCAAATGAGTGGTCACAACATATACTTTCATTGAGAAATAACAAAAATAAAATATTTAATAAATTTCATACCCGTAAAGGTGTATTCCGAAAGGAATGGGTTAAATAAATGTTAACAAATGCCATAAGCCCCATTTCTCCAGTCACGGCCATATATGGTGATCCCACACAGTGTAATGTTCATTTCCATGGTCACTGGGTAATAGAATTAGCGCCAAGTCCCAGTTGGTTCCTGCAAATTGTTAATTGTGTAGGCTTGTGGTTTGTCTCGTTGAACCCCATGATTACGGCCATTCCTTTCGGAATACACATTTACGGGTATGAAATTGATTAAATATTTTATTTTTGTTATTTCTCAATGAAAGTATATGTTGTGACCACTCATTTGAACTGTCTCGACGAGACGGTTCAAATGGTGGTCGCGACATATACTTCGGAGTGCATAGAAGGAAAATACTTTTTCCGCAAACATAATGGCGTATCTTCGGCATGAAGAGGGTGAAATTCTCATAATGCTGATACATGTACCAGTATGCATATACATGTATACTTAAAATCAGGTCGGCATCAATTAGCTTGTATGTTTTACAAGTGACTTGTGGCCAGTCTTAGACATTTCAAATGTGGTCAAGGAATACTGAAAACATTATATGGGGTATCATGTAATCAATCAATTGACAAATATCCAATCAATTGACAAATATTGATCGTTTGTTAGTTTAGTGCTGGCACATTGGGCTTCAAATTCGGAGGTACAATTCCCTAGGGTTGTGGTCTAGGGACAGAGCATTGGACTTGCGGAGGTCATGTGTCCTGTCCCTAACCTATGGATGGGTTGATAGCGTTAGTGCATTGGGTTTTAAATCCGGAGGTCGTTGGTTCAGTCCCCTAGGGTTTGGTTGTGGTCTAGAGACGGCGCATTGGACATGTAGGTCGTGGGTTCAATCCCTGCACAAGCATGAAAAATAACTGCTATATTATTTCCATTGCACTGATCTTTCGGATGAGATGTGGCCTTAGGTTGCAGGTACGCTTTTCAATTCGAAAGCCGATTCCCGTCTCTGTACAACCGTAGCACTTGCTGGTACGATGAGCCATTGAACTTTGAAACCGAAGCCCGTCTCTATACGACCTTAGCTGTTGCTGATACAATAAACAGAGCTCCAGTTAAGGTGCGTAATTTGGAGGTAAATTTTTTATTTCTCCATCAAAAATGGCAAGTTGGGAGTGCTTTAGAATCGTCTCAATGAGACGATTCTAAAGGACTCCCAACTTGCCATTTTTGATGAAGGAATAAAAATATTTCACCCCCCAAGTTGGTCAAATTACGCAGCTTAACTGGAGCTCTGATAAACCATTTCACTTTGAAACCGAAGCCCGTCTCTATACGATATTAGCTGTTGCTGATATGATAAACCATTTCACATTTTAGAATTTTCCCATCATCCATACAGTGGAACCCTCTAAACTGGAGTCTTGGGAAAAGATAGATGTTTGCCTTAGATGTTTTTTCGCTGTTATGTATCTCTGATTACAATGCCTTTTCATGATTGCAAAACACTAGACTGTCACGAAGTGCTCTCATGTCTGATTTACAGTGGAACATCTCCAAACCGGACACCCTGGGGACCTGCCAGGGTGTCCGGTTTGGAGAGGTTCCACTGTACTGGTTTTTATCTACATTGCTTGTCGCTAAATGATACTCTTTTGTGTTGATGGGCCGTTAAGCACCATTCCACTGTACTGGGTGGTACGCATGATAAAAATGTTTTTCGTTCCTGAACTCTTCATATGTCTCCTTAAGGTGCGCTGCTCCTGCTTTATGGTAATCTAATCCGACGGGCATTGTGTGTTTTCTTGGAAAATATATATGCGTCGCCACGACAAAAATATTCAACCAACGTAACCCCAGATCAGCCATCGCGTATGCACAGTCTGATCTGGCGCTACGCTGACATCGCTGATGTGTTAATGAAGTACTAATGATGAGTCTTTAGAAAACATTGAAATCTGTATCATGCTATTCAGCATGGTGTCCAATAAGAAGCGACAGTACTTAATAAGCCAATTTTTCTTGTGACGGTTCTTACATGATACGAAGACAAGGTGTGGGTTCTGTTCTTTCCAATAGTTGAACTTAGTACATGCTCAATAACCCATTTTATGAGGGAAATCGTTAAAAAAAAAAATCACAATATTCTGCTCAAAAGTATATGTTGTCACCCCTCATTTGAACCGTCTCGTTGAGACGGTTCAAATGAGTGGTAACAACATATTTTTCCATGAATAAATAAGAGAAATAGTTGTATCTTTCCTTGAAAATAATGTGTATCCATGTAATGGATTAAAATGGCTATATGGTTCTGAATCCGGTTTCCAGGCGAATTTTTTTTTGGAATTAACAAGTATTATGCTAAAATGAGATTTTGTTTTATTCCACGTCTTACTATTATAGACTGTGATAAGCGGGGGAGATAATTTGGTAATACATTTCAATTTTGGAATGGTAATTCTGTACCATCTATAGTACGACAAGGTATCCATTTTAGATAGTAGTTGAATTTATATATTAAATAATAACCATCAAAAACTTTTTTTTTAAGCAAACCCTTATTTATTTTTTCAGTCGACGCACAAGCACACATGGTCTCAGAAATAGGCTGATCAACTAAGCAGGCTGATCAGGGTCTACACTGGTCGCATATGCCATAATTTCTGTAACGGTACTCAAATCATTGTGAAAATTGCGATTTTCTACTCCATCAATCTCATACACTTAATTACCGGCAATCATAATGACAATATAGCTCCAGGCTCGATGCAGCACAACATCCATCTTGTGAGTTCATGCGGTCTCAGAAATAGACTGAAAACGAAGCAGACTGATCAGGGATTCCACTGGGCAAAATAAAAAAAATCACCACTTCAAAAAAAAAATAAAAAATTTGAAGTGGCGATTTTTTTTCGAAAATTGTAATTTTTTATCGCCAATTGTTTATTTTTATCGCCAATTGCGAAAGTGGCGATCGCCAGCGGAATCCCTGTATACATCAGTCACATATGCCATAATCTCCATTACTCAAATCCTTGTTATATGTTGTGACCACCATTTGAACCAAATGAGTGGTCACAACATATACTTTCATTGAGAAATAACAAAAATATTTTAAAAAATTCATACCCGTAAAGGTGTATTCCACATGTAAAGGGTTAAAGTCGCAAGCCTACATGTACATGCTTAAATGTATATTGGATAAATTGAATCGTGTCTGTATTGAGTGTCCACCATTACAGATAATTCTCTGTCTCCGATGGCCAAATTATCGACCTGCCATTATGCCAAGTGGTTTCAGTGTCATAGTACAGATGCCAGAGGGTGCAATCAAAATATAGACGAAAAAGGCCGGGTCTGAATTAGATCACTGTAATTCCAGCACAAAAATATTTACACAATTCCCTAACATTTGATTGGTCCGTAGCAAGTCTCTGTCCAAAATTTATATACCAGTAAACTCCCATGCCGAACTACTTTCCGTAACCGTCAGGCACAGTTGAAATAATTCTTAAGAAAATGGAAAATAAACACATTTTCTTGATGAATTTATTTAAAATGCTGGAATTATATGGAATGAATGGCCTTTTTGTTGAATTTATCGGGGATATAAACTTAGAAAAGTCGCGGGAATACTGGACGAGGCCTTCCGGCCTTCGTCCAGTATTCCCGCGACTTTTCCAAGTTTATACCCCGATAAATTCCACAAAAAGGCCATTCATTCCTTTAATAACCAATAGGATAAAAATAAACAATTGGCGATAAAAAATTACAATTTTCGAAGAAAAAAAAATTGTAATTTTTTAACGCCAATTGTTTATTTTTATTGCCAATTGCGAAAGTGGCTTTTCCAAGTTTATACCCCGATAAATTCCACAAAAAGGCCATTCATTCCTATAGTAAATCTTGGATTTACATGTACGATACCATTAGAGGTATTTGCTTACCAGTATCTTTGACTGCCAAATTATCAACCTGCCATAATGTCAAGTGGTTTCAGTGTTATAGTCCGGAGGGTGATTGCAAAAATCGGACAAGATAGACCGGGTCCAAATTAGACCGCTGTACATACATTTTATATAATATCATGGACTTACAATACCATTGGAGGTACATGTATTTGCTTATCTTTCACGGCCAAATTATCGACCTGTTTTTATGCCAAGTGGTTTCAGTGTACTAGTAAGGGGGCCGGAGGATGAAAAAAAATAGACAAAATAGACCTGGTCTGAATTAGACCACTGTATATCTTGGACTTACGATACCATTGGAGGTATTTGCTTATCTTTGATGGCCAAATTATCGACCTGACATCATGCCAAGTGGTTTCAGTGTCTTAGTAAGGGGGCCGGATGGTGAAACCAAAAATTAGACAAAAAAATACCTGGTCCGAATTAGACCATTGTATATCTTGGATTTACAATACCATTGGAGGTATTTGCTTATCTTTGACGGCCAAATTATCGACCTGTCATTTTGCCAAGTGTTTCCAGTGTTGTAGAGAACAAAAACATCCCCTTTTATAAATGGACTGGTCTGAAAATCATTTTGTGACGGTTGGATTGGTTACAATATTAACATATCAAAATCCATTCCAGTTACTTAAGGGTGAAAGCGTTAAGATCTTGGACGTAATGATACTGTTGGAGGTGTAATTGCTTATAATGGAGGGCCGAATTATCGACCTGCAGTGATGCCAAGTGGTTTCAGTATCAAAGTATAGGGCCGGAGGGTGATTGCAAAAATCATACGAAATAGACTCGCAGTATAATTGGTCCAGTGTTGGACCTGCAAATGTAAATGTTCTTGCCATGGATGATAATTCTCTATCTCTGTAGCCTATTTCACCAACATTGCAAAGTATACTTTTCTAGCAAAGTATACATTGAGGAGAAATTTTCAATTTTAGGATAAATTTATTCATTTTTATTATACTGAATTTATCACATTATCACAGCCATTTTGGCTGTGATAATGTAATAAATTCAGTATAATAATTCTGCATACTTTTAATCATCAAATATATGCAGTCGTTAGTTCTATGTGAAATAATGCATTTCAGGAAAACTATATGATTACTCCCTCAAAGTATACTTTACTAGAAAAGTATACTTTGCAATGTTGGTGAAATAGGCTACAGATGATGATATTATTGACTGGCTTGGGCGTCAAGTGTCATACACGTAGTAGTGTCGGTAAGGGAATTGAAGGGTGATATTAACAAATGAGATAAAATAGAGATGGGTCGAATTGGTGCAGTATAGATGCTGGACCTCCGATTATGCATTTTTCGAATGATTTTGGTACATATAGTCGCCACCCTTTCCGTCTATTCATTCTATTTATTTATTATTTCCGTCTATTCACCTGTCTGTCTGAGATGTGTGTTAAAGTTTTTGGCTACCTACTATATCTGTTACCGTACGTAGGATTGGCTTGATTCTTCATATACTTGTTTGTCATCATCCATTTTTTCATTCTATGGCCCACGCATCTGGGCCTCTGTGTTCAAGGTCAAGGCAAAATGACCTCTTTTCTCTCAATGAAAACATGGTTTTGCATCATTTTAGATGCACGTTTTTGATGAGAAAACTGGAAAAAAAATCAGCATTGCAGTTATCCCGTTTACATGCAGAAGACTCGTAAAGGAAACTTCAAAATATTTTTCTTAATATTTCATGTCGACGAGAGTTCAAAAGAGTGGTCACAACATATACTTTGTTTGAGAAACTAGACAAATTTGTGGGAAAATATTGATTTTTTTTTATAACCTTAAAGGGGTTTTCCACATGTAACTGGTTTAAGTAATAGTAAATATGTTATGACTGCAAATAATTGATATCAGAGTGGCCTAAATGGGCCAGTAAAATCACTTAGCAGGGAATATGGCCACTCACTGACCAATTGGACTCCAGGGTAATTAACACTTATTGAATGTCAGGTCAGGTCTACTGTATTGGTCACTGGCTCAGAAAGGCGACCTAAGACATTTGTGACCAGCGTAGATGCTGTTCATCTTATGGTGTTGGTTTAAACAATATTTATGGCACAACATGGCTGTTTGCTGTGTAATAACACTGTATTAACCATTTTCATGCTGAGGATACGCCATTATGTTTGTGGAAAATCCGAAATATTTTCCTTATATGCGCTCAGAAGTATATGTCGCGACCACCATTTGAACCGTCTTGTCGAGACGGTTCAAATGAGTGGTCACAACATATACTTTCATTGAGAAATAACAAAAGTCAAAATAAAATATTTATTAAATTTCATACCCGTAAATGTGTATTCCAGTCATGTTAATTGAATGTCTATTTTGCCCGAAAGAATTGACAAGACAAATCTGTCTCCATATATTACAACCTGGGATGCCGGATGCAGATTTAATTACAATAAATGCTATGAAATCATTATCTGTACACTGTAGGTGTCATCAGCTTTCAGTGTCTTTACACTGTAAATGCCCATTTTACATATGTAACACATGTACTTCAAGGATTCCGCTGGGGAAAATAAAAAAATCGCCACTTCAACAAAAAATAAAAAAATAAATATATTTTTTTTCTTTTTTTTTGGAAAATTGTAATTTTTTATCGCCAATTGCGGAAGTGGCGATCGCCAGCGGAATCCCTGGTACTTGTACATTACCAATGGCTCACATTGAATGTGTATCTCTGATTTGATTCTGTTCGGCTTTTTATGCATGACTAGATCTGAAAGTTATTGAAAGGCTTCATTCAATGCAATACGCTTTACTTTCCGTTAGTGTTATATGTAATTCATTTATGTAATCACTTGTCTGTAGTGTGAATTTTCAGTTAACGTCCACACGTTTGGTTTGTTTGCTCAAATTTAAAGTTGTATTAACCCTTTCAACACCACAGGCCTGTATAGTGGTATTGGCAAACAGTGTAGATCCAGATGGGACGGCTCGTAGCGAGCCGTCTCATCAGGATCTGCACTGTTTGCAAGTAATTTTCGTATTTTTGAGAACAAAAACATACCCTTTTAATGGAATTGTCTGAAAATCATTTTGTGATGATTGGATTGGTTGCAAAATTAACATATCAAATTCCATCCAGTTACTGAGGGGTGAAAGGGTTAAGTAACTAAAATATCCTTTGTTATTGTGCAATTTTACCAAGTTACTTCCCTGAGACAAACAACACGGTGTGTTGTAATGAACTCCTGTAGCTCAGTGTCCTGCACCTACTGTACATGTATATATACCGTAGGTCAATTTTCATTTGAGGTGGATACAATTTAGCAACTTTTGAGAAAAAAATCCTATTTTCTTTATTTCATCTCGAAAGTATATGTTGTTACCACTCGTTTGAACTGTCTCGATCGGACAGTTCAAATGAGTGGTAACAATAAAAACTTTATGGATAAATAGACAAAATAATGAGATTTTTCTACAAAAATTATCATATCCTTAGTCTGAAGTGTTACTGTTGAGTTGCCATGTTTTGTTGCAATGTTTTGTTACACTGTACAAGCATAATAATTAACCTTACACCCCTGAACGTCTAACATGGCCTGTTCTATGATAATTAATGTTTGGAATATTCCATTACCAATAATGGGACAAAGGGTAATTTTTTACCTCTTATAAATAATGACAAACACTGCAGATCCTGATGAGCCGGCTCGTTACCTGCTCATCTGGATCTGCACTGTTTGCCTATGTTGGCTTTATAATTATGCTGGTGTGTTACCGTGGTTTATAACAAAATGCATATCTAACATTTTTGCTGTATTGTCCTATTATTTTGTTATTGCATTAATTTTGACAAAAACGTGTGTGTAAACAATTCTTACTTAAATGAGAAGTGGGTGGTGGTCGGGTGAACGCGACGGCGTAAATTAACGGTAGGGATTCCTCCTTATAGGAATCATGATTTGCCTGGTTTGGCCCTCAGGTACATTTTTATCTTTCGCTCTTTTGTTATCTGAGAGTTGAATTGGGTTATTGCCCATAATAAAAGTAGTAAGATTATTACTGATGTGGCGAGAACCTGGCATCAGATCAGGATTATTCTGATTTCAGGGCTAAATATATAGTTTTTTTTTATTGTAAATATTCAGTTCTGCAGAAATGATTGACCTAGATTTTCCCACAACCCTGAGTGGGTGGTTGGTCGGAAGCAAGCGAAGGGTAATTTCACGATCGGAGTTCATCCTTAGTGGAATGCCGACTTACATGGTTCGGCCCTCATGTACATTTTTGGCCTTCTGAATATTAAGAATATTTGTACATGTACAGTGTATTCGCAATGGGAATTGTTTTACTGTCCCGTCCCTATATGACCTTAGCTGTTGCTGGGACGGTAAACCCCATTCATTTCATTTGTTTTACTGAGTGTATAGCATTCAGAAATAGCTACATGAAATGTTGTTGGTGGTGTCATATTAATTATTGATGACACACCTTGATTGTAGCAGGTATTCTTTCCAATTGTAACGTCCAACTTGTCCGTGTAGATAACATTCTGGTTGCCGTGTGTTATACCACAGTTGTTGTCACTCGTATATATGTATACACAAACTGTAAATATTCCGAGGTCGTGTTTTGTTTGTGATACATGTACCTTAATAACCATAAATATCGAACACAATTTATTCTTGGAAACGCGTGGGTGGCAGGGTTTAGGTGTCTGGTTTAGAGATGTTCCACTATATATGCCATTTCATATTTATACAATATAAAAAGCCTGTCTGTATAACGACCTAGCTGTTAAACGGACGTAAAACCCAAATCAATCGATCAATCAATCTAGTACAGTGTGATATGTGAGCGGGCTACAAAATCCTAAATATTTTCCTTCTATACGCTCAGAAGTATATATCGCGACCACCATCTGAACCGTCTCGTCGAGACGGATCAAATGAGTGGTCACAACATATACTTTCATTGAGAAATAACAAAAATAAAAATAAAATGTTTAATAAGTTTCATACCTGTAAAGGTGTACAACAACTGAAGAGTAATACACGGGTAAATACATGGTTGTATGTTTCGTAGTAGCACACTACCCTCCCCTTGTGTGGTCATGACTGACCAGCTGGCAGTCGTGATGTCGCCTTGACCCATTTATACGGTCAAGTGAACAGTTTTTTAATTTTTTGTTTTACAACCTGGATTTACATTTATTGAGCATAGGCTGCATATGCAGCCTATGCTCAATAAATTTAAATCCAATAATTTCCCTTCGTCATTTTCATGGTCGTTTGTTGCATATCTTCCCATCTCTATATGACCTTAGCTGTTGATGGGACGTAAAACACATTCACTTTCATTTTCGTAAAACTAAATCATTTAGTATGCAGTTAAATTGCGATGTCTCCAAGTCTGATTAGATCTTTTGATTTTTTCGAATGGTCCCATCGGACTTCGAGATTTAACGGTATGTTGCTATCACTCATTTGGATCATCTTACTACCGGTATATACATTAATGGATACTTACTAAAAAATGTCCAATGTCATCCGTGTGTCTCATTTTGACCATGTCCGCAGCATGCCATGGTGTCATTTTCATGTGTATTTCATGACCATTTCAATGCATTTTTTCACACTGTCATTTTCTGGACATGGTTTATCTCAACCTTTTAAACAATTCACATTTTAGATGTGATGTCATGCTGCCAGTTAGTCGTCATAGCCCGTTGTTAGAGTCGCGCTCTGCCAAACACCGCTTTGTGCCATATTGGCGGAATCAGGCAGTCGAATGTAGACTCGCATGTTCATTATAAATGTCAGTTCGCTGCCACGATTCTGGGCAATGACAGATTTTACATCACAGGAGATACAACATTAACCCTTCCTACGCTGTTGACGGAAATTGCCGTCTGCTGTTTTTCATTTTTGCTTTAATTCTTAACAAAAAACAGGTTTTGACAGCACATGAGAATCGTCTCCACTGGAGACAATTCTCATGTGCTGTCAAAACCAGGTTTTTGTCGAGAAATATTGAAAATAAAACATTTCTAGTAGACGACAACATTTAATTAACAATATTTTTTAATACCGAGTGTATTGTGACATTTATATCAACGTTTTGTCTGAAAAGTTATAAATTCAAAAGTTTCCAAACACGATGTTCGGTACTGATTCTAGCGAATCAAATGTCTCTGTTAGGCTGTGTTGTTTAACTGGGTGCCGTTTCACTAAACTTCGTACGAATAAAATGTTTGTTAGTGCAAAATTATAATAGTCGGTAAATTTCACATTAACAATGATTTATTGTAAACAATTACTACTGCATATGTGCAATAAATGTAAATCCATCAATTGAAAATTCCAGACGATCATAAATTTGCACTTACTTTTAGTCGTAGAAAGTAAAGTTTAGTGACACAGCCCCCTGAGCTTGTTATTTGAACAGAAAATTTGCTCTTAGAACACTGCTATACTTTTCATATAAGGAGTGAACACACAACAAACGAGCCAATTAAGGTGTTGTTATTGTCAGCACCGCTATTGTATGCCAAGTGCTTAGGGGACAGTGGTGACTCGCAGTATTGAATACAACTCGGAATTTTGCGTTTTCACAAAACCGTCATTAACAAAATTAAATATTAAACCTTAGACCGCTACACACAATAATTGTCGTCTGCTGTTGCTTTTATATCTTGCCTTATTTCTCAATAAAATCATGGTTTGACAGCACTTCAGAATCATTTCCAATGGAAATGATTCTGAAGTGCTGTCAAAGCCTGTTGTAAATTATTCTAAAGTGCTGTCAAAGCATGTTTTTGATAATTAAAATGGAAAATAGGAAATAAACAGCAAACAAGGCATTTTAAGGCCTAATATCAATTTGGCTATACAATCAATTGGTCACACTATAGAGGGGTGGACATCTACTGTTGTATCACTGTTGAGCCTAGCATATTCATTTTGTAAAAACATAATGATTATCATACAAAATAGACATATCACGAATATGTTGAAATCGTCATCGCACAGCTGAAATGGCAGCAATAGGCGAGTCTTACAAATAGGTTGTTGAACTAGAAAAATCAAAGAGTAAATTCCCATAAAACTACTTTGCGGCATCCTCCATCTTAGCTCATGTATGTCTTTGGCTGTCTTGTATGTGAGAGTTGAATCTCGTTATACCTGGCACCAGGGGGCCGGTTTCACTAAACTTCTTACGACTAAAATGTTCGTACGTGCAGATTTACAATAGTCTGTAAATGTCAATTGATGGCATTGCATTTATTGAGCATAGGCTGCATATGCAGCCTATGCTCAATAAATGTAAATCCAATACCTGTTTACAAGAACAATTGTGAAATTTACAGACTATCATAATTCTGTACTTACGAACATTTTAGTCGTACAAAGTTTAGTGAAACGGCCCCCAGGTCGGGTTATTCTAATTTCAGGGCTGAATATATATTTGTTTCGATGTAAATATTCCGTTCTGATTTTGGGATCCCCTCCCAATTCAGCAGGTTGAATATGGGATCAAATCCGTTAGCCCGGCCTTAATGACCTCAGCTGTTGATAGGCAGGGATTCCGCTGGCGATCGCCACTTTCGCAATTGGCGATAAAAATAAACAATTGGCGATAAAAAATTACAATTTTCGGGAAAAAAAATTAAAAAAAAAACACTTTTTTTATTATTTATTTTTCTCGAAAATTGTAATTTTTTATCGCCAATTGTTTTATTTTTTTTGAAGTGATGATTTTTTTATTTTCCCCAGCGGAATCCCTGGATAGGCCGTTAAACACCAATAAACAAACAAAAACAAACCTCCATCTTGAACTTGGTGGAATTTGTCGGTTCATTGTCACATTGCATAGTTAGCTTATAGTGAAAACAACAATGAGAACTGGAAGCAACATGATGTCAAACTGACAAATTCCACCAATTCTAACGTCAACAATGCTTGTTGTTGTTTGAACGGAACTTACTCGTGATTAACCAAGTTTGTTAACGTATTCATAAAACTGGTCTATACTGTACACATTTCTTGGATATCATAATCAAACTAATACCAAGTGTGAACATATGGTATTCACAGTGGGCTATGTCCGTCACGTGCCTGCAATTTTGGCACCCTTCAACCAACATTTCACTATAAATGTAACAGCCACTTCTGGATAAATGTTGATGCAATGACACGTTGATACGCAGGAAAATTAGTTAACCCGAGATACCACTTTCCTAATATTTGTAAACGGTGTACAGTGTAGATCATGATGAGCCGGCTCGTAACGAGCAGTTTCATCAAGATCTGCACCGTTTGTGGATACTATTTAATTTTCACAAAATGACACCCTTTTCTGCATAAATGGAACGGTCTCATACTTAACATGAAATAGTCCATGTTTATTACTTAGTGGTGAAACGGTTAACAGCTCCTGCTAATGATGCCGCGATAATGGATATAGACCGTTTGGGAAAACACACATTTACGGTATGTACGTTTTCTCCAAATAACTTTGAAACGGTTACAGCTAAGAGGATTACGTCTTTGGCAGATTTTTGCAACAATATTATCCAAGGCATCGATGCTTTGATTGCCTCACAAATGCTCCCATAGTTGGCGAGAGACATGTATTGTGATAAATGTAGGTCAAATCGTGCCTAAATTGCATATGCACGTGATATACATGTACCTTACCCACCAGAATACCGTCATAAACTACATGTGTGTATACAGGGTGGTTCAAAATATATGTCCCCACTTTTAAAGTGGGGACATATATTTTGAACCACCCTGTACATGTAGGATATGACATCATGCTTCGTATATGTATATACATTGTACATTATATATTAGATATTGTACATATAATTATATGTGTAGTTTGTTTGTGTTTAGCGTTGTAGTAAAGCCGTAGTGAGTTTTGTTCAGTATATTTATTTTTTTCAATCGTACATTTTGTACCCTTGTCATACTATGTATGCAAGGGCCCGTTTCACTAAACTTTGTACGACTAAAATGTTCGTAAGTGCAAAATTATGATAGTCTGTACATTTCTCATTTACAATGTTTTCTTGTAAGCAACTGTTGGATTTACATTTATTGAGCATAGGCTGCATATGCAGCCTATGCTCAATAAATGTAAATTCATCAATTAAAATATCCAGACGATCCTAAATTTGCGCTTACGAACATTTTAGTCGTACAAAGTTTAATGAAACGGCCCCCTGGGCGGTATCTTGTATTTTGTTGTCGCAGTTTCGGCTGCCCAATTGTTGCACAATTTTGCCGATGATTATTTGGCCCTCAGTTAAGTTGGTGACCATTTAATTGTGTGAAGATCCCTATACATTGTATTCTGATTGCGTGTTGAATGGCAAACAGTGCAGATCCTCTTCAAACTAGGCAAATGTGCAGGCTGATCTGGATCTACACTGGTCACAAATACTATAAACCCCATTTCTCACATTTTTTAATTTTGTCGATGTGGGTCCAGCTCGGGAATTACTCGCTGTTTTTCGCCAATATTTTCTCGTCATATTTTCTGTAAATGACATTGAAAATTGACATAAAATCAGAGCTCGTGCGTAATTCTGAATTGTTGTGTCCATTTTCACTGTCGTTTACAAAAAAAATGTATTATTATTTTTCATAATGAAAATCACATGTATAATGCCAAGAGACTTAGCTCATATGAGACACGCCATGTGATTTTCTACCTTAGGATATTGTATTTCATTAAATACATTTACAATATTTTTCATAAATAAAGTAAAAAGTTGACAAAATTTTTAGAGTACATACGGAATATAATATAATGCCATTTACGGAAAATATTATAAATTTTGTAAACATATTTCATGAAATGCAGGCCGCAGCCATCTAGTTCAATTCTGAAAAGGGATGGGCTGTGCACTCAGGGGTAGAATACAGGACTTCCATACTGAAGGTTGTGAGTTCAAATCCTACCCTCTTGCATGAAAAATAATTTCATAGTATTTCCATCCCACAGGTCTGTCAGATGAGACTTTAAACTGTGGTCCCGTCCCTATATGACACTACCTGTTGCTGGGACATTAAACCTCATTCGTTTTCGATTCTAAATACAAAATTCTCAACGATACAATATTCAATAAAATCTAATATTGGATATTTAGAGGCGAAAGGTTTAACCCATTTCATGCTGAGTGTATGTCATTTTGTTTGTGCTTAAAAGTATGTGTCGCGACCACCATTTGAACCGTCTCTTCGAGACGGTTCAAATGAGTGGTCACAACATATACTTTCATTGAGAAATAAGAAAATTTAAAATTAAATATTTCATACCTATGTATTCTGATTGTAGTGGGTTAAAGTAGCGGTGTCATTATTGTATTTTCAATTGATTGGTCATTGATGTCTTCTCGTGTTTTGTTCATGATTTTCAATCACACATATACATGGATATCATTGGAAGCTATCTAAACCGGACACCCTGGGGTGTGGGGACCTCACAGGGTGTCCGGTTTAGAGAGGCTTCACCATGGTAGTGTTACTAGACAATACAAGTGTTGCATTTCATGTTGTAGTACATATGTATGTGACCAGCCATGACAACAGGCTCAGTGAGATTTTTATATGCGCATTTGGAAAAACGTGACATATTTTTATATGTACCAATGTAAGTCCAAGCTGTATATGCCAGCATACTCATGCAACCGGATGCAGGGCTCCAGATAAGGAATTAGTAATTGAGTATTGTCACTCCATCATTTCTGATGCAATTGGGTATTTCAAAATTTTAATTGGGTAAAATAAATTAACACTACTGTTTACACACCAACAGACAGCAAATATTGAATAGTTTGCTTCGAAATGAAAACATGTCTTGGCATTTCATTAGAATTGTCTCGTTATGATGTTTCTATTCCTAAGTCATAGCGAGCTGACTCAGTCATTGTAGGTCTTGATCGTTATCTGGAGCTATACTGGTTGCAAACACAATAAGCCGTTTTTTGTTTGCAAATCGCATCATACTTAGTACATTGTATATCCATATCGCAATTATTTTCTTGACACATTTGACTATATTGCACTAATTAACGTTAATATTCACATCCATTGCAATCTGTGCCATACGTGTATAGGTCCAGCAATTTGTTCATGGTATGGGATCACATGGTTTCGTGACCATGTGACGTAATGTCCCATATTACGTCACATGTGACGTATTAATGTATGACGTTATTTTTACAGTAGATTTTCTTTAAAATCTTTCCAACAAACAAACAGATTTTAATCACAAATAGTTCACCAACTGGTAATTTATATGTTTTATGGTCACAATATTCTTGTTAAAACTTTTAAAAACTTTTATGAAGAATTGCACACAGTTTTTGTCTAATAGCAGAAAGTGAGAGAATATTGCGGACACAATTACGGTGTCATTGTAGGCAAGTACATGTACGTCCAAATGTTGAATTTCTCCTGATCCGTTATTTGGATCATTACCAAACTTCATCAACAGCTTCCTCACTTTGATGGCTGTCCGTGTCATTCGGGTGACCTTCGTGAACATGAGCGAGACACTTGCCAGCGATAATAGCCCTGTTTCTTAGTATTTGTGTGTTCTGGAATTTTGCATCCATTGACGGTACTGGATTCTTTGACAAATGATACATATGTGACCACTTACAAGAAGCAGCATAAAGCAAACACTGTTGTATTCGCTGCCCCAAGTTTCAGAAAAATCTGTTGTGCAGTTTGAAATTTATTTAAGTTCATCTACTAAAAAGTAACATCAAACGTTTCGTCATACTTTTCTGATACCACGAGATCCCAGACCCTGTTATATATAAATATCTGTTTAATGTTTAGATAGTGTATAGTTTTTTTTTTAAAAAATCACCGTTGTTCATTTGATATTATATAATACCATAATAACACTAAATAGTTGGACACTATTTGTTTTGGGAAACCCCTATAAAATAGGGGTTTCCCAAAACAAATAATATCCAAATATAGTGTTATTGTGATAAACAAGTACAACCATACTAACCGTAAATATATGGACATTCCTTGTTGTGGGAAACCATATATTACTGGGTGTCTGCCAGAATAAATGGTGTCCAAATATTTAGGGTCGTTATGGCAATGCAACCAATTGCTGCACATTTGCATTTGGTTTTTCATGACATACATAACGATGTGTGTACATGTATATATATTTTAAGGCCGTAAAAAAGTACTTTGGTTCTCAGACACAGGGTTTGTGGAATGTGATGCGGGAGCGCGGAATTTTTTAATATATTTTTTTTTGTTTGAGATGTTGGTCTCTGATTTTTGTTCAAGTTGCTAGATGCATATATGTTCTATAAAGTTATTTTTGTTCAAGTTGCTAGATGCATATATGTTCTATAAAGTTACTAGGACCTCGTTAGGTGTGAAAAAATATCAGACGTTCGTCAAGCATGATTGAATTTAACATATTTTTGCATGGTTGTGTTTTTAGCTCACCTGAGCGAAGCTCATGTGAGCTATTGTTACCGCAATGTGTCCGTCGTCAGTCGTCGTCCGTGAACATTTTCAAACGTCTCCTCCTCGTTAACCATTGGGCCTATAGTCACCAAACTTTATGGTCAAAATTGTTAAAATGACGTCATTACGTAATCCAAGATGGATTTTTTGTGCAAAAATCTTCGTCGCTAATCCAAGATGGCCGCCATCTAAAAATAGCACAAATTCTTCAAAAATCTTTTTATCAAGAACAGCCAACCGGATTTCGACAAAACTTCAAAAATCTTCGTCGCTAATCCAAGATGGCCGCTGTCTAAAAATAGCACAAATTCTTCAAACATCTTCTCAAGAACAACCAACCGGATTTCGACAAAACTTGGTAGGAATGATCGATGTACAATGCTCTTTCAAAGTTGTTAAAATGGTGACCTCGGGGTCAAAAATGGGCGTGGCCCGTGGGGTCAAATTTTATTTTTGACCGAATATGGTCATGATATATACCAAATCGAAGGTATCAACTCTGGTGCATTATTTGTCGAAATCGAATGGTTATGTCATCCAAGATAGCCGCCGAAAGGTCAAAAGGTCGTTCTTTTATTAGAGATTTCAAAATTCTTCTTCACATGAACCGCTTGGCCCATGGTAGCCAAACTTAAAAGCTATGGTCCATGAATGAAGCCTTTTCAGATTTGTTAAAATGGAGGTTATCGCTAATCCAAGATGGCCACCGTCTAAAAATAGCATAAATTCTTCAAAAATCTTCTTCTTATAAACCGCTAGCCGGATTTCGACGAAACTTGGTAGGAATGATCGATGTAAATTGCTCTTTCAAAGTTGTTAAAATGGTGACCCCGGGGTCAAAAATGGGTGTGGCCCGTGGGGTCAAATTGGGGTCAAATTTTATTTTTGACCGAATATGGTCATGTCTATATCAAATCGAAGGTATCAAAGAGACGATCGCTCTGGTACATTTTTTTGTCTAAATTGGATGGTCATGTCATCCAAGATGGCCGCCGAAAGGTCAAAAGGTCGTTCTTTTATTAGAGATTTCAAAATTCTTCTTCACACGAACTGCTTGGCCCATGGTGGCCAAACTTCACAGTTATGGTCCATGGGTGAAGTCTTTTTAGATTTGTTAAAACGGAGGTCGTCGCTAATCCAAGATGGCCGCCGTCTAAAAATAGCACAAATTCTTCAAAAATCTTCTTCTCGTGAACCGCCAGCCGGATTTCGACGAAACTTGGTAGGAATGATCGATGTAGAATGTTCTTTCAAAGGTGTTAAAATGGTGACCCCGGTGTCAAAAATGGGCGTTGCCCATGGGGTCAAATTTTATTTTTGACTGAATATGCTCATGTCATATATCAAATTGAAGGTATCGATGAGGCGATTGCTCTGGTGCAATGTTTGTCGGAATCGGATGATTATGTCATCCATGATGGCCGCCAAAAGGTCCATTTATTCAAGATTTTTAACGTCTTTTTCTCAGGTACCGCGTGGCCGATGCTGGCCAAACTTCATAGTAAGTTAAGATCCTTGGGTGAAGCATTTTCAGATTTGGTAAAATGAGAGTCATCGCTTAATCCAAGATGACCGCCATCTAAAAATAGCACAATTTTTTAAAACGCATATGAACTCAATGTCACATTCTCCTCTGGTGTTCATGGAGCGAATTAGGGCCATCAAGGCCCTCTTGTTTATTGATCATGTAGCGATGTTACAGTATGATTTTATTTCCCAGTGACGATAAAATGCTTGATTCACACACAGGTTGAAGTAACGGACCGAGGTCTATAAATACATTAAATATGCTTAAAAGCATCAATAAATGAAGAAAAAAAATAAGCTAAACAATTTTGTTTACTTTTGTTTAGCTTATTTTTTTTCTTCATTTATTGATGCTTTTAGGCATATTTAATGTATTTATAGACCTTGGTACGTTACTTCAACCTGTGGATGCACAGTGATTATTCTGACTCGACGATATCTGCGAACCAAAGTACTTTTTATGGCCTAAATATACATGTTCAGTGCTTAGAACTTAATTGTGCAATTGTCCTTACTAGACAGGTCGTATGTGTGTTTATTTAGCTATTATTTAACGATGGGAATTGGCTCGAAGCCTTTCCATATCCGTTGTTTTTCATAGATGTGAAGTTGAAATGTTCCCCATACTGGCGTTTACTAACCTATTATGAGACCAGCGATGTGATCTTTTGCCTAAGAAGATGTGTGAAAAATATTTACAAAATTTACGACATTTTCCGTAAATGACGGCAAAAGTTTAAATATTCAGAGCAGTGCAGAACAGAATTCTGCATTTGCTATGAAAATCTTGTCGACTGTCAATGTCATTTACAGAAAATTATCACAGTCTTATCTTCTTAGGTACAAAAATCATGGCTTGTCTCATATGATTTTGTTGTTAAATGGGCATAAAACTCCTTTCAATCAACCGCTCATCTTCAAACGATATGGTTGTTACAGTAACAGTACAACTGATATGAGACACGCCATGTGATTTTGTACCTTCGGACAATATTTTTCATAAATACAGTCAAAAGTTGACAAAATGAGTACATTCAGAATACGGTACATACTTTTGACGCCATTTACGGACAATATTATATAAATTTTGTCAATGTATTTCATGAAATTACGCAGATGTCTAAAGGTACAAATCACATGACGTGTCTCATATACTGTTTGTTTCAACATTAACCTATTAAACACCCTGAAGGTGCACCATTTTTCTTATTAAAAATTTAAAATATATTGCATATTTATAATCAAAAGTAAATCTTGTGACCACCAAAACGGATCAAAAATGATAGGTCACAATATATTCTTTCAATGAGAAATGAAGTGTTGTGGAAAACGTCATAATTTCATGGCTAAATTGCAATCTTCACTGGGTCTCACCCATTCCTGTCTGTATATATGACCTTGCAGGGATTCCGCTGGGGAAAATAAAAAAAATCGCCACTTCAAAAAAAAAAAGAAGGAATAATCAATAGGATAAAAATAAACAATTGGCGATAAAAAATCCTTTTTTTTCCCTCGAAAATTGTAATTTTTTTTTTTGAAGTGGCGATTTTCGGAGGAAAAAAAAAGGAATCCCTGACCTTGTTGTTGAAAGGATGTAAAATGCCAATTCAATCTTTATGTGTGGGCATTTGGTTGGATGCATGCAAAGGGTAAATTTAACTGTTGGTTCCATCCTTAACGGAATCCCGATATCCTGGTTTAAACCTCGGGGATTTTTTTGGCTTCCTTGTTACTCGAGAGTTGAATCTGGTTATACCAATTATAAAAGTAATGAGGTTAGTACTAATTGTATTACCCGTACTGTTAGGGAGTGGGGCTAAGCGACTCTGGTGTGGTGATGACATGGCACAAGATCTGCAACTAAAAATGGGGTTTATGTCATGTGTTGTCCGTCTAGCACCAGATATGTCACTAAAACTGTGTTTATGGCATTTGTGGTCAGTCTAGCATCAGATATATGACTAAAACTTGGTTTATGACATTTGTTGTCCGTCTAGCACCAGATATGTCACCTAAACTGGGTTTATGGCATTTGTGGTCAGTCGAGCACCAGATATTTGTCTAAAAATGGGGTTTATGACATTTGTGGTCAGTTTAGCACCTGACTTGCGACTAAAATGGGATTTATGGCAATTGTGGTCAGTCTAGCACCAGATATTTGACTAAAAATGGGGTTTATGACATTTGTGGTCAGTTTAGCACCTGATTTGCGACTAAAAATCAGATTTATGGCATTTGTGGCCAGTCTAACACCAGATTTAGTCACAAAATATGGTTCTGCCCACCGACCACTTAGATCACAATTCACATCCAAGACACATAGCTTTCTCATCCGACCACACATATGGGCGAGTGTATAGGATTTGCCGTGTCGCATCTTGTATTTCGCAGGTATTGATTCAGAAACAATGCAATCATTTCCATATAAATGATGTTGAAAGTTGACAAAAATTTCAGAGCACATGCGGAATTGAATTCCGCATGTGCTCTGAAATTTTCGTCTACTTTCGACTTCATTTACAAAAGATATCGCTGATTTGGGAAATCAGTTTCGGAAAGTTCTCAAATGGGACAAGACCGAGTCTCAAAGTGCATGTATGTATAGGTGTGTAGCCAGGTGATGTGAGTGTAGTAGTTTTAGTAAAGCATGCTTGTAGGTTTATATTTGTTTTTCCTGGTGATATTCCAGTCCTGTCTGATTATTCGATGTAAGCCAATGCCGGAATATATGGGTTACATCTGTTGGTACCTCGGGATTTACACTGTTGCATACTTATTTAAAATTCTGTAACCACTTGCCAAACATGAAGGCTGGTTTAATGTTTTTCATAATTAATTTTTTTTTTTAATTAAACATTATTTATTTTGCAGCGATTACAAACAAAAACGAGAGCACTTTACAAATGCTTTTGTTGACACAGAATGCGTAAAGGTGATATGGAAACCAGAATTCTGAGAGAAAAAACACTTTTCTGATTTGGCAACAACCATCCCGGATTTTTTTCTGTTACACATTACACCGTCATATTACTTTCAGGGGAAGGGGCCAAGTGATATTGGTGTGGTACGGACCGGGCACCAGGTCTTGGGTTTCCACCCCCATCCCCCTAATTTAATTTGTCATAATTAATTACTACGTTAGTAATGTATTACTTATCAACCATATAATCATTGTACAGCCTCGATGTTTCATAGAAAGTGATTAAATGTTTAGAACTCCATTTTGACTTTTTAATGTTCCAGATTCGGCCCCGTTAACCCCACCTAAAATGACCATAGCTGTTTAGGCCATTGACCCATTACATTCGGAATACACCTTTATGGGTATGAAATTTTTAAAATATTTTATTTTTGTTATTTCTCAATGAAAATATATGTTGTGACCACTCATTTGAACCGTCTCGATGAGACGGTTCAAATGGTGGTCACGACATATATTTCTGAGCTCATGTAAATAAAACATTTAGGATTTTCCACAAACAAAATTGTGTATCCTCAGCATGAAAAGGGTTAAACACCATTAAATAAATAATAAAGTAGAAAATCATTTCGCTGCATGCTCACTTACCTTAATTACTGTGGAACCACTTAAAACCAGACACCCTGGGGAGCTCCCAGGGTGTCCGGTTTTCAGATATTCCACTGTATTCCTTTGGATCACCAGTGGTCTAAAAGACAGTAGATTCACATTATTCAGTCATGTCTTTCCTTCGTGAAGTCAGAGCTCCAGATAAGGTGCGTATTTGCTTAAATACAGCTTAAATACCCAGTTAAAATTGTAAAAAACCCAATTGAAATCAGAAGTAGTGAGTATCAAAAAGAATGAAAAAGGTGTGACATCTTTATCATGCTACAGAAAACAATAAACGGACCACAAATATAGCATATTTTTCTTATTTTTCCATGAAAACACATCTTGAAGGAGACAATTCTAATGAAATGCCAAGACATGTTTTCATTTAGAAGCAAACTATGCAATAATTTTATTTTACCCAATTAAAATTTTGAAATAGCCATTTGCTTCAGAAATGATGGCATGACAATACTCAATTACTAATTCCTTGTCTGGGGCACTGGGAAGTAATAATATTTCAACAACTAAAAGGCAGATTACGACTGTCTGAATGCCTGGAACAGGAAACGGGAAAATAAATCTGAATATATTGCAAAATTATGTCGCTAACATTACGTTATTTGTGGCCCGCTTATTTGAGTTTTCTACCAATGCCCCATTTGCATACACATCTAACGGTGCTCTCTAGTGCACAGGTTCTTGAAGAATGGTTCATATTTTGGTATTTTATGGGTTATTTTGGTATGTCAAAATATAAGATCTGACATATTATAGGAATGAATGGCCTTTTTGTGGAATTTATCGGGGTATAAACTTGGAAAAGTCGCGGGAATACGGGACGAAGGCCTGATAAATTCCACAAAAAGGCCATTAATTCCTTATAATTCCAGCATTTGAAATAAATCCATCAAGAAAATGTGTTTTATTTTCCGTTTTCTTAAGAATTATTTTAACTGGGCCTGACGGTTACGGAAAGTAGTTTGGCATGGGAGTTTACTGGGATATAAATTTTGGACAGAGACTTGCTATGGACCAATCAAATGTTAGGGGGAATTGTGTAAATATGTTTGTACTGGAATTATCATAATATAAACAATTGCAAGTAGGCATAGATGCATACAAATATAGGCTGGCAGGCAAAACTACACATTATTCCTCACAAATATTTATGTTTTGGCTTGGGTGCATTGCACCTCCCGCAAATTACACGTAATAGTCACGTATAGTAATTGTGCAAATTCAACAGTAACAAAGGTGTCTGAACGTCCGGAACGGTGAATGCGTAGATAATTGGCGATTTCTATTGTGTGTAATGTTTGAGCATTAGTAGTTGCACAAAACTATGTAAATTACGAAACCAACGAAATACACCCAAATTCCCATATGACACCAAAATAATGACCATCTGTTCAAACACCTGTGGGCCGTTTCACTAAAATGTGTACCACTAAAATGTTCCTAAGCGCAACTTTAGGATCGTCTGGAAATTTCAATTGATGGATTTACATTTATTGAGCATAGGCTGCATATGCAGCCTATGCTCAATAAATGTAAATCCAATAATTGTTTACAAGAAAACATTGCTAATGTGAAATTTACCTAATTTTGCACTTACAAACATATTAGTAGTACAAAGTTTAGTGAAACAGCCCACAGGAGCTGAACTTATCAAACATGCAATAAGCCCCTTTTTGTCTTGATCAACGAGTCGCATGTTAAGATTTGTGTATTTCACCATTGAAATCAATAATGCATCAATTTTGGCAATTTCTGAATGAAAACCTGCAAGCAATTCGAATGCTGAAATGCTAATTCAGTTTGCGAGTGTTTGTGGGCATTTGGTTGGGAGCATCCGGAGGGTAAATTTAACAATGTGTTTCATCCTTACTGGAATCCTGATATCCCTGGTTTGGCACTTGGGTACATTTTTACCTTTCTGGTACATGTGAGTTGAATCTGGTTATACCTATTATATGATTAGAACTATTAATACTAATCCTATTTACTTCAGTGAGTGGGGCTCTGGTGTGGTGAGAACCTGGCACCAGATCAGGTTATTATAATGGTGAAATATTGTACACAACCCCGTTATCCCTGCTTAAAATGACCGTAGCTGTTGACAGGCCGTTAAACATCCTTCAATCATCACACTTGCCAAGATCAATTATTGAAATAATTTAGCGCGAAATGAGGCAGGATTTAAGAGATACTTTGGTACGGGATTTTAATATAGTATACATTTTTACTCCCACATGTATATAGTGTGCTGTAGAGTAGGGCTTTAACCCTTACAATGCTGAATAAAAAATTGACGTCTGCTGTTTATTTTTTATTTCCATTTTTTTCTCATCAAAAACTTGGTTTGACAGCACTTTAGAATCATTTCCAATTGAAATGATTCTAAAATGCTGTCAAACCATGTTTTTACTGAGAAAAGAGATCAAATATGATGAAGCAGCAGACGACTATTTTCGGTTCCCAGGGTTAAGGGTTAAAATGTGTTGTACTGTCTTTGCTATCCACTGAGCCCAGCAGGGGACGTAGAATTCTTTTTTTTTATTAATTCGTTCCCACGAAATAACAATTTGTTCCCTCAATTTAACAATTCGTTCCCACGAATTAACAATTTGTTTCCTCAATTTAACAATTTGTTCCCACGAAATAACAATTTGTTCCCACGGGAACAAATTGTTAATTTGTGGGAACAAATTGTTATATCGTGGGAAGAATTGTTAATTCGAGGGAACAAATTGTCATTTTGTGGGAACGAATTGTTAATTTGAGAGAACAAATTGTTATATCATGGGAACGAATTGTTAATTCGAGGGAACAAATTGTTAAATTGAGGGAACAAATTGTTATTTCGTGGGACCGAATTAATAACAAAAGTCCATGTCCCCTGCGGGGCTCTGTAGCAATCAGTGTAGAGCTATGTCAATAAATTTGTTCAACACTTGTTTAACTATGGCACGGAACTAAGCAATTAATGGTAACAAAGACAATATGATACATTTTATGTACATAATACCGGTAATACATTTTATCTGTTGTTGAAATTTTTTTTTGGAATATTCCTACATAGTTTTCCTCCAAAGTATATGTTGTTACCACTCGTTTGAACCGTCTCGACGAGACGGTTCAAACGAGTGGTGACAACATATGCTTTCGAGAAAAAATATGGAAACATATCATTTGTTTGCTGTCAATTTGTGTTGTGCTTGTAGATTTATTGGTTAATTAAGTAACGGTTACTCTATAGGGTAAATGAATATTGACTCGGGTCTGGGTTACCTCCCTTGTTACATCAAAGTATATTGCAGATGCTAGATATGGGATACACTGAAAATGAAATTTAAAAAAAAAATCTGTTTTCCTTATTTTTGCTCAAAAGTATATGTTGTGATCACTCCTTTGAACCATATTGTTGTTATCACATCTCAGTATATTGTTCATACTACAGATGTGGAAACACTGAAATTGAAATAATTTTTTTTTTTTTTTGCTCGAAAGTATATGTTGTGACCACTCATTTGAACCGTCTCGATGAGACGATTCAAATGAGCGGTAACAACATATACTTTTATGGAAAAGTAATTAAAATAGTAATACATCGTTATCCTTGCCAAAATTCTAAAAATTTTCATCTTGTTAACTTTCTTCCTAAGGACGTGTATGTTGTGAGCACCAGTTAAACTATCTAATTATCCTGATTCTAATCAGTGGTCACACCGTATCCTTTCGTAGAAAAATAAAAATAGCAAAAAAAATTATGAAGAAATTAGTTAAAAACGTACATAAACACTAGTAAGTTCAGAAAAAAAGTATAAATGACGTTTATTTGAATTTTGAACATCAAATGTGACTTATATATTCACAATGTTTTGTCGACTTTCGATATTATTTTCCGTAAATGTACTTCGAATCACGGTATCTGCAAACTAATGGTGATGTGTTACTGCCTGTATATATCACAGTGTGACACAAAGGGCGTATTGAATTGTCACCAGTGCAGCCCTACACAGTTCACATAAGTATGTAGCTGTGACTGGATAAATGTGTCTGTGGCTTTTGCGACCAGTATAGATCCAGATCAGCCTGTGCATCCGCACAGTCTGATCTGGATCTGCACTGCTCGTCATTCCATCAGTGAAACACCCGTCATTCTTCTAATAAGAGAAACTTAGATTGTTATCAGGCTACAGAAGTGTGATACATTGTAAAGTATACTTATCTAGCAAAATATACTTTGAGGGAGAAATTTTCAATTTAAGGATAGATTTATTAATTTTTATTATGCTGAATTTATTACATTATCACAGCCATTTTGGCTGTGATAATGTCATAAATTCAGTATAATAATTCTGCATACTTTTAATCATCAAATATATGCATTTCGGGAAAAATAAATGATTACTCCCTCAAACTATACTTTGCTGGATAATTATACTTTGCAATGTTGGTGAAATAGGTTACAGATCAGGAGGTACACTGGTCACAAATCCCCTCAGCCCCATTATTCCAGTCACAGCCACATATTTAGGGAAGCTTGTCCGATGCCTTGGAGCTACATTTATAAACGACTGTTTATTGCATAACATGAGCATATATTGGCATTGTAATTGCAGTCTATTAAAAATTATAATACATGTACATACACTAGTGTATTAAATGTAAACAAGACGGCTATAGAAATCATGTTATGTGATCGGTATAAATTCAATGTATGCTGCTGTGCTTATGTAATAAATAGAATCTAACATCCGTGTTGATTTAATCGATTATTTACTAAACTTGTTGAATTATTTCATAAGAAACTCGGCATAGCCTCGTTTCTTATGAAATCAGTAAACTTGTTTAACCGTTACATCGCTATCTTAATTTTGTTGTTGTCTGCTGTTTATTTTCTATATTCAACGTTATCATCAAAAACATGCTTTGACAGCACTTTAGAATAATTTACAACATGATTTGACAGCACTTCAGAATCATTTCCATTGGAAATGATTCTGAAGTGCTGTCAAACCATGTTTTTGTTGAGAATTAAGGCAATATATAAAAGCAACAGTAGACGACATTTGTTGTATGTAGCGGTCTAAGGGTTAATAAAATATCATAATAAATCATCACTCGTGTAAGATCCTCTGTTTAGCATTGCTGTAAGTATGTAGTTTGCTGCATGTGCTTAACCCATTTCAGCCTATTTAGGATACTATGATTTTTTTGTTGAAAAAATCTTATTATTTTGTTCATTCATCGATAAAGGTATATGTTGTTACCACTCATTTGAACCGTCTCGTTGAGACGGTTCAAATGAGTGGTAACAACATATACTTTTGAAAGGATATAAAGAAAATAGGGATTTTTTTCTCAAAAGGTTCATACTACTAAAAGTGTATCCCGTCTGTAATGGGTTAACTAGTGTAGTAAGTCTCTAGGCAACCAGACTATCATGATATCAGAAATGAGGGCAACGTCTTCATGGACTTTACTCTGTTGTACCCATGTTGACTTGAATATATCCGCCCTTCCCATCTCAAATATATGGGATTTAGTACTAAACCCATTGACCTGGCCTTAAATTACCTTAGCTGTTGATAGGCCGTTAAACCCCAACAAACAAACAAATACACTTATTGTTTTAGTGGTTGAAGCATATTGCAATATCGGTGATGAATTTGCCACCCACGTACAGGAGACCGTATGCTAGCACAGGTGGAAGACTTGGACCTGTGACAACAACAAAAATGCCCATTAAACTATCTGATTACCTCACCCACTTGGTCTCATACAGTACAGTACAAGACCAGGTGGATGGGATAATGATATTTTTTTAATGGGCATTTGTTTTGGTGACATAGGTCCGAGTCTTCCACCTGTGTATACTAGGCCAGGCCTGGACTTGCAACCATCATGCACATGAGACTTGCGTTCTGGACAGCTAATGGATTTTTCTGTGAAATACTAAAGGCCACTGTGTAGTAACTGTATATGTACGCATATTATATTTGATGAGAGGTATACTGTAATAAGTTAGAATACATCAGGTTTAGCCAAGAAAAAAATTGGAACTTGCTCACATTTCTGGTTCAGGTGATAGTCAGATCATGTCATTTATTTATAAATACAAGTTTACATGTATGTAGACCAATTTCTGCTTCAAGATTAAATCACCCTTAGAAAATGATTTATTTTGTTGTTTGATCAATTTCTTTCCACATAAATGGGTTAGATGCAGTGGTTATCGTACTGCGCAAACGCCGGATATATTGCAGTAGACGCAGTTATTGTACTGCGCAAACGCCGGACATATTGCATTAGATGCGGTTATTTTATTGAGCAAACGCCAAATATATTGGATTAGATGCGACGGCTATCACACTGCTCAAACGTCAGACATAATGGGTTATATGCAGCGGAGTTATCGCACTGCGCAAATGCCAGACATATTGGGCTAATGCAGCGGAGTTATCGCATTGTGCAAACGCCAGACATATTGGGTTATATGCAGCGGGGTTATGCACTGCGCAAACGCCAGACATATTGGGCTATATGCAGCGTGATTATCGCACTGTGCAAACGCCAGACATATCGGGTTATATGCAGCGGTTATCGCACTGTGCAAACGCCAGACATATTGAGTTAGATGCAGCGGTTATCGCACTGTGCAAACGCCAGACATATTGAGTTAGATGCAGCGGTTATCGCACTGTGCAAACGCCAGACATATTGAGTTAGATGCAGCGGTTATCGCACTGTGCAAACGCAAGACATATCGGGTTATATGCAGAGGTTATGGCACTGTGCAAACGCAAGACATCGGGTTATATGCAGATGTTATGGCACTGTGCACACGCGAGACATATTGAGTTAGATGCAGCGGTTATGGCACTGTGCACACGCCAGACATATTGAGTTAGATGCAGCGGTTATCGCACTGTGCAAACGCCAGACATATTGAGTTAGATGCAGCGGTTATCGCACTGTGCAAACGCCAGACATATTGAATTAGATGCATCGGTTATGGCACTTTGCAAACGCGATACATATTGAGTTAGATGCAGCGGTTATGGCACTGTGTAAACGCCTGACATATTGAGTTAGATGCAGCGGTTACCGCACTGTGCAAATGCCAGACATATTGGGTTATATGCAGCGGTTATCGCACTGCGCCAACACCAGACATATCGGGTTATACGCAGAGGTTATCTCGCTGCGCAAACGCCAGATATATTGAGTTAGATGTACACAGCGGGGTTACCACACTGTGCAAACGCGAGACATATCGACTTAGATGCAGCGGTTATCGTACTGCGTCAACGCCAGACATATCGGGTTAGATGCAGCGGTATTCGCACTGCGCAAACGGAGACATATCGGGTTAGATGCAGCGGTTATCCACTACGCAAATGCTACAAACTCCGGGTTACATGTAGGTGTACAAATGTCAGGTTATCGCACTGCGCCAACGCCAGACATATCGGGTTAGATACAGCGGTTATCGTACTGCGCAAACGCCAGAGATATTGGGTTAGATGCAGCGGTTACCGCATTACGCAACAGCCACAAACTCGGGATTAGGTGTACAAATGTCAGAGGTTATCGCACTGCGCCAATGCCAGACATATCGGGTTAGATGCAGCAGTTATCCACTACGCAAATTCTACAAACTCGGAGTTGGGTGTAAAAATGTCGGGTTATTGCACTGCGCAAACGCCAGAAATATTGAGTTAGATGCAGCGGTTATCGCATTACGCAAATGCTACAAACTCAGGGTTAGGTGTACAAATGTCAGAGGTTATCGCACTGCGAAAACATCGGGTTATGTGCGAAAAATCGGGTTAGATGCGGGCGGAGGTTAGTGCGCGGGACCCAATGTCACAATTGTACTTTCAAAAACCGATTGAGATTATGGGCTGTATGTGTGACCCATCCCCGTGACATGAATGTCATGGTGATGTGTCACGCATACAGCCCAGGACCAATACACGTGTGTGGCTATGACTGGAGAAATGTGTCTTGGGTTATGCGACCAGTGTATCCCCAGTTCAGCCTGCGCATCCGCGAAGTCTGATCAGGGTCTGCACTGTTCACCATTCAGTCAATGAAATGCCCATAATGGTTTTAACTAAGATCAGAAGTTTGAATATACACATATATCATAAGCCCTATTTCTACAGTAAACAGGCTCTACCACACATGTAGAGATGTAGTGAAGGATTTATATTCCAGATGGACCAAGTCGCAGTTAGATCACGGTTCGATCTCGGTTCGTCTGCATGTACGAGGAAATAATCCGCGAGCTTTATCGAGCGGAGTATCGATCGTACATGCGAACGAACGTGATCTAACTGTGTTATCCCATCCTCAAGTCCATACATTGCCCATGTGCGGTGTCAATGCAGAAAGAAGACTCGAAAATGTAGCAAAGGTGTGATAATAGGTAAATTAGTATACGCACATTTTCAAAGCCAGTACGTATATATAACGGCACAATGAACCAGGTAAGTATATTGTAATTTCAGTCACAATTTGAAATACCAGTCAATACAATGTACAGACCACATGTGCAAGACTGGGGCCTGTGACACAAAATAAAATGCCCATTAAAAATCCATTATCCCACCCACTTGGTCTCTTACAGTACAATGCTCTATATACATGATATACATAGAACATACTCACTATGATAGTACTGTACGAGACCAAGTGGGTGGGGTGAGTGGGCCTTGTTGTTAAACGTACGTTCAACCGCATTTATTCAATCATAATATATATGGTTGTGACTGGAGAAATGGGGCTTATGGACGTTGTGATAAGTGTAGATCCAGATCAGCCTGTGCATCCGCACAGTCTGATCAGGATCTGCACTGTTCGCCATTCCATCAATGAAACGCCCGTCATAGGAGAGGTAATAAAAAACAGTTTTGCTTTCTCCTCAATCCTCCGATACTAATGTGTATATACATGACATGTGATTATTCTAATGACATAAAATACTGAGCAATAGAGATCATTATCAGGCTACAGGATCGGGTCATTTGATCAGGAACTACACTTATCACAAATTCCTTAGCCCCATTTTCTTCAGTCACGGCCACATATACATGTAATTAAGTAAGTATTACCTCGTACTGTCAATAGCAGATACGCGTGGTGGGGAGGGGGTGCATGGTGGGCATTGAGTACTTTAAAAATGCATTAACACCAGGCGCGGATACAAAAATAATTGCAGGGGAGGGTCTGCAATTACAAGACGGCTCCGCGAGCGCGAAATTGTAAAGTAGGGGGGTCTTCCCCCAGGAAATGTTTAGATGCCAGATCGCCGCAGATGAGATTTCCTGACACCTAGGCCACGAAAAAAGTCATCCAACTATTCGAGTATTGTAGATTTTCGTTTTGTTTGTTTTTTTGCCGGGGGGTGGGTCCGTCCACCACCCCCCCCCCCCCGAATGCGAATGCCCCCGCTGGCAGCTGAAAGCAGACCATCAGAGCAATGCAATGAGTATGTTCAGAAAAAAAGTATAAGTGACGTTTATTTGAATTTGAACGACATCAAATGTGACTTATATATTCACAATGTTTTGTCGACTTTCGATATTATTTTCCGTAAATGTACTTCGAATCACGGTATCTGCAAACTAATGGTGATGTGTTAGTGCCTGTATATATCACAGTGTGACACAAAGGGCGTATTGAGTTTGTCACCAGTGCAGCCCTACACAGTTCACATAAGTATGTAGCTGTGACTGGATAAATGTGTCTGTGGCTTTTGCGACCAGTGTAGATCCAGATCAGCCTGTGCATCCGCACAGTCTGATCTGGATCTGCACTGCTCGTCATTCCATCAGTGAAACACCCGTCATTCTTCTAATAAGAGAAACTTAGATTGTTATCAGGCTAAAGAAGTGTGATACATTGTAAAGTATACTTATCTAGCAAAATATAGCGAGAAATTTTCAATTTAAGGATCAATTTATTATTTTTATTATGCTGAATTTATAACAAGTGATAATGTAATAAATTCAGTATAATAATTCTGCATACTTTTAATCATCAAATATATGCATTTCGGGAAAAATAAATGATTACTCTCTCAAACTATACTTTTCTAGATAAGTATACTTTGCAATGTTGGTGAAATAGGCTACAGATCAGGAGGTACACTGGTCACAAATCCCCTCAGCCCCATTATTCCAGTCACAGCCACATATTTAGGGAAGCTTGTCCGATGCCTTGGAGCTACATTTATAAACGACTGTTTATTGCATAACATGAGCATATATTGGCATTGTAATTGCAGTCTATTAAAAATTATAATACATGTACATACACTAGTGTATTAAATGAAAATAAGACGGCTATATAAATCATGTTATGTGATCGGTATAAATTCAATGTATGCTGCTGTGCTTATGTAATAAATAGAATTTAACATCCGTGTTGATTTAATCGATTATTTACTAAACTTGTTGAATTATTTCATAAGAAACTCGGCATAGCCTCGTTTCTTATGAAATCAGTAAACTTGTTTAACCGTTACATCGCTATCTTAATTTTGTTGTCTGCTGTTTATTTTCTATATTCAATGTTATCACCAAAAACATGCTTTGACAGCACTTTAGAATAATTTACAATATGATTTGACAGCACTTCAGAATCATTTCCATTGGAAATGATTCTGAAGTGCTGTCAAACCATGTTTTTGTTGAGAAATAAGGCAATATATAAAAGCAACAGTAGACGACATTTGTTGTATGTAGCGGTCTAAGGGTTAATAAAATATCATAATAAATCATCACTCATGTAAGATCCTCTGTTTAGCATTGCTGTAAGTATGTAGTTTGCTGCATGTGCTTAACCCATTTCAGCCTATTTAGGATACTATGATTTTTGTTGAAAAAATCTTATTATTTTGTTCATTCATCGATAAAGGTATATGTTGTTACCACTCATTTGAACCGTCTCGTTGAGACGGTTCAAATGAGTGGTAACAACATATACTTTCGAAAGGATATAAAGAAAATAGGGATTTTTTTCTCAAAAGGTTCATACTACTAAAAGTGTATCCCGTCTGTAATGGGTTAACTAGTGTAGTAAGTCTCTAGGCAACCAGACTATCATGATATCAGAAATGAGGGCAACGTCTTCATGGACTTTACTCTGTTGTACACATGTTGACTTGAATATATCCGCCCTTCCCATCTCAAATATATGGGATTTAGTACTAAACCCATTGATTTGGCCTTAAATTACCTTAGCTGTTGATAGGCCGCTAAACCCCAACAAACAAACAAATACACTTATTGTTTTAGTGGTTGAAGCATATTGCAATATCGGAGATGAATTTGCCACCCACGTACAGGAGACCGTATGCTAGCACAGGTGGAAGACTCGGACCTGTGACAACAACAAAAATGCCCATTAAACTATCTGATTACCTCACCCACTTGGTCTCATACAGTACAGTACGAGACCAGGTGGATGGGGTAATGATATTTTTTTAATGGGCATTTGTTTTGGTGACATAGGTCCGAGTCTTCCACCTGTGTATACTAGGGCAGGCCTGGACTTGCAACCATCATGCACATAAGACTTGCGTTCTGGACAGCTAATGGATTTCTGTGAAATACTAAAGGCCACTGTGTAGTAACTGTATATGTACGAATATTATATTTGATGAGAGGTATACTGTAATAAGTCAGGTAGAATACATCAGGTTTAGGCAAGAAAAAAATTGGAACTTGCTCACATTTCTGGTTCAGGTGATAGTCAGATCATGTCATTTATTTATAAATACAAGTTTACATGTATGTAGACCAATTTCTGCTTCAAGATGAAATCACCCTTAGAAAATGATTTATTTTGTTGTTTAATCAATTTCTTTCCACATAAATGGGTTAGATGCAGTGGTTATCGTACTGCGCAAACGCCGGATATATTGCAGTAGACGCAGTTATTGTACTGCGCAAACGCGGGACATATTGCATTAGATGCGGTTATTTTACTGAGCAAACGCCAAATATATTGGATTAGATGCGACGGCTATCACACTGCTCAAACGTCAGACATAATGGGTTATATGCAGATAGCGATCGCACTGCGCAAACGCCAGACATATTGGGCTAATGCAGCGGAGTTATCGCATTGTGCAAACGCCAGACATATTGGGTTATATGTAGCAGGGTTATGCACTGCGCAAACGCCAGACATATTGGGCTATATGCAGCGTGATTATCACACTGTGCAAACGCCAGACATATCAGGTTATATGCAGAGGTTATCGCACTGTGCAAACGCGAGACATATTGAGTTAGATGCAGCGGTTATGGCACTGTGCAAACGCCAGACATATTGAGTTAGATGCAGCGGTTATCGCACTGTGCAAACGCAAGACATATCGGGTTATATACAGAGGTTATGGCACTGTGCAAACGCAAGACATCTGGTTATATGCAGATGTTATGGCACTGTGCACACGCGAGACATATTGAGTTAGATGCAGCGGTTATGGCACTGTGCACGCGCCAAACATATTGAGTTAGATGCAGCGGTTATGGCACTGTGCAAACGCGATACATATTGAGTTAGATGCAGAGGTTATCGCACTGTGCAAACGCGAGACATATTTAGTTAGATGCAGCGGTTATGGCACTGTGTAAGCGCCAGACATAATGAGTTAGATGCAGCAGTTACCGCACTGTGCAAATGCCAGACATATTGGGTTATATCCAGCGGTTATCGCACTGCGCCAACACCAGACATATCGGGTTATATGCAGAGGTTATCTCACTGCGCAAACGCCAGATATATTGAGTTAGATGTACACATCGGGGTTATCGCACCTGTACAAACGCGAGACATATCGACTTAGATGCAGCGGTTATCGTACTGCGTCAACGCCAGACATATCGATCGGGTTAGATGCAGCGGTTATCGCACTGCGCAAACGCGAGACATATCGGGTTAGATGCAGCGGTTATCCACTACGCAAATGCTACAAACTCCGGGTTACATGTAGGTGTACAAATGTCAGGTTATCGCACTGCGCCAACGCCAGACATATCGGGTTAGATACAGCGGTTATCGTACTGCGCAAACGCCAGACATATCGGGTTAGATGCAGCGGTTACCGCATTACGCAACAGCCACAAACTCGGGGTTAGGTGTACAAATGTCAGAGGTTATCGCACTGCGCCAATGCCAGACATATCGGGTTAGATGCAGCGGTTATCCACTACGCAAATTCTACAAACTCGGGGTTGGGTGTAAAAATGTCAGGTTATTGCACTGCGCAAACGCCAGAAATATTGAGTTAGATGCAGCGGATATCGCATTACGCAAATGCTACAAACTCAGGGTTAGGTGTACAAATGTAAGAGGTTATCGCACTGCGAAAACTTCGGGTTATGTGCGAAAAATCGGGTTAGATGCGGGCGGAGGTTAGTGCACGGGACCCAATGTCACAATTGTACTTTCAAAAACCGATTGAGATTATGATGGGCTGTATGTGTGACCCATCCCCGTGACATGAATGTCATGGTGATGTGTCACACATACAGCCCAGGACCAATACACGTATGTGGCTATGACTGGAGAAATGTGTCTTGGGTTATGCGACCAGTGTATCCCCAGTTCAGCCTGCGCATCCGCGAAGTCTGATCAGGGTCTGCACTGTTCACCATTTAGTCAATGAAATGCCCGTAATGGTTTTAACTAAGATCAGAAGTTTGAATATACACATATATCATACGCCCTATTTCTACAGTAAACATGCTCTACCACACATGTAGAGATGTAGTGAAGGATTTATATTCCAGATGGAACAAGTCGCAGTTATATCACGGTTCGATCTCGGTTCGTCCGCATGTACGAGGAAATAATCCGCGAGCTTTATCGAGCGGAGTATCGATCGTACATGCGAACGAACGTGATCTAACTGTGTTATCCCATCCTCAAGTCCATACATTGCCCATGTGCGGTGTCAATGCAGAAAGAAGACTCGAAAATGTAGCAAAGGTGTGATAATAGGTAAATTAGTATACGCACATTTTCAAAGCCAGTACGTATATATACAGGTAAGTATATTGCAATTTCAGTCACAATTTGAAATACCAGTCAATATAGTGTACAGACCACATGTGCAAGACTGGGGCCTGTGACACAAAAGAAAATTCCCATTAAAAATCCATTATCCCACCCACTTGGTCTCGTACAGTACAATGCTCTATATACATGATATACATAGAACATACTCACTATGATAGTACTGTACGAGACCAAGTGGGTGGGGTGAGTGGGCCTTGTTGTTAAACGTACGTTCAACCGCATTTATTCAATCATAATATATATGGTTGTGACTGGAGAAATGGGGCTTATGGGCGTTGTGATAAGTGTAGATCCAGATCAGCCTGTGCATCCGCACAGTCTGATCAGGATCTGCACTGTTTGCCATTCCATCAATGAAACGCCCTTCATAGGAGAGGTAATATACAAACAGTTTTGCTTTCTCCTCAATCCTCCGATACTAATGTGTATATACATGACATGTGATTATTCTAATGACATAACATACTGAGCAATAGAGATCATTATCAGGCTACAGGATCGGGTCATTTGATCAGGAACTACACTTATCACAAATTCCTTAGCCCCATTTTCTTCAGTCACGGCCACATATACATGTAATTAAGTAAATATTACCTCGTACTGTCAATAGCAGATACGCGTGGTGGGGAGGGGGTGCATGGTGGGCATTGAGTACTTTAAACATGCAATAACACAATATACAAAATAGAAATGTGGCCTGTCAGCACACGAATGCTCCCGTTGGCAGCCAAAGAAAACGAGGCACATTTGAAAACACAGAGGGCCAGGGAAGCATGGATTTTTCACAGCATGAAAGCAGACCATTAGAGCAATGGGTGTGTGAAATATCAAGCAGATCCATGCAAGGAAAACGACATTATAAGACACTTAGGCGAGTTTCGAACGCACCAAGTATGTGACATTGACCCTGGGCTTAGCGGGGTGGAACGATCGTCGATTTTCACAGGGCGGTACAGGACCATTAGAGCAATTCGTGTGTGAAATAAAAAACAGATCCGTGCAAGGACAGTTACCCGAGCATTAATGTTTCGAATGCACCAAGTATGTGACCTTGACCCTGGGCTTAACGGGGGCAGGACAATCGTGTATGTTCACAGAGCGTTAAAGGACCATTAGAGCAATGCGTGTGTGAACAACTATCAAGCAGATGGGTGCAAGGAAATAGAAATGTTAAGACATCTACCCGATCGTTAAGGTTTCAAATGCACCAAGTATGTGGCATTGACCTTGGGCTTAACTGGGGCGGGACGATCCTGGATTTGTCGCAGGGTGATAGAGGACCATTATAGCAATGCGTGTATGAAATATCAAGCAAATCCGTGTAAGGAAACAGAAATTATAAGACATTTACCCCAGCGTTAAGGTTTCGGGACGGACGGACATACAGATGGACGCCGGTAACATTATGTCCCCGGGGCCCTCACCATTCGTTGACGATGGAATAACAACAGTAATATTCGGCAAAATAGAAGTTAAATATGGCCTGTCGGTACACGAATGCCCCCGCTGGCAGCTGAAAGCAGACCATCAGAGCAATGCAATGAGTATGTTCAGAAAAAAAGTATAAGTGACGTTTATTTGAATTTGAACGACATCAAATGTGACTTATATATTCACAATGTTTTGTCGACTTTCGATATTATTTTCCGTAAATGTACTTCGAATCACGGTATCTGCAAACTAATTGGGTTATTGCCCGTTATAAAAGTGTTAAGATTTTTACTGATCCTATTGCTTTTGGGAGGGGCCAAGTGATTCTGGTGTGGCGAGGACCTGGCATCAGATCAGGATTATTCTGATTTCAGGGCTGAATATATAATTTATTGTAAATATTCAGTTATGATTTTGGGATTTTCCCCCCATTTGTACATATACTTGAACATGTACAATGTACATGTAATATATGGGATTTAGTACTAAACCCATTGACCCGGCCTTAAATGACCTTAGCTGTTGATAGGCCGTTAAACACCAACAAACAAACAAACACATATTCAGTTCTGATTTTGGGACCCCCCTCCCCATTTGTACATGTACTTGAACATGTACATGTACTTGTACAGGTAATATATGGGATTTAGTACTAAACCCATTGACCCGGCCTTAAATTACCTTAGCTGTTGATAGGCCGTTAAACCCCAACAAACAAACAAATACACTTATTGTTTTAGTGGTTGAAGCATATTGCAATATCGGTGATGAATTTGCCACCCACGTACAGGATACAGTATGCTAGCACAGGTGGAAGACTCGGACCTGTGACAACAACAAAAATGCCCATTAAACTATCAGGTCCCAGTTGCTCAAAGCTTCTGTTAGCTTAACAAACTGTTAAATCCTTAGCATTGCTAAGGATTTAACAGTCTGTTAAGCTAACAGAGGTTTTGAGCAACCGGGCCCTGATTACCTCACCCACTTGGTCTCATACAGTACAGTACGAGACCAGGTGGATGGGGTAATGATATTCTTTTAATGGGCATTTTTTTTTGTGTCATAGGTCCGAGTATTCCACCTGTGTATATTAGGGCAGGCCTGGACTTGCAACCATCATGCACATGAGACTTGCGTTCTGGACAGCTAATGAATTTCTGTGAAATACTAAAGGCCACTGTGTAGTAACTTTATATGTACGCATATTATATTTGATGAGAGGTATACTATAATACATCAGGTTTAGCCAAGAACAAAATTGGAACTTGCTCACATTTCTGGTTCAGGTGATAGTCGGATCATGTCATTTATTTATAAATACAAGTTTACATGTATGTAGACCAATTTCTGCTTCAATATTAAATCACCCTTAGAAAATGATTTATTTTGTTGTTTGATCAATTTCTTTCCACATACATGGGTTAGATGCAGTGGTTATCGTACTGCGCAAACGCCGGATATATTGCAGTAGACGCAGTTATTGTACTGCGGAAACGCGGGACATATTGCATTAGATGCGGTTATTTTACTGAGCAAACGCCAAATATATTGGATTAGATGCGGCGGCTATCACACTGCTCAAATGTCAGACATAATGGGTTATATGCAGCAAAGTTATCGCACTGCGCAAACGCCAGACATATTGGGCTAATGCAGCGGAGTTATCGCATTGTGCAAACGCCAGACATATTGGGTTATATGCAGCGGGGTTATGCACTGCGCAAACGCCAGACATATCGGGTTATATGCAGAGGTTATCGCACTGTGCAAACGCGAGGCATATTGAGTTAGATGCAGCGGTTATGGCACTGTGCAAACGCCAGACATATTGAGTTAGATGCAGCGGTTATCGCACTGTGCAAACGCCAGACATATTGAGTTAGATGCAGCGGTTATCGCACTGTGCAAACGCAAGACATATCGGGTTATATGCCGAGGTTATGGCACTGTGCAAACGCAAGACATTTTGTTACATGCAGATGTTATGGCACTGTGCAAACGCGATACATATTGAGTTAAATGCAGAGGTTATCGCACTGTGCAAACGCCAGACATATTGAGTTAGATGCAGCGGTTATCGCACTGTGCAAACGCCAGACATATTGAGTTAGATGCAGAGGTTATCACACTGTGCAAACGCCAGACATATTGAGTTAGATGCAGCGGTTATCGCAATGTGCAAACGCCAGACATATTGAGTTAGATGCAGCGATTGTGGCACTGTGCAAACGCGAGATATATTGAGTAAGATGCAGAGGTTATCGCACTGTGCAAACGCGAGACATATTGAGTTAGATGCAGCGGTTATGGCACTGTGCAAACGCCAGACATATTGAGTTAGATGCAGCGGTTACCGCACTGTGCAAATGCCAGACATATTGGGTTATATCCAGCGGTTATCGCACTGCGCCAACACCAGACATATCGGGTTATATGCAGAGGTTATCTCACTGCGCAAACGCCAGATATATTTAGTTAGATGTACACAGCCGGGTTACCGCACTGTGCAAACGCGAGACATATCGACTTAGATGCAGCGGTTATCGTACTGCGTCAACGCCAGACATATCTGGTTAGATGCAGCGGTTATCCACTACGCAAATGCTACAAACTCCGTGTTACATGTAGGTGTACAAATGTCAGGTTATCGCACTGCGCCAACGCCAGACATATCGGGTTAGATACAGCGGTTATCGTACTGCGCAAACGCCAGACATATCGGGTTAGATGCAGCGGTTACCGCATTACGCAACAGCCACAAACTCGGGGTTAGGTGTACAAATGTCAGAGGTTATCGCACTGCGCCAATGCCAGACATATCGGGTTAAATGCAGCGGTTATCAACTACGCAAATTCTACAAACTCGGGGTTGGGTGTAAAAATGTCAGGTTATTGCACTGCGCAAACGCCAGAAATATTGAGTTAAATGCAGCGGTTATCGCACTACGCAAATGCTACAAACTCATGGTTAGGTGTACAAATGTCAGAGGTTATCGCACTGCGAAAACTTCGGGCTATGTGCGAAAGATCGGGTTAGATGCCGGCGGAGGTTAGTGCGCGGGACCCAATGTCACAATTGTACTTTCAAAAACCGATTGAGATTATGGGCTGTATGTGTGACCCATCCCCGTGACATGAATGTCATGGTGATGTGTCACACATGCAGCCCAGGACCAATACACGTGTGTGGCTATGACTGGATAAATGTGTCTTGGGTTATGCGACCAGTGTATCCCCAGTTCAGCCTGCGCATCCGCGAAGTCTGATCAGGGTCTGCACTGTTCACCATTTAGTCAATGAAATGCCCGTAATGGTTTTAACTAAGATCAGAAGTTTGAATATACACATATATCATAGGACCTATTTCTACAGTAAACACATGTAGAGATGTAGTGAAGGACTTATATTCCAGATGGAACAAGTCGCAGTTAGATCACGGTTCGATCTCGGTTCGTCCGCATGTACGAGGAAATAATCCGCGAGCTTCATCGAGCGGAGTATCGATCGTACATGCGAACGAACGTGATCTAACTGTGTTATCACATCCTCAAGTCCATACATTGCCCATGTGCGGTGTCAATGCAGAAACAAGACTCGAAAATGTAGCAAAGGTGTGATAATAGATAAATGAGTATATGCACCTTTTCAAAGCCAGTACGTATATATAACGGCACAAAGAACCAGGTAAGTATATTGCAATTTCAGTCACAATTTGAAATACCAGTCAATACAGTGTACAGACCACATGTGCAAGACTGGGGCCTGTGACACAAAAGAAAATTCCCATTAAAAATCCATTATCCCACCCACTTGGTCTCGTACAGTACAATGCTCTATATACATGATATACATAGAACATACTCACTATGATAGTACTGTACGAGACCAAGTGGGTGGGGTGAGTGGGCCTTGTTGTTAAACGTACGTTCAACCGCATTTATGCAATCATAATATATATGGTTGTGACTGGAGAAATGGGTGTAGATCCAGATCAGCCTGTGCATCCGCACAGTCTGATCAGGATCTGCACTGTTCGCCATTCCATCAATGAAACGCCCGTCATAGGAGAGGTAATATACAAACAGTTTTGCTTTCTCCTCAATCCTCCGATACTAATGTGTATATACATGACATGTGATTATTCTAATGACATAAAATACTGAGCAATAGAGATCATTATCAGGCTACAGGATCGGGTCATTTGATCAAGAACTACACTTATCACAAATTCCTTAGCCCCCATTTGCTTCAGTCACGGCCACATATACATGTAATTAAGTAAGTATTACCTCGTACTGTCAATAGCAGATACGCGTGGTGGGGAGGGGGTGCATGGTGGGCATTGAGTACTTTAAACATGCATTAACACAATATACAAAATAGAAATGTGGCCTGTCAGCACACGAATGCTCCCGTTGGCAGCCAAAGAAAACGAGGCACATTTGAAAACACAGAGGGCCAGGGAAGCGTGGATTTTTCACAGCATGAAAGCAGACCATTAGAGCAATGGGTGTGTGAAATATCAAGCAGATCCATGCAAGGAAGGCGACATTATAAGACACTTAGCCGAGTTTCGAACGCACCAAGTATGTGACCTTGACCCTGGGCTTAGCGGTGGTGGGACGATCGTGGATTTTCACAGGGCGGTAGAGGACCATTAGAGCAATTCGTGTGTGAAATATCAACCAGATCCGTGCAAGGACAGTTACCCGAGCGTTAAGGTTTCGAAAGCACCAAGTATGTTACCTTGACCCTGGGCTTAGCGGGGGCAGGACGATCGTGTATTTTCACAGAGCGTTAGAGGACCATTAGAGCAATGCGTGTGTGAAATATCAAGCAGATGAGTACAGGGAAACAGAAAGTGCAAGTCATTTACCCGAGCGTTAGGGTTTCGAACGCAACATTTATGTGACCTTGACACTGAGCTTAGCAAGGACAAGACGATCCTGGATTTGTCGCAGGGCGGTAGAGGCCATTCAAGCAATGCGTGTGTGAAATATCAAGCAGATAGGTGTAAGGAAACAGAAATTATAAGACATTTACCCGATCGTTAGTTTAAATAATATTTATTTCTAGTTATGGCAAGTGAGATATAGATACATACAATTGAGAACAGGATTAAAAAAAACAAGCTTTTACACTTATGTGAATTCTTCTCCTACAGAAGATCAGTTTACAATATGGCTAAGGAACAAATTGGTGAAATATGGTAACATTGTTTGAACAAACCAAAACAAAATGTGTATATCAAAATGAATATGCGTCACACTATGATGGAAGCGCATGTGGTGTTTAGACGTCTCACTTACGCTGGGCAGTAGTTAGCGATCAGAAGGGACTTAGCTAAAACGCAGACCGCTTTATCATGGTGCGCAACATTGGTATTTATAAGAGAAAGTGAAGACGTAGGCAAGCTCAACACCGCCAGACTGAAGGCTGAAGTAGTGTTCACCGTATCCATTTATGTTTAGCACTGGTAATATGAAAACTTCGTTGAAGAGTTAACTAAACGCTGAACGGTTACTTGGACCCGATCGTTAAGGTTTCAAATGCACCAAGTATGTGACCTTGACCCTGGGCTGAGCAGGGGCGAGACGATCGTGTATTTGTTGCAGGGCTGTAGAGGACAATTAGAGCAATGCGTGTATGAAATATCAAGCAGATCCGTGTAAGGAAACAGAAATGATAAGACATTTACCCCAGCGTTAAGGTTTCGAGACGGACGGACATACAGATGGACGCCGGTAACATTATATGTCCCCCTCACCATTCGTTAACGGGGGAATAATAACAGTAATATTCGGCAAAATAACAGTTGAACTACAAATGTGGCATGTCGGCACACGAATGCCCCAGCTGTGCCTGTGGCACATTTGGAAAACACAGAGGACCAGAGAAGCGTGGATTTGTCACAGCCTGAAAGCAGACCATCAGAGCAATGCGTGTGTGAAATATCAGGCAGATCCATGCAATGAAACAGCAACTATAATACAGTTACCAGAGTTTCGAACGCACCAAGTATGTGTGCCCTTGACCCTGGGCTTAGCAGGGGCGGGACGATCGTGAATTTGTCACAGGGAAGTAGAGGACCATTGGAGCAATGCGCGTGTGAAACATCAAGCAGATCGATCCGTGCAAGGAAATAGAAATTATAAGACATTTACCCGAGCATTAAGGTTTCGAACGCACCGAGTTGTCACCTTTACCCTGTGCTTAGCGGGGGCGGGATGATCGTGGATTTGTCACAGAGCGGTAGGGGACCATTAATTAGAGCAGTGTGTGTGTGTGTGTGTGTGTGTCGTGTGTGTGTGTGTGCGTGTGTGTGAAATATCAAGCACATCCGTGCCAGAAAACAGAAATTATAAGAAATTTACCCGAGCGTTAATGTTTTGAATGCACCAAGTATGTGACCTTGACCCCGAGCTTAGCAGGGGCGTGACGATCGTGGATTTGTCACAGGACGGTAGAGGACCATTAGAGCAATGTGTGTGTGAAATATCAAGCAGATACGTACAAGTGAACAGAAAGTAAAAGAAATTCACACGAGCGGGACGTACGGGACGGGACGCCATCATTTGTTTCAATATTCAGCAAGCAAACTTGTACCACACAAGCGAGTGGGTCCTGGTACTTTAAGTTATCCGCAACCGGCCAATTCCATATATCATGTCTATAGTTAAACAGTTGTAGTTTAGCGAGCTATTACAAATGTGAAATGACACGGTCAATGTTAACAACTGGCGTTCACCTGAAGATTTATAACAAAAGGTGCCGACAAGTGTGTATTGTGTCAATAACACAATCGCTGAGATCATCGATCGCAACACGGATCTTGTCTCTGCATGTCTGTCCGACAGCGAAATACGCACATATTCCACATTCAACTAGTTTACTCGAAGTACAAGATCGTATATTATTTTAGCACGTGCTTAATGTGGCAATTATAACTGCTGATTTGATAAGTTGCAATTAGAAGTTGTACTTCCACAATACAACTTCTAATTGTAAATTATCAAATTAACAGTTAATTGCCGCAAAACACGTGCATAAATTTATAATACATGATCTTACAAGCGTGAATTAATTAATTCATATATATAGTGTCTTGATAGTATAAGGACCAAAAGTCTCTGAAAGGTATTTACGTGCACAATGGCTGTGTTTGCACCGAGTGGTTACAAGTGTAAAGTTTTCACATTTGTCTTGTTGCACACGTGTTGAACATTTATATAAATCTTAGACTTAATCTTGTTTTGGTGACCACGATAGCGTATTTATAATATGTAGCTATTTCATATAATACCTGTATACACGCATCAATCATTAATGCGCAAGGATTTTTCTCACGCGGCGATATCTGAGAACCAAAGTACTTTTGGCCATATGTACCCCGAAAGAAATTGGGTACACATATTCGCCACCCATGCAGTCCGTCTGTTCGTGTGTCCAATTCTGTCTGTCCGATATTTGCGTTATTAAACTACCGTACCCGTTATCGTAAGTCTAGTCATAATATGAAATTTCAAAAATGACGTAATGTGGGTCTTGGAATATTTCAACAGTTGAAATAAAGTTTCAATGAACAGCTTTAAATTTGAATTAGCTGAGCCAATTAAAATTTCGAGCTGTTAATTGTAAACAACTTGCCAGTGGTAATCTTATGCAGTTTTTAACAGGCTTAATAGCGTATCATCAGCAATACACAAGAAAATACAAACAAAGTTCTGCTTTTTTACAATCATGTATATCCTGATATTCCGACATCGTCTGATATTTCTTTCAGATGGATCTTTATTCATGAGCCAATGCAAGTGTCAGCTACCCTGACTATGCGTGTGTAAATTTACACCTGACCATGAATGGAAATATCGACCAATCAGAACACGAGTTTCGTTCTGGTTTGGGACAAGTTGGCGGAAAAGCGGCTTCATCGAACAACGGGATTTTACCGCCAAAACGACCGTCACAGGTGAATGCACAAGACAGACAGGTTTCAGAATGCCAGGATAACATTAGAGGAATACGACGGACCCCATCTGAGGGCTATTTAGGACCTTGGACGAGCTCGCTGGTGGGGTTGTCTCGGCCGAAAGCGTCGTTGGATTCGTGTCGTGACAGCGGTGCGTGGGTTAGCAACTCCACGTTAAATCGTGACACTACACTGCAGGTAAGGACTAAACTTGGCTGTTTTGTTGTCAACAATGACGATGCTGTGTTCACATATTTAACGGTAATGCATGTTTTAACACTTTTAGAATACTAAATTATGTAGTCTTTCAGTGATTCATAGCTGGAAACCCGCTTGTTTTGACGGATATATATATCGGGCTTGTACACGAGTGAGACACCGACTTGAGGTTATATTACACCATTTGTTTGTTTGTCACCTAAGGGGGCATTGACCAGTTAATTTAAAATTATCTATTTCACTCCCTTGGACAGTATGTATTTAATGCAATATTCCAAATAAGTGGGCAGACAGCAATATGCGTTCAACATTTGTAACCTAGATACACTAGAAGCTTTTACATAAACACAAATATCCTGCTCTATTAGTGCTCCTTACCTATGCAGGAATGTGAAATATCTCGGTGCAGCCTCTTTAAAATTGTCCAATTCTGAGGTAAAATATTCACTTTAAAACCATGCCGTGCCACGTCACTTGCGGAACTACAGATTGAATGTTGCATGTGTTCTCGATCATCATCCAGAGGCAAATGTACTATCAGTATCATGGTGCAAACCAGTTCCCATCCATGAGTTTTCTCTGAAATTAATTATTGTTTGAAACTCCCAGAAAAATCTGTTGTTTTGATTATTTTTTGTCGCAACATACCCTCAATTCGTATTTGCTAATTTCTGATCAATGGGAACAGGTCAGATGGCCCTGGAATGAGCATTCATCAATTAATACGATGTAAAATCTGAATAAAATACAAAATCAACTACAAAATAATAATTAAACAATTAAAATGAATTTTAATCAGCAGAAAGTGTAATATTTATAAATTTCACCGGTGCCATTATACGAAACTGGCGGCTAACTGGTCACTGCTACCTAACAGGTGTGGAATACTTTAAATAGTGAAAAGTAGTCCAGTATAAAGTAAAAATAATCTGGGTGTTTTGTTGCCACATAGCAGTTTATTTATACCCTGATACATATCTGGTTAGAGAATACTAAATGGTGTGAAATCGCCGAGGGGTATGCAAAAATAGTCCGGTATAAAAGAATAGTGTGTGTGTTTTGAGGTCGCAGACACAGGTGATTCTAGCGTGTCTTGGATGGTCAATTATACAAATAAAGTTTGCCTTTGTTTATATTTTGACAGATATGACACTCAACACTGGAAATATGTGTGTCACATGTCAGACAGTTCATGCGAGATCAAGGATCCGCCAGCCTCGCACACCCGAAATTCTTCCGATCTAACTTATACAGTCAGAATTCGTTCCAACGGCATAGTTCGTCAGAGATGAATCTGCCGTTATAACGAATATGCCGTTATAACGAATATGCCGGTATAAAGAATCGGCGATTTTCTCCTCGCTATCAGACTGTCATGATAATTCCGGTAATTGGAACATGTCGGTAATTGGTAACCACGCATTGTATCGACGCTATTTGCTGTCATTTTACATTAGCATTATCGGCGAGATATATACTTATTTGTCACCACATTGATAAAGCAATGCATATATACAAATTTATATCAAGGAAATATATACACAATTCAAAGCTAATCCGGTATTTGACAAAGTCTAGGTTGCAGGCGAACCTGTTGTTAATTGTAGAGCGCGTGGTGAATACCGGATTATCTGTGAAATTGTTTCTTTATTGTTAGCAATTCGCAAACATGTGCATTTATAAAAGAAACACATATTTTAATAAACAGTTTGTTTTAATTTACATGCTAAAATTTATAAAATTGCAAAGCAAAAACATGTAGAGTGGTTTCCCTTTAAATATTTACATGACGATTCGTCCCTATCTGAACTCGCCCCAGAGGCAATGCTACACGATAATTATTTAAATTGTTCACGATTATGATATTTTTTTATTTACAATCTATCGGTCCTTGCTGGATTTAATCACTTGTAAATTTAGTTGCTAACTGTTCATTTCTTAATTGATGTTTGCAAAATAGTACATCACAGCAGGTGACAGGGTACCGACACGTTAATTGCCGCGATTTATGACAGCAGGTCGGGGTTAATCAGCTGTGATAATGCCGGATAACATGCCGGATACCGGCGCCGTTATCATGGTTATGACGCACATTATATGGTCAGTGACTGGTTCCCGAATATCGGTTTCCGTAATGCCGGATAACAGAGCTGGGTCACAGCGCTGGTACCAGCGACGCCGGGTACCGGCGCCGTTATAACGCACATTAAATAAGACTTAAACTGTGTATTCGTTTGCGGGAATTCCCTGCCGGTGCCGGAAGCCGAATTTGCCGGTATATCGAGCAGATTAAAGAGCATGCCGATTGGTTTGGCGGCTTATTGTGCCGGGAGGCGAATATGCCGCTATAACATGTGCCGCTGTAACGAATTCTGACTGTACTTAGAATCTAACTATTAAAATTGATGTTCAGCATCAATCAATTATATGTTCAAATAATAAAGACATATTAACTAAATATTTATGAAAACTCTCACAATTGTGATGTCTGGCACCCAGCTACATCAACAGACTATTCAAACGATTGATTCACCGTGTATGAAAACAACAAAATTAATATTATTGACCAAACACCCACACCATCGCACCGACGACAATAAATCAACATTACTATCCTACTCTTTGTGCCTGGGAGAGAATGAGCCGAAAAAGCTGCGGCTGGATCTAATCAACAGCGCAGGAAATAATAATCCCTCAATACACCGTGATAGCATCGGTGTGTCGGGTATGCTGCGTGGTTTCCGGCGGCTCTGTTTAGTCGATTCAACAATACACAGCATCGGTATGTCATATGTGGTGCGTGGTGTCCGTGAGATCATCAGGCAATATAAAAATATAGCTGCTGTATTCATATGTAGAGTTTTAGATACAAAGCAAGACAGACCAAAACGCCATAGGATAAATTGGCACAGGGCACTTATATATAGAATTTTCTCTCACTTTGTAGTGTATAGTCAGAGTTCTAGATAAGGTGCGTATTTTACGCACTTATTTTAGCAAAATACGCATTGATTATCAAAAGTGGGAGTGTAAAATACTTACAGCAATGTAAAAATACACATTGATTTTCAAATTGAGTAGTGAAAATACAGTAATAAAGTTGAAAATTTACTTACTTGAAATGCAAAAAGCAAAAAGTTTTTCTTTTTGCAGCTCAAATAAGTGAATTTTTAAATTTGTTTTATTTTTTATCATTTGCTCCGTATTTAATAAGGAATAAAATCAATAACACATTTGTAAAAGTAAAATACGCATTGAATTTAAAATCTGAGGGTACAATACTCTTTTGATACAAAACGTATCTGGAGCTCTGTATGGTATTATGTGTCAAGTCATTTGAAGTTTACCAACACTTGGGAATTTTTGACTTTAGGCAAATATTTGTATTCTGTCTATTCCAGTGTACAGTGTTTGCACATTTGTGGGTTTGATTGGAGAAATGAGGTTCATGTGTTTGCGCCCAGTGTATAGTCAGATCAGGCTACTCAGCCACACAGTCTGATCAGGGTCTGCACTGTTCACTACTCAGTCAGTGAAACACCTTTCACCCCTAAGTACAGTCGAACCTGCCCTTGTAACTGGAATGGATTTTGATACGTTAATTTTGCAACCAATCCAATCGTCACAAAATGATCTTCAGACTAGTCCATTTATGAAGAAGGGGTGTTTTTGCTCTCAAAAATATGAAAATTACTTGCAAAAAGTGCAGATCCTGATGAGACGGCTCATCTGGATCTATACTGTTTGCCAATACCACTATACAGGTCTGTGGTGTTGAAAGGGTTAATGTTTCTAACAAACACGATATAGACAATATTCTGGCATTGTTAACCCTTACAATGTTGAATTAAATTGTGTCATCTTTTGTTTATTTTGCATTTTCTCATCAACAACATTAGAATCATTTCCATTGGAAATTTACATTTCTTGTACTATGTAAAACATTGAAAAGCGGCACATTGATAGCATGAAGCGACATTTTTATGCCCCCTATGTGATAGTAAGGGTGGCATATTGCGTTGCTGTTTGTAAGAGTTTCTCCAGTTAGAGTCCAGTATGCCACAGGGGCATGTCCATGTTTTACAAACATAATGTTTAGTACCAGTAATTAAAAAAGTTGAGTGACAGTAAAAAAATTAATTAGCATGTGCGCATATGAATATAGATACCGGCCGGAACTGCTGATATCTCACCGGAAATTGTTTATTTTCATCGATGAGAACATTTTACTTTTATTTACATTGTATAACTACCTGTATACATTTCGTGGGTAGGTATACAATTATCATGTTTATTTCTGGCAAACATTAGGAAGCTGTCTGAGCTTGTATAACAATAACAACATTGCTTAGTTTGGCCAGACTGACAAACAAGCCACACTCAGAAACGCCGGACTTGTGATCACTGCGACCAGTGTAGATCCAGCTCAGCCTGCGCATCCGCGCAGTCGGAGCTGGATCTACACTGTTCGCTATTCGGTCCACGAAACATCCATAAATGGATCCAGTGAAAAATAATGATAATAATAAATATAATGATTCTATAGTGCTGTTAAACCATGTTTTAACCCTTTCGACACTACAGATCTCTTCCCTAATAATTTGCAAACAGTGTAGAACAGAGCTTGTAATTAACTGTCTCCTCAAGATCTGCACCATTTGTTGGATATTTTTTAATTTTGACAATAATCCCCTTTTCTGCATAGTGGACCAGTCTCAAACTAACATGAAATAGCCCATGTTAGTTACTTGGGGGGTAAAAGAGTTAATTGAGAAAGAACACAAAATATGAAACAACATTAGACAAAATTTTCGCTACACACATTCTAAGGTCTACATTGATGATAAATAAATAACAATTTCTCAAATTGTTGCTCAAACGGCAGTCCCTGGTCGGCATATAATTCCTTAAAATGAATGGTCACAATACGAACATTTATATACCGAAATAAAAAAAATCTATGAATATGTTGGTATTACAGTGAAACCTCTCTAAACCGGACACCCTGGGAGGTCCCCAGGGTGTCCAGTTTAGAGAGGTTTCACTGTAAATCAGGCATTTGTTTATTCTGAGCCATAGTTGTGTGCCACGCGATCACGTACAGACATTATCACCCGAGCTAAATGACCAAGAAACTCTTGAAAAATAAGATCACAAGTGTTTTCTTGGTGTCCGGTTTAGAGAGGTTCCACTGTATTATAAATATTGCTTGAACTATAAAGGAAAATTGATGTAATTGCGGTAAATAACTACAATACTATTCAATTTCTTTTGTATAGTTTTTAGTTCTTTTCAATTATGAGGTCAGGTGACAAATGATTGGATCTACAGGTGGTATTATTGTGGTGTTTTGCTTTTCTCGTTTGGGAGCAACAAATTTTATTTATACTTCTTATTTATAGAGTTTGTTTGTTGTAGCGTCATCATTACTGAAAGGGCCAGCAAATATTGACTAAAGAGACTATTAACTCTCTCACGGTTTCACCCCTGAGTAACTGGAATGGATTTTTATATGTTAATCCAATCGTCACAAAATGATTTTCAGACCAGTCTATATGTATGAAAAGGGGGTCTCTTTTTGTTCTCAAAAATGTGAAAATTACTTGCAAAAGTGCAGATCCTGGTGAGACGGCTCGTCACGAGCCGGCTCATCTGGATCTACACTATTTGCCAATAGCACTGTACAGGCCTGTGATGTTGAAAGGGTTACTGTTGAAGAGCACTGCTGCCAAACTCCAAACATATATATCAGGCAAAGGAATGGGTTGTGGCCTAGAGATTAGAGCACTGGACTTCAATTCCAGGAGGTTCTGGGTTCAATCGCCACACTAGGCATGAAAAATACTTTCATCGTATTTACATCCCACTGGTCGTTCGGATGAGACTTGACAGGCACCATACAGGCACCATAGTTCTACCTACAACATATCTGTGGTATGATACTCAGTGTAAACTACATGTACTGTGTATCAGTGACCTTCATGTGACCTTAACGTTTAAATTACTTATTCAATTTCAATTTAACATCTTTACTACATGTACTGTGTATCAGTGACCTTCATGTGACCTTAACGCTTAAATTACTTATTCAATTTAACATCTTTGTCTTATACAGTCAAACCTCTCTAAACCGGACACGTACAGATGAAAGTTAGTTGTGCTTAATTTTGATAGGTTTCATTGCCATTTACCTCCATTTATAATGTATGTTCATGATCGCAAAGCACCCACACTTGTCTTGAAGTAGTCATCTGTCTGTTTTACAGTAGAACCTCTCTAAACCGGACACTGGGGACCTCCCAGGGTGTCCGGTTTGGAGAGGTTCCACTCATCCACTGTATATTCAGTTCCAACTGCTTTATATCAGTGGCCTTCGTGTGACCTTAACCTGCTACACATTTTAGACCTGCTCCACCATGCACACTTCCTTGTCCTCCGACAACTCTTGTTCTTCAAAATATGGTTGCTAACCATTCACTGAAATCGAAAGTCGTATTTTCACTGTCTACCAGTGTAGATTTATATTTCACTGAGAATTCCCAGTAATTCACCGTAAGCCATTAACCCAGTTCATGCTGGGGATTCTCCATTTTGCTGATAGAAAAATCTGATTAGAGTTTTCTCGTATCTCCCTGAATGTATTTGGTGTGGCCACCATTTGAACCGTCTCATCGAGACGGTTCAAATGAGTGGTCACAACATATACTTTTGATGAGAATTTTTTTTTTTTAATTTTTATACCCATATACCCGCATGGAATGTGTTAAATAAATGATGTTCATTAGAATTATAAATATTTCCTATTGTATCTACTCTGTCTTAAAGTTTACACTGTTGGGGGTTATTTGTAACACAGTATCCTAGATTATCCGGATTAACATAATAACACATAATCTAATCACAACAAAAAGGGCTTATTGGTTATTTACCAGTGTAGCTACTGGTCAGTATGGCAGCATTGTTTGACTGTCCAGATTTTGAGATGTCGATATTGTAATATTTAAGTCTCAAAATGAAGACCAAACAATCTGTTTATCCTGGCCTTACTATCTATATATTCACCCCAAAACACTTGAATTATATTAGGATTACTGTATATAGCACATAATTTTATCAACAAGTTTAACTACCACATGAAATCATGTACAACTTTGCATTTGACTATTTACTACAGTATCAGATCAAAATGTTTGTCCTACTTAGAAACACCCTGTTTCAAACAGGGTATTTCTAACTAGGACAAACATTCTTCTGGGTTATTTATAGATATTAAACTGTCACTTATGTCATCAGATTGCATTCTGATCAGACAGTGTAGACTTTGTGGCATGTTTGCCGTTCAAAATGGCAGGTTTTCTCTTGTCCCCGGGACATTTGAATTCCATTGCTTGTGACACGTTTTAAAGTACTGTGATTGGGATTAAGAGGTTAGCGATTGTGGTAACGGACATGATGATGATTTCAACCAGCATAATTATGGACACAAGATTAGCTGGTGGATCAGTGAATCCACCAGCTAAACGTGCAGATCCTGATGAGACGGCTCGTCACGAGCCGGCTCATCTGGATCTACACTTTTTACTGTGTTACACTGGTTTACTGTGTTAAATTGGACAAAATATCCTGGCACCAGATCAGGCTATACTATCAAAGCCTCGGCAGGTGCGACATGCGAGCCGTGGCCAACTTGTTCCTGAAATATATTTAAAAACTGATATTTTCTGTAAATGACGTCGAAAGATGACAAACATTTTGTCTTACATACTTTCGGTATCATATACAGAAAATATCTTAAATTTTGTAAATAATTTTCGTAATTCATCGCACATGTTCTTAGGTACAAAATCACATGGCTTGTCTCATTTGAAGCTGGCCGTAGTATTAGGATAGTTCAGTGTTGGTATGGTAAACAGTGTATGCCCTGATCAGATTGCAAACTTTCATTAAATAACCCTTTCAACACCACATGCCTGTTTAGTGGTATTGGCAAAAAAGTGTAGATCCAGATCTTGAGCCGGCTCGTGATGAGCCGGCTCATCAGGATCTGCACTTTTTGCAAGTAATTTTAATACTTTTGAGAGAAAAACACTGAAAATTATTTGTTGATGATTGGATTGGTTTCAAAATTAACACATGAAAATCCATTCCAGTTACTTGGGGGTGAAAGGTTTAATACAATTGTAAAGTCCATATTAAAGTATCATTTTCAGAAGCGAAGCTAACAACAGGAAGGATACATTAATTCAGGGTTGGAATGGCTTGTGCCATGTTTGGACTACGCAGATGTGCAGGCTGATCAGGGACTACACTGGTGATAAACTCTATATAGTACCATTTTTCCAGCAGTAGCTGATTTATACCAAACTTTGGGATATTGGAATTTCTTTTCACTGTTTAGAAGATTTAGGTATTGATCATTATAATGGCGTTAATTTCATTTTGATATTTGTCTTCAAGTGTGAAATGTCCTTGGACTTTTCACAACCAGCTTAGCCCCAAGTTCAGCTGATAATACGTAAAGTCTACGTAACTGGAATGGATTTTGTTATGTTAAATTTGCAACAAATCCAATTGTCACAAAATGATTTTCAGACTAGTTCATTTACGAAAAGGGAATGTTTTTGTTCTTAGCATATGAAAATTACTTGCAAAAAGTGCAGATCCTGATGAGACGGCTCATCACGAGCCGGCTCATCTGGATCTACACTGTTTGCCAATACCACTATACAGGCCTATATAGAGTTGAAAGGGTTACATTTTCTAAATGACTGGATCTACACGTAAAACCCATAAGCCCCATTTCTTCAGTCGCAGCCACAAATACAGCAGGGTCAATTTTCCCGTGGCTATAGTTTCCATCTACCCGGTTTACTGCAGTTTTAGATATAGGTAGTAGCACGTACCTTTGAATTCAGTGAGGGATTTTCGGTCAGTCAGATAAAGTCGGGTATACTTGCTGTTAGCGGAGAGATAATCCTTTATGCTTTATCTTAAGTCGTGGATTTATTTAAATTGAACTGGACTTATAGGTTGAGTTTTTGATACCGGTGAAAGTGTTTTGTTGTCTTGTGATGTAAGTGGTGTATATGCAGTTACCAAATACCATAAACAGAGGGACATTTTCAAGAATGAAATTATATATTAAGTGCAGTTTATTCTGAAAGTTATTTCTTTATATAAAATGTGAAAGGAAATATCGAACTGGGACAACCATGGCCAGACATGTGTGGCGTGTTGTGGTTGTTCAGTTGATCATCCCATGTTCGGTAACTTTTTTCTGGGGTCACCGCACTTGGAAAATGGCCAAGGCTTTGGGAAGTAAAAAGGGCAAAGCCCCGGTTTTGGGCAAGAGTCGCAGCTTACCCAAGGTAAGTGGCAATGTAGCTGTAGAGGAGACGGGTGGGGAGTTACAGGTAGATAGTTCAGTACAAACCCCACAGGTTCCACCACCTCATGGAGACGGTGCAATGGTGTACGCCGTACGGCCCCCATTGCCCGCCTCCAGTGTGGTGCCAGATTCGGCGGAATCTGTTGTGACTAACCAAAGGGTTACCACGGCCAACACATCCGACAGGGTGCCCCGTGAGTCACGCGAGCATAGTAAGAGTAGGAAACACCGTAGGAGTAGGAGATACAGTACATCATCATCTCCTAGCTCCTCGTCACCTGAGGTGAGACGACGCAAACGTAAAAGACGCTGTCAGTCTCCCCCAGTGTCAGATACACGAGAACTACTTAGCTCCATTAAAAGCATGATTGAAGGCATAGTACAGTCGCGGACTGATGCTCCTTCAACTCATACAATTGCAGTAGAGCGATTGGGCGGACCGACAGAGGCTTCGGCCGTCCACGCTCCGGTGGTTCGAGAGGAAGTAGATTATTCCGTAGGGTCGGATGCGGATAAGGGCGAGCATGATGAGGAAGCGCCGGCCCTTAACTATTCTGACGCTATTGCGGCGGTTTATGCACTCGTGAACGACGAGGTCCATTGCCCGTCGCAACCACGGCCGAAAGCACGAGTTAGGTCCCTTCTAGAGTTGGGAGAGGCACAGGTAGATTCGGACTTGCCCATGCTCCCACATTCGTTCGACTGTTCAGGCAATGGCCGATAGTATTGAGACGGATTCTGGGTTGGATCTGAAAAAATCTGGGTCGTCAGTTCCCAAAGACTTCACTAGAAGATTAGCACCCAGGTCATACCGTGTACATACAGAACATTGGCCTGTTAAAAATCCCGCACTTGACAGTGACGCCCAGAAGGTGGGCATTCGTGGTCCATGCCCTCCGGTAGTCTCGTCGGTGCTAGCCGAGTCGCTGGAAGCGAGATCTAGAATAATGGTGTCGATGGCATCACATTTGGATTTGTTTCTTGCTGCATTGCACAAGGGAATCAATTTAGAGGAACATGAAACTAAACTGTTGGTCCTTCTGCAGTCAGCGGCTAAGGCTAGCAGGCATATCATGGGGTCCGCTATGTCAATGTCGACAGACCTACTAATGTGTCGGAGAGACGCAGCTATTAACAGTGCGTCTATTCTGCCAGGGCAGGGTAGGGAGACACTCCGAGCATGCCCGCTGACATCCCCCAGTTTGTTAGGGGGTAAATGTGCGGAGGTAGCTGCGGAAGATTTGGCTGACAGACAGAGGAATGTGCTGTCAAACCCGATGCATAGATTACGCAAACCCACCCCTCCGGCAAGGAATATGCAATCCAATCAGGCAGCATTTTCTAAGCCGTCCACTAGCACAGGGGGGTTTACACAGCCTACACCGTTTCAATCCTCCACGCCAGCTCCAGGCCAGCGGGGACCGGTTCCAGCGAGGGCGTGGCAGGGGTGGGGATAGGGGGTCTCGTTTCTCCAGGTCCAGGCCTCGTAGGGGGTCGTTCTGAGGTAGTGCGGGGAAAATCGCTCGATCTCGACATACCATTCTCCTCGCTACCTGTAGGAGGGAGGTTGTCTTACTTCGCCAACGAATGGGAGGAGATAACCAACAGCAGTTGGATCCTCGATATTGTGGCAAAAGGGTACAGCATACCTTTTATCGAGGATCCACCGCTACGGGTCTCGTTACCCGAGAGCGAGATCTGTCGAGATCCAGTCAAGAGAAACTGTCTCCAACAGGAGATCACATCTCTGCTGGCAAAACGAGCGATAGAAGTAGTCCGGGATACATCCAGCCCCGGCTACTACAGCAGACTTTTCGTAGTGCCGAAAAAGAACGGAAAGCTGCGCCCCGTACTGGACTTGTCGGCACTGAACAAGTTCATGGTAGTGGACCATTTCAAAATGGAGACTGCCCAGTCAATCCGCAACACGATTTCTTTGGGAGACTGGGCCGTCTCCATCGACCTAATGGACGCGTACCTTCATGTTCCCATTCGCCCAACATCAAGGAAGTACCTTCGTTTTCTGTGGCAGGGTCGGGCATATCAGTTTACGGTCCTCCCATTCGGGATTGCCACGGCGCCGAAGGTATTTCACCAAACTTATGGAAGTGGTGGCGGCCGTCAATCGAAGGAAGGGAATAAATCTCCTTCAGTATTTCGACGACTGGTTACTTCATCGGGGGTCAAGGGAAGTACTCTTACAAGACCTGGCAATAGTTTGGCATTCGGTCACCAGTCTCGGTCTAGTTCCAAACCTGGAGAAGTCGGATCTCATTCCCAGTCAGAACTTTTGTTACGTCGGAATGAATTTCCTGACTTCAGTTGGAATAGTAAGAGTACCCCTCGAGAGAACTCAGAGCATATTGGACTTGGTGTTCTCGATTCTCGATATGTCAGTAATCACCGCCCGGAAGTTCCTGTCATTACTGGGCGTGCTCAATGCAGCAGCAAATTTTCTAGATCTGGGCGGTTACATCTGAGGCCATTGCAGTTCTACCTGCTGTTCCATTGGACACCTCATCGCTGTCCTCTGGATATGTTGATCCGGCTGTCCAGCGATTTGAAGAGGACACCTCCGGTGGTGGGCAGTCAAGGACAAATACATTCAGGGTGTGCCCATGTTCCCACCGGAACCAGTATTATTTCTCTCGACGGATGCGTCGAAAGTCGGTTGGGGGGCCCATCTAGACCCATTGGGTCTGTTGTTCAAGGGCACCTGGTCTCGGGAACAGGCTCGCGAACATATAAACATGCTGGAGCTGAAGGCCGTGACGTTGGCATTGGGCCAAGCAGAACCGCATGTGCAGGGCAAAGTTATTCAAGTATCAACAGACAATACTACTGTAGTTGCGTACTTGAACAAACAAGGGGGGACTCACTCGGCTCTCCTGTACATGGAGACGAGACAGCTGCTTCTCTGGTGCCGGCAGCGGGACATAGTTCTGCATACCCGGCACATTGCGGGGAAAAGCAACGTTCTGGCAGATTACCTGTCGAGGGATTCGAAGCCGGTGCTCACAGAGTGGGCGTTGCGGAGGGATGTGGCCGCTGCCTGATAAACAGGTGGGGAAAACCCCATGCTGGACCTGTTTGCGACAAGGGTAAACGCAAAACTCCCACTTTTTGTCTCCCCTGGTGCCAGATGCAGCATGCTGGGGGTAGACGCAATGTCCTTCGAGTGGAGGCATCTGGACATGTATGCTTTTCCCCCTTTTTATTCTAATCCCAAGGGTCCTGCAGAAGATAAGGGCGTCGGGGTGCAAGATGACTCTGGTGGCCCCGTGGTGGCACAGCGAAGTTGGTTCACTCAGTTGATGGAGTTATTAGTGGCCCTTCCTCTGATCCTGCCCCTCGATGCAGATCTCCTATCACAGCACAGGGGTCAGGTGTGGCATCAGAACATCCAGTGCCTAAACCTGTGCGCCTGGAGATTATCCGGGAATCTGTCAGAGGTGACCAGTTTCAGAGAGGGCTGCCACTTGCATTTCAGGGGCCAGAAGGCCGTCAACTTCCTCCTGTTATGATGCCAAATGGTCAGTATTCTCTAACTGGTGTGTCGAGAGGTCGGTCGATCCACGCAATCCCGCTATGGGTGAGGTAGCAGAATTTTTTATCTACTTGTTTGATGTTAAAAAATGCTCACCTTCCACAATTAAAGGGTACCGCTCAGCTCTGGCTAGTGCGTATAGATTTGGTGACCTAAAGGTCAAGGAGGTTGGTTCAGATAACCGCATTCTGAGCTCATGCGGTTTTTTGAGAGGGAGCGTCCGGTATCTAGATCAGTCACTCCAAAGTGGAATTTGACATGTGTTTTGTTTGCACTTTCAGAGAGACCATATGAGCCGATGGACGAGGCGTCAATATCAGACTGGTCAATTAAAACTGCTTTCCTTTTGGCTTTTGCTTCGGCTAAACGCAGCAGCGAATTGCATGCATTGGCTGCAGACGGGGTTTTCTTTGACGAGTGTGCAAAATTATGACACTGGCTTATGATATCAATTTTTTGCCAAAAACACATCGCAGTAGGTCACTTCCGGAACCATTTCAAATCCCCAGTTTACTGGGACAGGAGAATACAGATGGATCTTTGTGCCGTCAGAGCAATAAAACATTATCTGAAAATATCAGCCAGCAGTCGAAGGAATAGGCGTAAGCTGTTTATTCCACTGGTAGGGGACAGTGAAGTATCTAAGGCGACGATCTCCAGGTGGATATCCCTTGCTATTCGCAGAGCTTATCAAGGGATATCCAACCGGAAATTGTCCATGCTTAAGATCAATGCTCATGAAGTCCGAGCAGTAAGCACTTCATGGGCATTTTTCAATCACGCACCCATTGCTAACATTTTAAATGCTGCATGCTGGAAGTCACATAGCACATTTTCTAAGTTCTATCTTCGGTCTATGTCAGTTCAGAGCCAGGATTTAGTACAAATTGGGTCCTTTGGTTGCTGCAAGTCAAATAGTGGAAATTAACTTATTTACATTCACAATATGCACCAGGATAGTGAGCTTAGAGAATGTGCTGTGGAAGGGGGTTACACAGTTTAAGAATCTAATATGTAAAGGTTCTTCAGCTGGGGAATAGGGATAACCATTTTTTGGGGATCACAATACATTATGAGTGGTTACTCAACATATGTAATATAGATCTGCAGATATATATAGGGAATTAGTGTTAGTTGGGCTTAAGTGAATGTTTTCGCGTGATGGTGGTAAGCGGGAAATTGATCGCAGACAGTTATCAGGACGATAGTACCGATTACCACAATGTTGCTAAGGGTTATTTTGAATGATATGTGGTAAGCGGGAAGTTTTCGCAGACAGTTATCAGGACGATAGTACCGATTACCACAACGTGTTCTACTAATGCTTAAGGGAAATAGTATCAGTGTTAGTGAAATCTTTTTCGGAAGGGCATCGAGTATTGTTTCTAGTGTTTTATGAAATGAGCATCACCAATTCCTAAGGAATAGCTGCAGATTGGGGATGTTTCTTGGATTAAACAGAAAAGGGGACCCGTGACCCGCCGATGTCAATGTACATGCGAGGGATCTCAAGGTGTGTATAGGTTTAGAAAGTTTGTTATCTCCCTTTCCCATTAGTTTGGTGGAGGTGTGTTGTTAGTACATTGTACTAACCATGTGAATAACTAAGATTGTTGCACTTGTTTTCACATGGTAATAGATACAGATATGTTACGGATAATTTATTTTATGTGACATGTCCAACAACTAAGGGTCAACTCGGACCTCCCACCACCAATGGACGAATTCAGCAGTAGTAAAAAACAGGTAACGTTGATATTAATATGGAAATTTTTTAATGTAAAATTTATATTAATGATACTTACCTGTTTTTTACTAGGGTATTCCCACCTCCCACCCCGCTCAGTTGTTTTATCGGATCTTTTTTTCTCTATAGCAGGGAAATATAATGGCGATATCCGGTATACATTCGGGCACCTTCCGGTGTGGCTATTCACACGGGTATTGTGATTTTCCCTTTATGTGCGCATTGGCGCAATGGGGAAAATGGGGTTGGGAATATCCCTGCCGCTAGCTTTTAGGGAAACCAAAAAGCAGTAGTAAAAAACAGGTAAGTATCATTAATATAAATTTTACATTAAAAAATTTCCATTTCTTTATATAAAATGTGAAAGGAAATATATATTAAATAGGCATATTTCTTTTGATGAATACTAAAGTTTGCAATAAAGGTTCAGTATTGATAAATATGTAATTATGTGACATTTTGGCGCTCAAATGTTAACTAGTGATGTAGTTATGTGTCGTAGGTCATTTGTGTAAAACATAAGTGTTTCTTGGAGTGATATTAACTAGAGACCGACAGACATATATCTGAAAGAGCATTTCATGATGGCGTCCATGTATTACAGATTCGTTGGTCGGGTAAGTTCTATTTTAAATTACAGAGCTCCAGTAGCCTATTTCACCAACATTGCAAAGTATACTTTAGTAGCAAAGTATACTTTGAGGGAGAAATTTTCAATTTTATGATAATTTTTTTAATTTTTATTATACTGAATTTATTACATTATCACAGCCATTTAATGGCTGTGATAATGTAATAAATTCAGTGTAATAATTCTGCATACTTTTAATCATCAAATATATGCAGTTGTTAGTTTTATATGAAATAATGCATTTCAGGAAAAATAAATGATTACTCCCTCAAAGTATACTTTGCTAGAAAAGTATACTTTGCAATGTTGGTGAAATCTGCTACTGATAAGTTGTGTATTGGTGTATTTTACGCACTTATTTTAGCAGAATACGCATTGATTATCAAAAGTGGGAGTACAAAATACTCACAGCAATGTGAAAATACATTTATTTTCAAATTGAGTAGTGAACATGCTGTAATCGAGTTTAAATTTACTTAATTGAGCTGCAAAAAGCAAATAATGTTTATAGGAAAATCAATAATACATTTGTACAAGTAAAATATGCATTGAATTTGAAATCTGGGCGTATAATACTCTTTATATACAAAACTTATCTGGAGCTCTGAATTGGAATACATTTTTCTCAATTTTACATTTACATTTTACAATTTTTACTCATAAAATGTATACATGCAAATTAGTATGTGTACTACATGTACTAACACGACTTGCATTTGTATATGTATGCGTATTACAAATGGACAAGTTGTTTCATTTTGACGATATACCATTTTGATTCGGAAAAGATAAAAGACTGATGAAGTAGGATACAGAAAATATAAAAGTCTGATGTAGTAGGATACAGAAAATATAAAAGACTGATGTAGTAGGATACAGACAATATAAAAGTCTGATGTAGTAGGATTTGAAACATAAAAGAAAAAACTGATGGTAGTAGGATACAGAACAATATAAAAGTCTGATGAAGTAGGTATTAGAAAATAATAAAAGACAGATTGTAGGATTACAGAAAATATAAAAGATTGATGTGTAGGTACAAGACAATTATAAAAGACTGATCTATAAAGGATAACGACATATAAAAGTCTATGTAGTAGGATACAGACAATATAAAATCTGATGAAAGAAGGATATAGAAAAGAAAAAAGTCAGATTGTAGTAGGATACAGAAAATATTTTAAAAGGAGATGTTATAGGAACAAGAAAATATAAAAAGTCTGATGTAGTAGGATTATAGAAAATATAAAAGACGATTAGTAGGATACCGAAAATCAAAGAAGATTGTGTAGGATACAGACAATATAAAAGTCTGATGTAGTAGATCGGAGAAATATAAAAGACTCGATGTAGTAGGATCACAGACAATTTATAAAAGTCTGATGTAGTAGGATACAGAAAAATATAAAATGACTGATGTAGTAGGATACAGACTGATGTAAGTAGGATATAGAAAAATATAAAAGAACTGATGTGTAGGTACAGAAAATATAAAAGACTGATGTAGAATAGGACACAGAAAATATAAAAAGGACTGATGTTAGTAGGAATACAGAAAATATAAAAGACTGATATATTTCTAAAAGGAACATATATAGGAAAATTTATAAAAAGACTGATGTAAGTAGGATACAGAAAATATAAAAGACAAAAATATAAAAGTTTTTCGAATATTTAGATAAGAAAATATAAAAGTTTTCTGATAGTAGATAGAAAATATAGTTTAATATAAAAATATAAAAGACTGAATATATAAAAGGACTGATGTAGTAGATAAATAGAAAATATAGTATTATACAATTAAAATAAAAGACGATGTATAGGATACAGAAAATATAAAAACCCTGATGTAGTAGATACAGGATAAAAAGACTGATGGTAGTAAAGAAAAACTGATGTAGTAGGATACATAGAAAATATAAAAGACTGATGTAGTAGGATACAGAAAATATAAAAGACTGATGTAGTAGGATATAGAAAATATAAAAGACTGATGTAGTAGGATATAGAAAATATAAAAGTCTGATGTAGTAGGATATAGAAAAAAATATAAAAAAGACTGATGTAGTAGGATACAGATAGAAAAAAAATTACTGATGTAGTAGATATAGAAAATAAAAAGTTACTGATGTAGTAGGATAAGAAAAATATAAAAGACGATGAGTGAATAAAATTATAAAAGACTGTTGTATAAGGATATAGAAAATATAAAAGACTGATGTAGTAGGATATAGAAAATATAAAAGTCTGATGTAGTACGATATAGAAAATATAAAAGTCTGATGTAGTACGATATAGAAAATATAAAAGTCTGATGTAGTAGGATACAGAAAATATAAAAGTCTGATGTAGTAGGATACAGAAAAGATAAAAGTCTGATGTAGTACGATATAGAAAATATAAAAGTCTGATGTAGTAGGATATAGAAAATATAAAAGTCTGATGTAGTAGGATATAGAAAATATAAAAGTCTGATGTAGTAGGATATAGAAAATTAAAAAAAAATAAAAGTCTGATATAAGTAGGATATAAAAATTATAAAAAAGTCTGATGTAGTAGGATACAGAAAAATATAAAAGTCTGATGTAAGTACGATATAGAAATATAAAAGCTGATGTATTAGGATATAGAAAATATAAAACTGGTTTGTAGAAGGATATAGAAAATATAAAAGTCTGATATAGTAGGATATAGAAAATATAAAAGTCTGATGTAGTAGGATATAGAAAATATAAAAGTCTGATGTAGTAGGATACAGAAAATATAAACACCTGGTGAAGTCGCCAAAATGGGAAGGCACAAAAGTGACTTTTGTAGGGAGGGTAGTAATTTGAAGTTTATCAAACTCATCAAACAGAGGCAGTTGTTGTAGGGAGGTGGCCATTCATGCAGGTTTGCTTGTAGTACATTGCACTAAAAAGTATAGAATATTTATTTTTTATTTTTCACTGAACATGATTTGCATATAATGGTAAATATTGGTGTGTGTGCCATATTTTAAAATGATCTAATATAAGGTTTGATCATGTCCAGCCGTGTGCAAACGTTTGCTGTGGCCCGAGGGAACTGTTTGAACCCCAAGACCGCAGGCCGCAGGTTCAAACAGTTCCCTCGGGCCACAGCAAACGTTTGCACACGGCTGGACATGATCAAACGTTATTGTTACATTTCCAACAAAAAAACTGATGTAATTTGAGCATTATATTCAGTATTTTCAGTACTTTTATAAATCGTCCCATATTTTAAAATGATCAAATTGAACAATAGTGTAAATAAACCACCCCTCATCGCTTAATTTCCTGGCCTACAAAAACCACAATTTAGCATCCAATATAAGTGATTTTTCTCAAAATGGCTATAAATATCATCTTCAAACATAGCTATAGCTTAATCATGTTTATACGCCTGGCATACAAAGTATGTCGAGTGGTACAGTGGAACCTCTCTAAACCAGACACCAAGAAAACATCTGTGATCTTAGTTTTGATGAGTTTCTTTGTCATTTATCTCAGGTGATAATGTCTGTTCATGATCGCATAGCACATAGCTATGGCTCAGAATGATCAAATGTCTGATTTACAGTGAAACCTCTCTAAACCGGACACCTTGGGGACCTCCCAGGGTGTCCGGTTTAGAGAGGTTTCACTGTATATAGTTTTCGTCATTGTTCGTCCATTTGTAATTAAGATTTGCGTTAAAGTTTTTATTTGTCGGTTCCGGCGGCGGGTATGCGTGAGCCTCTGCTCATTTGCTCTAATTTCTATATGAAGTGGGTATAATTAACATGCAGATATCGATTGATTTGGACAATAGAATATATAGCCGGATATGTATTAAAGGTATTGAAATTGTATGTTTTATGTGCAACCGATAATCAATCGAAAATTCATTCTCTTGTTTGTGCCGTTATAAAGCAGCGATTGTCGTGTGTACATTTCTGTTGTGTACATATATAAGTGTCAACAGGAGTACAATCCTCCAGATACGTTATCAGTTTACTGCTTATTGAATATATTGTAAACAGTTGAGAACTCATGCATTTCATGTAACTCAATACTATATCCACAAACAGGAATTGGTTCGCGAAATAACCTAATGCTTGTGTTTGCAAACAGTGTAGAGTCTGATTTCATTCTACATTGTTTGATAAATATCTGAATTAGAATTTGTCAGTCTTCTTTTTATAGTACTTTAGAATCATTTCCAATGGGAATGATTAAAAGTGCTGTCAAAGATGTTTTTATTGAGAAAGAAGACAAAATATGAAACAACAGCAGGTGAGAATTTTCAGTTCCAGTCATTAAGGGTTATTTGCTAGCAGACATGCAACACACAGAGCTGCAATTAACCCTTCGTTTTTTTAATGCAGAACCAAAAATGAAATTTCGTCTGCTGTTGTTCATATTTTGTCATTTGTTCTGTAAAAACATTGTTTTGGCTAGCATTTAGAATCATTTCCATCGGAAATTATTCTAATTGCTGTCAAACAAATGTTTTTTAATGAGAAAGAAGACAAAATATGAACGACAGGGTCAGTTTAGAATTTTCCAGTTCCCGTCATTTAGGGGATTTTGCTAAGTCAGGACATGCAACACACCAGAAGCTGGCAATAACCCATCTAATGCAGGAACCAAAAATTGTCTCGTCTGCTGTTGTTTCATATTTTGTCCTTGTTCTGTGTTTAAAAACATTGTTTGGCAGCAAGTTTAGAATCATGTCAAACGGAAATTTTTTGATTCTAAATTGCTGTTCAAACAAAAAATGTTTTTGAAAAATTAAAAAATGAAAAAATAAAAAATGACAACAGCTGACTATAAAATTTAATTCAGCATTGTAAGAGTTAAATGGATCTTGGATTATAACACTGCTTGCATTTACCAAGTTTGATGTTTTCTCCCATATACAAATATTTCTTTACGACCCTAATAACAAAGACAATTATTTAATCAGTGGAGTTATACAGTGCAAGGCCTGAATTGGGTCTTCTTATGTGTGTTGACATACCATGATTACATTGATCTTCCGTTTATAACATGCATATTAATATTTATAGCATATATAGGTCTTGCCTTTGTATTGGTGGGAAATGCTTTAGTTTAGACTAAACAATATTGATTTCAAATTGAATACATGTATACGTCAACATTCATGGACAGCAAATGTGAATAAGGATTAGAAAACAAGCTCAATGTGAGCTTAGGCCTAAAAAAAGTGTTTAATTCATTTTATGACATTTTTGTTGATAAAACGCCGACACTTCATTTTTTTTTTAGACGTTTCTGTGGGGGGGGGGGGGGGAATATAATCAGTAATGTTTTATGCAATATAATACATGTACATATTAAAGTTGCTTAAAAACAACAAATTTAATAAAAATAAAATAAAAATATAAAAAAAAAGTAAAATGCCCCTTCCCTTTTCGTCACGTTACCAAAACAAACAATTATTTTTAGGCCTTATGTGAATTTTTCTCCTTGCAAAGGTTTAATAATTACTCATCACCATATATGTAAAACATGTCTGCTGAATTTGTGTATATCTCAGTGAATATTCCTAATAAATAATATTGTCCACCATTTCTTACCTTCGTATGCTTTAATTATTTGTTTAGTATACATGTAATAATGATATATAATTTGATTGAAAAGCCAAACAACAACCTTTTCCTGGAGATGACGATCAATCTCTTAACCCATTATCCCGGCCTTAAATGACCTTAGCTGTTGATAGGCCGTTAAACACCAACAAACAAACTTAACCCATTGCATTCGGAATACACCTTTACGTGTATGAAATATTTTAAATATTTTGTTGTTATTTTTCTTATTTCTCAATGAAAGTATATGTTGTGACCACTCATTTGAACCGTCTCAACGAGACGGTTCAAATGGTGGTCACGACATATATTCTATCTAGCACATATAAAGAAAAATATTTATAATTTTTCACAAACAACATTAAATTTCCTCAGCATGAAGTAGATTAACATTTCTGGGATTCACACCTGGGGCAGGCCTCCGCAAATGCAATTGTCCACTCGTATTGGCGAGTGAATTTATTATCTGGACGAGTGGCAATTTGAAGAGACAGTGCGGCATAAACATTAAAACATATAGGAGTGTATGAGTTGCAATCTAATCTGGACGAGTGGAAAATTAAGAATTTGTCAAGGCCTGACTGGGAGCCGAGTGCTCCAGTGTAGCATGGGTGCCTGACACTAGATCAGGACACTGTCTTTCAGAGGACAGTTAAGCTAGGCTGGTATTCTATTCATCCAATAATGTGTTATGCTGAGAAGTACACATAGATTTGTTTACATTTTGTCTCACTGACGTCATACGATAGCAATACGCGATGTCATTCAATCAATGAAATGTCGGGGAATATAGTTTTTGAATACAGATTGACCCTGATATACTGACGTTTGTTATCAGTTAGCATGTATTTGAACAATATCCAATTTTCTGAATGCTATTTGACACATGAGGCCATAACTACATGTAAATATGATATTTACCACATATTAAATCTGCACTCTCGCAGATCAGCCCAAATAATGCTAACATGGGGCCTAAATTAAAATATTGTTTGTTTGATCTTTACCTACCCAACATTTCAGGCTTGGGTAGGTAGGTAGGTAGGTAAATTTTGTTATTTTATTAAAAAAATAAATTTTATTTTTGTGCACATTGTACATAACACCTTTGTTCGGTCATACAACTTGTTTCCTGTTGACGACCATATTATTTGATTCATGCTCTGATATTAAATGCCATTATACTTTCGCATACAAACAGCTTCGATTTATCTATTAATACTTCTCCCAAAACAGCCTTCCACTTCAATGTATTTGACAATTTCCTAATTTTATTTGAAACAAGTAAGCATGTCCCATGCTCCTCCGCCAGGACTACAGAAATACACAAAATGATGCTGTTGAAATCGGAAAGCCCCTCCTCGCCGGCCAACGCAAAAGAAAAGAAAAACAAATTAAAAAAAGAATTGAAATTGGAATAAAAACTTTGGAGTCGGCGGGAAAAAACTGAGGCGGGCGGTAAAGATCAAACAAACAATATTTTAATTTAGGCCTGGAAAAGAAACATATTCCACCCTTTTAAAAATTAAAAAAATGCCCTATTTTGTACATAATTATAATATTATTACAAATTAATATTTCAATCCATTCCAGGCAGAACAGTTTAAAATTATTTAACTCTTTGCATGCTGGGAAACTTGTGGGCTATAAATAGTTCAAAACTAGCGGACAATAATTCCTCATATTTTCTTGTATTTCTCCCCGTAAATATCATGAATATGTCTTGGAATTTCATTAGAATTGAGTCCTGAGGACTCAATTCTTATGAAATTTCAAGACATATTTACAGAGGGAAATAAAACATATACTCCTAATTCGTTTGGCTGACATTTTCGCCGCTAGCATGCAAAGAGTTAAATCAATTAAATGTGTCACCGGAATAGATATTTTTATCGACATATTAAAAGGTAAGATCATTTGCACATCAAACAATAAATAGAGAGAATAAATATTTGTTTCCGTTATCCTTTTGAGAAAACATAGTTATCCCCCCAGGGGGCCGTTTCACTAAACTTCGTACGACTAAAATGCTCGTAAGTGCAAAATTATGATAGTCTGTAAATTTCACATTAACAATGTTTTATTGTAAATAATTAATGGATTTACATTTATTGAGCATAGGCTGCATATGCAGCCTATGCTCAATAAATGTAAATCCATCAATCGAAATTTACAGACGATCCTAAATTTGCACTTACGAACATTTTAGTCGTAAGAAGTTTAGTGAAACGGGCCCCTGGTCTCCAAGGCAGTTCATGTTTGATATAAAATGCAAAATATTGCCAACAAACACATCCGATAATGGTATATGAATGTTGATTTGACGTCTAAAGAATGGACAAAAAACATATATCTCCCTGGAATGCGGGAATGTAGATTTAAGCCATAAATTCTATGCCCATTGTTCCCAACTGAGAGATAGGATGGGCAAGAGTACACTTGATTAAATATTTATTGTTGGACGATTTCATTAATGTGTGATATCGTTATGAGCACAATACCAAATGTAATGCGTTTAAAGTGAATCATTGTTGACTTGTACTTCCAACAAAATATGATAAATAAACATACGTACCAGGTTTGAATGCCAGAGATATATTTTCATTGTGAAAGTAAATGGGCCTCAGCTCACTAGGAAAACATCCTCTATATGTGGCTGCTGGGGAAATTGTGCTTATGGTGTTTTTTTTGAGACCAGTGTAGCTCCTGATCAAATACAGTGAAACCTCTCTAAACCGGACACCCTGGGAGATCCCCAGGGTGTCCGGCTTAGAGAGGTTTTACTGTAAATCAGGCATTTGATCATTCTGAGCCATAGTTGTGTGCTATGCGATCACAAACAGACATATTATCATGTGAGATAAATGACCAAGAATCTTATCAAAAAATATGATCACATGTGTTATCTTGGTGTCCGATTAGAGAGGTTCCACTGTAGCACACTCCTGTTGCCTGATAACGATCTATATTACTTGTTAGAAGCAGGAGAGGTGTTTCATTGATGGAATGTCGAACAGTGCAGATCCTGCAGGCTGATCTGGACCTGCCTGGACCTGCCTGGACCGGCACTGGTCGCAAAACCAATAAGCCGTATTTCTTTAGTCACAGCAAAATATGTGTGACAATACAGGACTGACTGGTCATTTCGTACATTAAGTCATGTTGATTTAACCTTTTAACTAATGTTAATAATGGTGACCGATCTTAATACATAGAGGATTTTACAGGAGTGATTATTTGATGTGTTATTCGTTAAATAAGTTTACTGATCTCACAAGAAATGGGGCTACTTGCATGTCGAGTTTCTTATGAAATTAGTCGATGAGGATCTTACGCAAGTGATGATTTAATATGATATTTATTAAACAAGTTCACTGGTTTTGTAAGGCCATGTCGCGTCTCTTATGAAATCAGTCAACGTTTTATAAATATCATATTAAATGCACAGGTTGAAGTGACGGACCGAGGTCTATAAATACATTAAATATGCCTAAAAGCATCAATAAATGAAGAAAAAAAATAAGGTAAACTTTTTTGTTTTACTCCATATATATAGAATTCCAGTATATGTCTATATATAGGGAGTAGACACTTTTTTTTTTGCTTATTTTGTTTTCATTTATTGATGCGTTTAGGCATATATAATGTATTTATAGACCTTGGTCTGTTACTTCAACCTGTGATTAAATCAGAACAAATGTTGTATTCTATTGATTGCATAATTTTAGCATCCGTAAATTTAAACTGTACTGATAACCTAACATTTATTTCGTATTGATCTAATTTACATATTTATTACACAAGTGCGTTATAATTTTATGTTATTACACTACAAAAGCTCATTATATGCATACTGATCTGGGACTACACTGATTGCAAACATATTAAGGTCACTTTTGTAAGCTGGGGTTCATCATTTTTCAATAGCCTCAATACTTACTTAATGGACATAATAATGCCTTCTGTTGATATATATATATACGTGGCTGTCACTGCAAAATAAGGCTTATGGTCCTTGCAAACAGTGTAGACCCAGATCAGACTGCACCAGATCAGACCAATGAAAGCACAGTATTTCGTCTCAATTAATCGCATATTTATAATGACGCTTTCGACAACATCTATTAAATTAATCATTAAATGTTGCAATATGTACAGCGCTATATTTAGGGCTGATGTTGTGCCTTGTTGTCACTTTGCTCGCTCAGTTCAATGTGTGAACTATACGCAATAATAACTATGACATAAAACACAGGTACATGTACCTAATTACGCCTTAAATGTTGCAATATGTACAACACTATATTTATTACTGATGTTGCGCCATGTCATCACTTTGCTGTTTTCTCATGCGCTCGCTCAATTCAATTCAATGTGTGAACTATAAGCAATAATAACTATTACATAAAGCACAGGGACATGTACCTAATTAATCCTTAAATGTTGCAATATGTACAACACTATATTTATAACCGATGTTACACCTTGTTGTTGAAACTTTGCTGTTGTCACTGGCTCAATTCAATGTGTGAACTATCAACTATTACATAAAGCACAGGTACTCTGGATCTTCTGATATTCCTACCCCCATAGCTGTACCTAGCTGATGCTAGCCAGCCACAACAAAATGGTGCGAGTTTTTTTTTTTTATACCTTTTATAGAGCATCATGCATCATGCAGCAATTTTCCTAATTAACCCTTTCAACAATACAGACCTCTATAGCGGTGTTGGCAAACAGTGTAGATCCAGATGAGCCGGCTCGTGACGAGCCGTCTCATCAGGATCTGCACTTTTTGCAAGTAATTTTCATATTTTTTAGAAACAAAACAACCACTTTTCATAAATGGACGTGTCTGAAAGTCATATTGTGACAATTGGATTGGTTGGAAAATTAAGTTATTTAGGGGTGAAAGGGTTAAATATTTATATCAGCCTGCACATTTGCCGAGGCTCAGGGGCTACACTGGTCACAACCTCAATATAAACCTTTTTTGTAATTACAGACCAGGCTACACATACCACAAACTATTTTATATATCGACCATTGTAAAACAGTACAAGGATATTGCCCTACTAATGATATATCCAATACTAACCCATTTCATGCTGAGGATATGCCATTTTGTTTGCGGAAAATCCTATTTTCTTCATATGAGCTCAGAAATATATGTTGTGACCACCATTTGAACCGTCTCGTCGAGACGGTTCAAATGAGTGGTCACAACATATACTTTCATTGAGAATAACAAAAATAAAATATTTAAAATACTTTACACCCCATAAAGGTGTATTCCACATGTAATGGGTTAATCCACTTATTTAGGTTATAGAATTACCTGTATGTGGCGACGCTAATCACCAATATTTATTAATAGTTTATGGAGGTGAAATACAGATCCTTCATGTTACACCATGCTGATAGGTAGTCACACATTGTTTAATGTTTGTTCCCTGAACAAGGTCAAGGACACATGTTGTGGGTTTTTTTCTCGAGGATATATTTTGCTTCAGAAATGGACCGTCTAATTCCATGGGTGGGTGGATACACACACCGCAATAAAATTTATGCTTACTAGAATTCACACATCAGCAGACATTATAAAACACCATTCCGTCAATCAGTCGAGCAATCAATCAATCAATCAGTCAATTGTATGAGCCGCATTTTCACATATATAGAGATGGCAGTATGGGTGGAGTTTGGAGCATTCAATGTCCCCACCCCATGGCCCAATATTGCACGGTCATATTTTACGTTTTTACTCATGATTGGGTCCTATCGCTGAACAACTCGGTTCGCTACGTGTAAGGACCCATGCAATCACTCGTGCATTATTTCACGATAATCAGCTCATCTGGTTAAATAAATGTGATTTACGGTCCTATCGCTACACAAACTCAGTTTGCTATGCGCACTCATTTGTTTAGCGTAAGAACCCAATCACTTGTGCATTATTTCACGATAATCAACTCACCTGGTTAAATAAACGATATAAAACACATTCGATCGATTCGGCTCATATTTAAGGGTGGGAATTGGCTCGAACACCTTCCATACCCGGTATAAAACACATGCCATGTTGGGTAATTTATGCAATTTTGTTCTTCTGTTACATTTTCAGATCGACAAACCTTTGAATTCATGCACTATCATGAACCTGAGACCTTTTACCATGACAGGTTCATATCAGTAGCCGATTTCATCAAAATTACAAAGTATACTTTTCTAGCAAAGTATACTTTGAGGGAGAAATTATCAATTTTATGATAAATTTATTAATTTTTATTATACTGAATTTATTACATTATCACAGCCAAAATGGCTGTGATAATGTAATAAATTCAGTATAATAATTCTGCATACTTTTAATCATCAAATATATGCAGTTGTTAGTTCTATATGAAATAATGCATTTCAGGAAAAGTAAAAGATTACTCTCTCAAAGTATACTTTGCTAGAAAAGTATACTTTGCAATGTTGGTGAAATCGGCTACAGAGCTCCAGATAAGTTTTGTATCTAAAGAGTATTATACCCCCGGATTTCAAATTCAATGCATATTTTACTTTAACAAATGTATTATTGATTTTCTTCCTTATTAAATAGGGAACAAATGATAAGAAATAAAACAAATTAAAAAATTCACTTACAAAAATTCACTTAATTGAGCTGCAAAAAGCAAACACTGTTTGCTTTTTGCAGCTCAACTAAGTAAGTTTATTACAGTATTTTCACTACTGCTAACATAAGTGCGTAAAATACGCCAATACGCACCTTATCTGGAGCCCTGCATATATTACCACTATCTGGATTTAGCATTATGATTGATTTATAGTAAATACTTTTAAATACCTTTCTTGGCTTGTGGTAGATTATCAAACAGTTGGATATGTAAAATATGATTTACATTCATCAGGCCCGTAGCCAGACCTGTTTGAAGGGGGTGTCCTTTCTCTAAAAAAGTTGACCTCGAGGCTAAAAAAGTGGACATCGAGGCTGGGCGGGGGTGTCGTCCGACCGCTCCGACCCCCCCTGGCTACGGGCCTGTTCATACTCCAATATTGAGTATTTGTGTAAATTCATAACTGTGTTTTACATAACTAGACTATAGCTGTAGTGAACATGTTTAATTGACAATTAATACTTATTCAGAATGTTTGGGGGCAGGTCAGTACATGTTATAACATTGTTTCAATTCTATCCCAAAATGATTTACATGATTCTCAATATGTATAGGCATTTGCGTTGGTTGCCAGTGGCCACATGTTGAGAGTATGAGTGTCTTAACAATCAGTCCATTCTTAAGGATTCACATCTTAATGCTGAATCTTACCAATATTCACATCTGGTGTCAAGTGATCTGGTGTAGTAAGGGTGCCTGGCACCTAATCAGGACACTGCTGTCTGCTGAAAGTTTTTATTGTAATATTGTTGAATAATTCCAGCACAAAAATATTTACACAATTCCCTAATATTTGATTGGCCCGTAGCAAGCCTCTGTCCAAAATTTATATCCCAGTAAACTCCCACGCCAAATTACTTTCCATAACCGTCAGGCGCAATTCTTAAGAAAACGGAAAATAAACACATTTTCTTGATGAATTTATTTCAAATGCTGGAATTATAAGGAATGAATGGCCTTTTTGTTGAATTTATCGGGGATATAAACTTGGAAAAGTCGCGGGAATACTGGACGAAGGCATTTTTTTGTTTGTCACAGGTCCAAGTCTTCCACCTGTGCAAAATACGAATACAAGTCAGCATTGGCATACACTTTTGTTGCTATCTTGAAAAAGGTTGAAACGTAGGATTTAAAATCATTTTAATCACTTTGAAATTTACCGGTTGGCATTGTAATGAATAAACAACATTATTTTATAGAATTTATTGGGCATATAAACTTTTAGAAGTTCAATCCTCACCCTAGGCGTGAACAATATGTATTGTACATAGTAGTTTCATCCCACTGGTCTGTCGGATGAGACTGTAAACTGTGGTCCCGTCTCTATATGACCGTAGCTGTTTCTGGGATCTATTCTATTAACCCTTTCAAAACCACAGGCCTGTATAGTGGTATTGGCAAAAAGTGTAGATCCAGATGAGCCGTTGGAAAATTAACATATCAAAATCCATTCCAGTTACGTAGGGGTGAAAGGGTTAAATTATTCACTTTCACTTTGTTGCAGGTAGACGAGGTGCCTACTCGGGAGAACGGGGACATGTACTACGGATCCCGCGGGCACCTGGCCCCGGTCTGTGATGCCCTGAAGGGCCCTGTCGTCAACTCGCAGGAGTCCATGCTCTCCCTGTTCCCCGACGATGACAGCGGCTTCAAGTGAGTTTGTTATATGTCCCTGTGATTGGAGAAACGTATTGCATTTGTGGATATTCAAACTGATCTTCTAGTGCACTCTAAGGATCAAAACTATAAATTAGAAGCATTACCTGTGTTTCCTTGACTGAATGTGCTACACTGGTCGCATAAGCCACATTTCTTCAGTCGAAGCCACGTACAGAGCATAGGTTTATATTCAGCGGCTTCAAGTGAGTTTCATAGCACACATAGCACATAGGCTTCAAGCTCACTTATTGAAGATCTGGGGGTTATTTCACTAAACTTTGTACGATAAAAATGTTCGCAAGTGCAAATTTAGGATCGTCTGGAAATTCCAATTGATGGATTTACATTTATTGAACATAGACTGCATATGCAGCCTATGCTCAATAAATGTAACTTCAATAATTGTTTACAAGAAAACATTGTTAATGTAAAACTTACAAACATTTTAGTCCTACAAAGTTTAGTGAAACGGCCCCCAGAGCTTCAGAAACTGCACTTATTGTTTGCCCTAGTTTCTCGACCGATGAAAGCATAGCATTTTGTCTCAATTTAGTCACATATTGCGACTATTTCTCCAATATCCACTAAATTTATTAATTAAATGTTCCAATACGTAGACAGTTATATTTATATCCAGATGCCATGGCTTGTCAGAAATGCACGTGGCACACATCCTGTTGTGATGTGTACATGTGCGCGGTGTCAAATGGACAATAACGTAGTTGTATCCCAAGTCGAAAGCACGTATGGGCGGCATTGAAGCAGACATGTTTACACGAAGAAGGCGGGCCAACCAATAAGTAGTGCTTGCTCGAAATTAATTTACCGGGTATGGAAGGTGTTCGAGCCAATTCCCACCCTTAAATATAAGCCGAGTAATAATTAATTTATAAAAAAATTCAATATGTGAACTATAACTTACATATTGCTGTATCTTATGCATTTATTTTAGGTGAATACTTAATTATTAGGTGCCCTGAACATAAATTTGGGGTACATATAGTCGCCACCCTGTGTCTGTGTGTGTGTGTGTCTGTGTGTGTCTGTGTGTCTGTGTCTGTCTGTGTCTGTCTGTGTGTCTGTCTGATGGAATTTATCAGGTAACATATTATGTCACCGCAACAGCATATATTGTTTACCCTGTCCGTCCGTCCGTCCGTCCGTCCGTCCGTCCATCCTTCTGTCAGTCTGTCAGTAGACAATTTTCCTTATCCGGCGAACTACTTTTACAGTTTTTGGCCGATTCTCTTCGTACTCGGTATACATCCAAAGCATCAAGTGCAGGAGTGTGTAACATAAACATTTCGCTGTCTCACCGTTCCATCCGCAGTTATGCCCCTTTTTTCGACTCCAAATATATATTTTTTCCTTATCTGGCGAACTACTTCTACATTTTTTGGTCAATTCTTTTTCGTACTCCGTATACATTCCAATCATCAAGTGCAGAAGTGCGTAACATCAAATTTTCTCTGTCCCACCCATCCATCCGCAGTTATGCCCCTTTTTCGACTATTTCGAGCATAAAACGTTACCTGATAAATAGAATACCAAGCTACTGTCTATTGATATCAAGTGAATTCCTACGCATTACCTAGCCTTACCTGATAAACTTAAAGACACTAGCATGGTATTTGTCTCGTAGTATGTAATAAACTTGGATGATATCATGCACATTACCATTATAGCTCCACAATGCAGTCGAGAAGTCGATCAGGGTTATTCATGCCCGACGACTTCAATAACAGCCTCTCACCGACCATGATGAACCGATCACGATCGATGTCGCGCTTGCAGCTAAATGCCTCACAGGACCTGACTCCACAAATCAGTCCACGCCACATGCCTTTCGACCGGTCACTACGACAAATGAAGACGACACTGGATGACAGCGAGAATCGACGAATCGTGCTGGTGCATAAGTTAAAAGAAGCACAAGAAACTTTAGAGGTATGCGTCAGTTACAATTGGGTTGACACAAAATTGTAAATTTCATTTAATTTACAGGGGTGTGAATTTTCCTCTTTTCAGGGATTTCCTCTGTTTCAATAAATTTAAAAAAGAAAGGGCTGGATTTTGTTGAAACTGCCCCAAAAAATCATACTTTTTATGGAGGGGTACTATGGTTTTTGTCGTGCCTGCTTTAGCAGAGGTGCGACTATAGTCAGCGCTTTTTCCGTCATCCGCATCGTCGTCCGTGTCGTCGTCCGTTTCGTCCGGGTTTTTAGCTCGACTATTCGAAGAATAGTTAGAGCTTATGTAGTCACCCCGGCGTCGGCGTCACGCCTTGGTTAAGGTTTTTAGTCAAGCTTGGTTCAGGTTTTTAGTCAAGCTTGTAGATGCCCTACACCAACCATACTTGGACAACTTCATCTCCTAGTGATGTACATCAACAACCCCTGACCTATATTTGACCTTGACCTACATTTAACCTTGAATTACTTAGTTAATTCCCCTTGGTTACGGTTTTTAGTCAACCTTGGTTAAGGTTTTTGTCACGCCTGCTTTAGCAGAGGTGCGACTATAGTCTTTTTCCGTCGTCGTCCGCGTCGTCGTCCGCGTCGTAGGTTTTTTTTGTTTATTGTTTCTTCACAATATCTCTTTAACCCCTTGCCAGACTTTGATAATATTTCGCATCAATGTTTGTCATGGGATGATGCTTCATTACACACACCCCCACATCCAAATTCTGAAGGTCAAGGTCATTTATTTACTTTTAATGTTCACCGGTTTTTACAGGAAATGCGTTAAAGTTATTGTTTTTTCTACAATATCTCTTTAACCCTTCAGACTTTGATAATATTTCACATCAATGTTGTCTTGGATGATGCTTCATTTTCGCTCCCACATCCAAATTCTGAAGGTCAAGGTCATTTATTTACTTTTAATGTTCACCGGTTTTGTAACAGAAATGCGTTAAAGTTATTGTTTTTTCACAATATCTCTTTAACCCCTTCCAGACTTTGATAATATTTCACATCAATGTTTGTCTATGGATGATGCTTCATTTCGCACACCCCCACATCCAAATTCTCAAGGTCAAGGTCATTTATTTACTTGTAATCTTCACCGGTTTTGTAACAGAAATGCGTTAAAGTTATTGTTTTTTTCACAATATCTCTTTAACCCCTTGCCACACTTTGATAATATTTCACGTCAATGTTTGTCTAGGGATGATGCTTCATTACGCACACCCCCACATCCAAATTCTCTAGGTCAAGGTCATTTATTTACTTTTAATGTTCACCGGTTTTGTAACAGAAATGCGTTAAAGTTATTGTTTTTTCACAATATCTCTTTAACCCCTTCCAGACTTTGATAATATTTCACATCAATGTTTGTCTATGGATGATGCTTCATTACGCACACCCCCACATCCAAATTCTCAAGGTCAAGGTCATTTATTTACTTGTAATGTTCACGGTCAAATGCCTCGGCAGGCGCGACATCGCTTCCGTGGCGGAATTCTTGTTAGTCAAGCTTGAAGATGCAATACTCCTGGCCCTACACCAACCATACTTAGTGATGTACATCGACAACCCCTGACCTATATTTGACCTTGACCTACATTTAACCTTGAATTACTTAGTTAATTCCCCTTGGTTAAGGATTTTAGTCAACCTTGGTTAAGATTTTTAGTCAAGCTTGTAGATGGAATACCATTGTGCATACAGACACCATACTTGGACAACCTTTTCTCATAGGGATGTACATCAATAACCCCTGATCTATATTTGACCTTGACCTACATTCCTTCTTGAATTACTTAGTTAATTCCCTTGGTTAAGGTTTTTAGTCAACCTTGGTTAAGGTTTTTAGTCAAGCTTGTAGATGCAATACTATTGTGCATACAGACACCATACTTGGATAACTTGTTCTCATAGGGATGTACATCAATAACCCCTGACCTATATTTTACCTTGACCTACATTTAACCTTGAATTACTTGGTTAAGGTTTGTACTCAAACTTGGTTAAGGTTAATAGTCAAGCTTGTATATGGAATACTCCTGGGCCTACAGCAACCATACTTGGACAACTTCATCTCCTAATGATGTACATCAATAATCCCTGACCTATATTTGACCTTGACCTACTTTTACCCTTGGATTACTTAGTTATTTCCCCTTGGTTAAGGTTTTTAGTCAAGCTTGTATATGGAATACTCCTAGGCCTACATCAACCATACTTGGAAAACTTCATCTCCTAGTGATGTACATCAATAACCCCTGACCTATATCTGACATTGACCTACATTTAACCTTGAATTAGTTAGTTAATTTCCATTGGTTAAGGTTTTTAGTCAACCTTGGTTAAGGTTTTTATGCGGGCCGCGACCACCTTGTTTCTCAAGCTATGTTTACATCGACAACCCTCGTAGTCGAGCTATGCCGTTCTCCTACAGCTCTTGTTTTGTAAGGCAAATGCGTTAAAGTTATTGTTTTTTCACAACACGGTTAAATGCCTCGGCAGGCGCGATACTGCTTCCGTGGCGGAATTCTTGTCCTCTTTTTTTTGTCACATTTTTTATTCCTCTTTTTTCACAATGTGTTGCACACACCCCTGAAATTGATTCTGTGAAATAGTCCATGATAATGTGTTTAGCTTCAAAAGTTGTGGAATTGTGTGTGAATAATTTCGAATTTATCATCTTTCATTAGTCCATAAAAAGAGGTTTGAAATTTTACCAGACCTGGTTGTGTTAGGAGCATGATGGGCTGATCTGGATCTGCATTGGTTGAATCACCCATAAGCCCCATGGGTAGTGGTCGGGCAAACGAGACGGCGTAAATTAACGGTAGGGGTTCCTCCTTATAGGAATCACAATTTGCCTGGTTTGGCCCTCAGGTACTTTTTCATCTTTGGCTCTTTTGTTACCTGGGAGTTGAATTGGGTTATTGCCCATTATAAAAGTAGTAAGATTATTACTGATCCTACTGCTTTTGGGAGGGGCCAAGTGATTCTGGTGTGGCGAGGACCTGGCATCAGATCAGGATTATTCTGATTTCAGGGCTGAATATATAGTTTTGTTATTGTAAATATTCAGTTATGATTTTGGGATTTTCCCCCAAATTGTATATGTACTTGAACATGCCCATGTACTTGTACAGGTAATATATGGGATTTAGTACTAAACCCATTGACCCGGCTTTAAATGACCTTAGCTGTTGATAGGCCGTTAAACCCCAACAAACAAACAAACACCCATAAGCCCAATTTCTCCAGTCACAGGCACAACATTTATAGAATGGTTGCCTTCGCAATGAAGAGTGAGACAGGTAACATACATGTTGCTCATATGTGGCCATCACTGGAGAAATGGGGCTTATGGGATTTGTGACTATTGTAGCCTCTGATCAAATAGCACACTCCGTTAGCCTGGTAACGATATATTAACCCTTTCAACACCACAGGCCTGTATAGTGGTATTGGCAAACAGTGTAGATCCAGATGAGCCGGCTCGTGACGAGCCGTCTCGTCAGGATCTGCACTTTTTGCATGTAATTTTCATATTTTTGAGAACAAAAACATCCCCTTTTCATATATGGACTAGTCTGAAAATCATTTTGTGACTATTGAATTGGTTTCAAAATTAACATATCAAATTCCATTCCAGTTACTCAGGGGTGAAGGGTTAAGCCCCGTTTCTCCAGTCACGGGCACAATATTGTGTGGTATTTATATTGTCCTATTGACATATTTCAGCTACAAAATGACCGCCTCAACAAGATTGAGGGAACAGCGAAAACCAACACAGTGCTAGTGGACGATCTGAAATATAAGGAACTGGTAAATAGAGGATCTCAAATGAGTTTCAAAAGAGATTTATGAACCAAGTCACGCATAATTTATGAGAGGCTCGGTGCATAAAATTGCAGATGGGTTTCATAAGGATTTACATTTATTGAGCATTTATTGAAATGTAAATCCATCAAATGTGATATCAAATGGAAACGAGCGTGAAATTCTGTTTATCACATGACTTCACCCTCCAAAGAGCAGCCAACGTGGAGATATCCATTACGTTTCAGTGAAGTTCCTGTTCTTTGTAAACACTTCATCAGGGCTCCAGATAAGGAATTAGTAATTGAGTATTGTCACTCCATCATTTCTTAAGCAATTGGGTATGTAAAAATTTTAATTGGGTAAATTAAAATCACACTGCTGTTTGCACATCGACAGACAGCAATTAATATTGAATACAGTGAAATCGCGATGGCTCAAAATGCCACGGGACCGCACATTTTGTTTGAGTGATCGCATCTTTCGAGCCATCTCATCTTTCAATTTTGTTATATTTGCCGACTACTATACCCGTCGGATTTAGGAAATAAAGAAAGCACAATAGAATGTATCCATGTTTTAGATGATTATAATATTTATTCGCAGATTAGTTATCATGCGAAACGAAATAAACTACATGTATTTACAAAACTGTCTTTATTTCAATTATTATCAAAGTGAAAAGGAGAAAAGGTTCAGTATTCACTATAAATAGCGGCGCACATAATTAATGCAGCAGGTGGTTGTGACGTCACTCGAAACAGTGGTCTTTTCAATTGGGCGTTTTTCGTTGTAACTCTCCCGGGTAGCCTCTCGAATAACACGAGAGTTAAAACGAAAAATGACCAATGACTTACGACAGACTATTAAATACTCCGAGTGGACGAAACCCAGAATATTTAATAAATCGCCATATGCCGTTGAGCTGTTATGGGACACAAAACAACAACAACAAATTAAGAATACAATAACTTTTATTGCACAAATAATGTACAAGCATAACAATAAATAGAGTTTCCACAAATTATGTTGAAAGTTTCCGAATAATATAATATAGAATTCACAAAATGATCGCCATCAACAACGTTAATGATCAAATTGCTACACTTTAGGCAATTAACTGCACTTGAAAAGAAATCACATTTCACAGACAGGTAGAGCGTGGCTCGGCCTTTGATCGTAATAAGTCGGACGCGGAGGTGTGAAAATTAGCCAAACATAAACTTTGACATCAATTTCGAGTCATCCTATAGCAAAATGGGCGAGAAATGTGTGCGCGGGACTGGACAATTGTTTCGAGCGATCGCATTTTTCGAGCAGTTGCATTTCGAGCCATCGCATGTAAAATACATTACACATATAGGGAAAATCGGGACCGCGACGCCATTTCGAGCGAGCCCGACATTACGAGCCATCGCATTTCGAGCCATCGCGATTACACTGTAGTTTGCTTCGAAATGAAAAGTCTTGGCATTTCATTAGAATTGTCTTCTTGGAGACAATTCTAATGAAATACCAAGGATGCGTTTTCTTAGAAAATAAGAAAAATATGCTATATATGTCTGGTCTGTTTTCTGCAGCATGATAAAGGTACCATACAATTTGTATTGCTTTTTGATATTCGCTACTTCTGATTTCAATTGGGTTTTTGGCAATTTTAATTGGGTATTTACGCAAATACGCAGCTTCATATTACCAAACGGGAGCACAGTCAAACAATTTTAGTAATTTTAACGAGTCACTGTCGCTTCTAATGACATTTCACATTGCTTTGTCTCACCATTACGGACGTCATTTGTAACGTCCCCATGTTATTCATTTGACATAGCGTTGGCGCAAAATACGAATACATAATTAGGGTGATGCTTCCAGCCAATCAAATTTGCTCCCTGTGTTATTACACGTGTGTCATATTACATTTATGAACTGGGTTACAGCATGGAATAACAATGTTTTCATGTGATCAACTTCCTACCTGCTAGTGAAGAGCTTGATATAATACTCCTATTAAAGGAGCTGATAATTCAAGCCCCAACCTTAGAGATATGCAAACTGACAAATGATATTTAGTAAACAATTAGTATTTCAATCCATGGTTGGAACAGAACAAAAACCTATCGAAAATTGTGTTTTATTGCAACATTTGAAAATGAAAGTACGGAAATCCATGTCTAAAAATACGTGGTCCGGTGATCAGCTCGACCCGGTGTGACGTCACGTTATACAAAAAGATAACGTCAGACAGTACTGTGCCATGGCGTGCCAGTGTCGTTGCCACAGATAATGTCACAATATGATGTAAAATTTCTGCGCCAGATGTCTGTTTTAATATTGGATAAGTCTTTAAGTGGTCATTTAATAACCCATTGGAGTCTAAGGATACAATCATTTTTGTTGAAAAAAAATATGATTATTTTGTTTATTTCTCAAAAGTATATGTTGTTACCACTTTTGATAATCAGTGCGTATTCTGCTAAAATAAGTGCGTAAAATACGCATCTTATCCGGAGCTCTGGTGTTTGTAAGCCTATTTACTCACGTTTCTGTTCACTGTGTAGGAATACAAGCGGAAGCTGGACAGCTTAGAGAGAGGAGAGGATGATAAACACCATTTACAGATGGAGAACGGCCGCCTTCGTGACCAAATGCAGGACAGGTACCGATCGTACTTATTGCTCATATGTGGCTGTGACTGGAGAAATGGGGCTTATGGGATTTGTGACCAGTGTAGCTCCTGAATAAATAGCACACTCCGGTAGCCTGATATTGATCTATATTGCTTGTTAGATGCATGACGGGTGTGTCATTGATGGACTTGTAAACCGTGTAGATCCAGATCAGACTGTGCGGATGCACAGTCTGATCTGGATCTACACCGGTCGCAAAACCCATAAGCTCCATTTCTCCAGTAACAACCACATATTTGGGCTGTCAGCTGATATTTAGAGAATGCCAAGCCAGTGTCTTTATTATGCCCCCTATGTGATAGCAAGGGGGTCATATTACTTTGCCCTCCTCAGGTTCCGTATGTCCATCCGTACGCGTATGTCTACATCGAAAAGTCAAAAAGTTTGTGAAAGTTTCTCGATCATATTAATATCTTCAATAACACTTGAAGGATTCCTTTAATATTTGGACAGGTCATTCACCTGAACATGTGTGACACACTCGCACCACTAATGACATGAGCGTGATCTTTGTGACCTTCGAAATGGTGCGGAAACACATAGCCATTTTCTTACGTCAAAAAGTTTGTAAGACTTTCTCAAATGACTTTGAATGTGTAATTAACTTACTAACAACTTCTTACTAACAACTTAACCACATTTCTTATCCAGGATAGACAAACTTGACCTCCAGTTACGGTCACTACAAGCCCAACACCAGGTGGCCGAGGCAGAAAATTTCAAACGCTGTAACCTCCTGGAGCAGACGACACAGGCTCTCGCACTGCTGGAGAATGAAAACACAAAACTACAGAAGGTTTGTGTACAAAATGTAAACTTTATATAAATTGTACATTAATTGCAAAATACAGACACTGCAGAAGGTTTGTTGCAAAATGTAAAGTTTATATAAATTGTAAATTTATTGCAAAATACAAACAGTACGAGAAGGTTTGTTACCGGAGGTTGTGAGTTCAAGCCTCAACCTAGGCGTGAAAAATACTTACTAAATTTACGATAGTTGCCTTAAACGACGTTGAAATTTTACGAAACGTTCATAGCAAATGCGGACATGAATTCCGCATTTGCTATGAAAATGTCGTCATCTTTCGACGTCATTTACAGAAAATATCACAGTTTCTGTAAATATATTTCATGATAAATCACACATGTTCTAAGGTACAAAATCACATGTGTCAAATGGAGAAAACCAGGTGCATTTTGATATGAAGTTTTTTTGTCAGGCGAGGCCAGGAAACACATAGAAATTCTGAGGCTCGCAGACATGTTCTTATCAAAATGCACCTGTAGATGGTTTCACCAAAATTGCTAAGCATACTTATCTAGCTGAGATAATTTGAGGGTGTGTGTAATCATGTATTGTTCCCGAAATTAATTATTTCATATATAACTAATGACTGAATATATTTGATGATTACAAGTCCTCAGAATTATTATACTGAATTTATTACATTATCACAGCCAAAATGGCTGTGATAATGTAATAAATTCAGTATAATAAAAATTAATAAATTTATCCTTCAAAGTGTAAGTACACTTTGCAATTTTGGTAAAATAGGCTACTTATATACTTATCGTCTCCAGGAGAAGGAATTGTGTCGACACGAGATCTTAGTAGCGAAGGAAGCACTGGAGATGGCGCGTACCAAGTTTGGGCCGATGGAGGATGAGAATGGTCGACTTCAGGACGAGATTCTCCGCAACAATCGGTATGTAGCGGTGGTGTGTCTGTGTAACATGTACAGTCAAAGCTGTGCTAACCCTTTCAATGCTGAATTAAATATTGTCATCTGCGTTGGTGGAAAGTGAGACATAGCGGTCCAAATTAGGCATCAACAATTTTGAATGTACATCCAAATGTTGAATATCTCCTGATTTGTTACTCGGATCATTACCAAACTTTATCAATAGGTTCCTCACATTGGTGGCTATCTACCCAGTGTCATTTGTGTGGCCTTGACCTTCGTCGGTGAGACTCACCGGTGATTGTCTTGTTTTATTTCCATTTTCTCAACAAAAACATTCCATTTGTCAAATTGAATAATTGTGTGAAATTAGTACCAAATGAAAGTGCATCAGCCAGACATTCAGATAGATCTGTCAAAACAATTTCATACATTTGGCTGTGACTGGAGAATGGAGCTTATGGTATTTGTAACTGGTGTAGCACTTGTACAAACAGCACACTCCTGTAGCCCGATGACAATCTATTTTTCTTGTTAGAAGCATGACAGTGAATGGTGAAAAGTGCAGACCCTGATCAGACTGTGCTGCTGCACAGTCTGATCTGGGGCTACACTGTTGGCATAACCTATGCGCCCCATTTCTCCAGTCACAGCCATATATTTGCTGTCATAATGCTATGATTACATATATTGAGTGTCAACTTCTCACTGTGATTCACATCTGGGATTGAGTGATCCGGTGTAGTAAGGGTGCCGGGCACTGCATCAGGACACTGTCTTTCAGTGATGAAATGTTATTGTAAGTTTAGTGTACGTGCTTTCCCATCGGTATATGTCATTGCTGTTGAACGGACATAACACCCCAATCAATAAATTCAGTGAATTAATAAATCAATCAGTCAATCAAACACTCAACGATATTTGCAAAGCTTTAGATGAAGGTAAAGAAATCCGGGTAGTTTTCTGCGACATTTCAAAGGCATTCGACTGAGTTTGGCATCGGGGATTACTAGTGAAACTCTGATCTATTGGTATTATCGGTACCCTTCATAAATGGTTCTCTTCCTATCTTTCCAAACGACAGCAGCGTGTAGTAATACATAACACACATTCTGAGTGGAAAAATATTAATGTTGGTGTACCACAAGGTTCAATCTTAGGGCCACTCTTATTTCTCATCTATATTAATGACATAGTTAATGAGATTAATTCAAACATACGATTATTCGCGGACGACACAAGTCTTTACTTTATAGTTGAGGAACCAATCACTGCTTCGCGTATTCTAAACGGCGACCTTGACAAAATACATAACTGGTCGACGATATGGCTTGTAGACTTTAACCCAAATAAAACAGAGGCTATGTTGATATCCAGAAAACAAAATAGACGACTTCATCCTCCTCTGCTTATGAACAATACCGTAATAAAAGAAGTTGAAACTCATAAACACCTAGGTATCGTATTTTCCGATATTGGTAAATGGCAGCCTCACATTTCATCAGTCATTAGTCGCACCTTGCAACCCATTGGATTGCTTCGTTGTTTAAAATTTACATTAAATAGAAAGTCACTAGAAAAAGCACACTTCTCCATCATACGCCCCTTGCTGGAATATAGCGATAGTACTTGGGATAATTGTTCAATAGAACTAAAAAATGAACTAGAATCCATACAAATTGAGGCCGCACGAATTGTTACTGGTGCCACTAAACTATGCAGTATAGACACACTTTACACAGAAACCCAATGGGAAAGCCTCGAACAGCGAAGAAGAAAACACAAATTACTTTTATTCTACAAAATGAAACACAATATGACACCAACTTATCTGAGTAATTTAATCCCCGAACAAACACAAACTCGATACAGGCTAAGAAACGACGAAGACATTCCATTAATACACACACGTACTAAACTGTATCAAGATTCATTTCTTCCATCTACCATAAAAGAATGGAATTCCCTATCCTCGAATGCAAGAAACAGCCCAACACTTAACTCGTTTAAGAATGTACTAAATGTTAACTTGCGTAAACCACCAACCTACTACAACACAGCTACTAATCGACAAGGCCAAATTCTCCTGACTCGTATCCGGCTAGGGTGTAGCTCGCTGAACTACGACTTATTCCGGAAATCAATAGTTGATAGCGCTACATGCGCCTGTGGCGCAATCGAAAATGCTAATCACTATATTCTCTCATGTCCCCTTTATACAAATCAAAGACAAAGATATTTGTCATCTCTTCCTTGTCCACCGATCCTTAATAACTTAATTTACGGCAGCCAATTTTTAATGGACAATGAAAACAGCCTTGTATTCCAAAGGGTTCAACAATTCATTATTGCCTCTAAACGTTTCACTGCATGACGGGAGACTGCCCCTGCGACTGAACGGTTTGTAACGATTATCTTGTAAACTGCCAATAGCAGGACAAATGTTAGTCGTATATTGTTATAACAGTTCAATTGAATTCAACGCCAATGGTTCGGAGCGCATGCTTGGGATAACTCTTTTTCCTTCAATTATCAAACAAAACTTACATATGTATAGATTATATGCATTCTTGCCACATTCCCATTTACTGATGCTTTACTCAAGGAGAAGAATTCACATAAGCTCTTTGAGCTTGTTTTCTAATCCTTATTCACTGTTACTTTATATGTATTTTGATGCATATATATACATGTATATTATTTGAAATAAATATTGTTTAAACTAATCAAACACTCATGCAAAATGAATCGATGAATCAATAAAAGAATCATTTAAAATCAATCAATATTTTTGGAGACTCCATACTGATCTTTCATTTGCCAACAATTTACCTTATGGTTGTAAGTAATATGTGGCTGTGACTGGAGAAATGTGGCTTATGGGTTTTGTGACTAGTGTAGTTCACGATCAAATAGCACACTCCTGTTGTAGCTTGATAACGATCTATCTTGCATGTTAGAAGCATGACAGTGTTTCATTGATGGAATGGCGAACAGTGCAGATGTTGATCAGACTGTGTGGATGCACAGGCTGATCTGGATCTACACTGGTCACAAATACATAAGCCCCATTTCTCCAGTCACAGCCACATATTTGTTGAATTAAGACTAACCATAGATTCTGACACTTCAGGGTGTTCATGAAATTGTTGAGGTAAGTTGGTGTTTGTTTGTTTCCGCGAGTGTTCCCATTTGTTTGTATAGATGATGTCCGTATACCGCTAGGAATGGTTACCCCATCTAACAACACCCACCCCTCTAACACAATATCAAAACTCCCAAACTGTAGCTAATGTAGATGCCAGTGGATGTTTTATAATGTCTCCGTGTCATTGGGTTTTACATCCAGAATTGAGATACATTTACTAGTATTAGGAAATAATTTATGATACATACGAGACAGGCCATGTGATTTTGTACCTAAGATGTGCAATTTTTCATGAAAAATAATTTACAAACTTTTCGATATTTTCCGTAAATGACGTCAAAAATTCGCGAAATTTTTATAGCAAATGCGGAATTCCGCATTTGCTATGGACATTTTGTCAACTTTCGACGTCATTTACAGAAAATATCACAGTTTCTATAAATATTTTTCGTGAAAATCACACATCTTCCCATGTACAAAGTCACATGGCATGTCTTGTATTTTGTTATAACAGCATCTTAAAATGACTTATTGGCTTTCGCAGTAGTCGGTGTATAAGAAAGTGTAAATTGTATTCTCATTTCACAACTGAAAAGCGTTATGTTTCACAAATTGTGCATCCTGGTTCACTAATAGCAGAAATGCCTTACCAAATTATCTCCCCTGGTTATCACAGTTTATGCTAGAATATAATAGAAAAAAGACAAACTCCTTGAAATTTGTAAGAAAATAATGTGTCTGAATGATCCATAAAACAACCTTACAACACAACGTATTATGTCTAAGACACATTGCCGTTATTAGGTTTGAGACGGCTTTCAGCTGCGCCGAAAACCTATTGTATTTGTTGTTGTTTTTTTTTTTATTTTTTTATTATTCAGCCGTTCAGTCTACAGCCCAAACCGCTGGTCGGATCGACTTCAAATTTTGCATGCCGATTCGGATCAAGTGTGAGCAGAGACTCAGAGATTTTCAGAAATATCTTAATGCCACTTTCCACGAAACCGGAAGTGACGTCATATTTTCTATAACTTCCTTATTTTCCAACCGATTTCAAAAATTCGTTATGCATTGGAAAGCTGACAAAATTCTCTATCTCGGCCTCGCTGACAGTTCTCGGCTATCTGGTCAAATAAGAGAGCTATAGGCATTTGAAGTTGAAAAATGTACATACTTTTCAACGATTTTGCCGAATTTTTGCCGAATTTCGGCTGATAACGGGTGGTCTTTACAAACGTTTTCCAATTTGTACAGTAATGTCAGCAACATAATTTCTTGCCAGTGTGATAGGGGAGTGTCAGGCGCATAAAAGATGATAATTTTCAGAGCTCTATCTTGACTACTTCCGGTTCTATTGGATGTCAAAGATGAACGTCTTTTTTTCAAGTTTTCAAAATAGAGCAAACGGATGTGACGTCAGCTTCGTTATTTATCAATAGATTTCAAAATTTCTTGCTGCTGTCGATATTTCAGTCCTTTAGCTAAAACTTTCCCGCTTTGTGCCCGGCCTATGATGAAAAACAAACGAAAACTTCACTGGCGGAATATTGCATATTTCCGTTTTATTAGGTGTATTTACAAATGGCGTAAACTGCCATTTAAGGGCGATAACTATCGAAAAATAATCATCCGCTGACTTACGGGCTCCCTCCATCTACACCAAACCGCTGGTCGGATCGACTTCAAATTTTGCATGCCGATTCGGATCAAGTGTGAGCAGAGACTCAGAGATTTTCAGAAATATCTTAATGCCACTTTCCACGAAACCGGAAGTGACGTCATATTTTCTATAACTTCCTTATTTTCCAACCGATTTCAAGAATTCTTTTTGCATTGGAAAGCTGACAAAATTCTTCATCTCAGATTCGCTGACAGTTTTCGGCTATCTGCTCAAATAAAAGATCTATATGCATTTGAATTTGAAAAATGTACATACTTTTCAACGATTTTGCCGAATTTCGGCTGATAACGGGTGGTCTTTACAAACGTTTTCCAATTTGTACAGTACTGTCAGCAACATAATTTCTTGCCAGGGTGATAGGGGAGTGTCAGCCGCATGAAAGATGATAATTTTCAGAGCTATATCTTGACTACTTACGGCTCTATTCGATGTCAAAGATGAACGTATTTTTTCAAGTTTTCAAAATAGAGCAAACGGATGTGACGTCAGCTTCGTTATTTATCAATAGATTTCAAAATTTCTTGCTGCTGTCGATATTTCAGTCCTTTAGCTAAAACTTTCCCGCTTTGTGCCCGGCCTATGGTGAAAAACAAACGAAAACTTCACTGGCGGAATATTGCATATTTCTGTTTTATTAGGTGTATTTACAAATGGCGTAAACTGCCATTTAAGGGCGATAACTATCGAAAAATAATCATCCGCTGACTTACGGGCTCCCTCCATCTACACCAAACCGCTGGTCGGATCGACTTCAAATTTTGCATACCGATTCGGATCAAGTGTGAGCAGAGACTCAGAGATTTTCAGATATCTTTTAATGCTACTTTCCACGAAAACGGAAGTGACGTCATACTTCCTATAACTTCCTTATTTTCCAACCGATTTCAAGAATTCTTTTTGCATTGGAAAGCTGACAAAATTCTCTATCTCAGATTCGCTGACAGTTTTCGGCTATCTGCTCAAATAAAAGATCTATATGCATTTGAATTTGAAAAATGTATATACTTTTCAACGATTTTGCCGAATTTCGGCTGATAACGGGTGGTCTTTACAAATGTTTTCCAATTTGTACAGTACTGTCAGCAACATAATTTCTTGCCAGGGTGATAGGGGAGTGTCAGCCGCATGAAAGATGATAATTTTCAGAGCTATATCTTGACTACTTACGGCTCTATTCGATGTCAAAGATGAACGTATTTTTTCAAGTTTTCAAAATAGAGCAAACGGATGTGACGTCAGCTTCGTTATTTATCATTCGATTTCAAAATTTCTTGCTGCTGTCGATATTTCAGTCCTTTAGCTAAAACTTTGGCTGAGGATCGAACCCGGTATCCCTCGCTCCGAGTCCATCGCTCTACCTCTAAGCTAACCGGCCCCACATCGGTGTGATGATGCGAACACAATAATGTTGGACTGTTCATTCTAAAACTTCAGAAATTCTTTTTGTAACCGATAGTTTACACCTTGGGCTAAAGCTTAGTTACACATGAAATCAATGTTTGAGGCTCAAACCGTTGATGCAGCTCAAGCTGCTCTAGTATTACCTTATTATACCTCAAACAAACACTTGATTAGTTTATTTATCTGGTATATAAGGTGAGGGAATTGGCTCAAAGAACCTTCCATACCCGGGCACATGCTTGATTATTGTTGATTAAATATTATTCATCATCTTTATTGTACTTCTATTGTAACATGTTGTGTTGTATTGTAGTTGTTAATCTTGTTAATTCCTTCTCAGATTTTGATAATATGTGGCCACAATGTGCGTCTTCAGATAATGCTTTGGTACTCGTAACCCCCATGTTCCAATGCCCAAGGTCAAGGTCACTTAGTTGTCATGTTCACCTTCTTTGTAAAGCAAATGCATTTTAACCCTTAGACTGCTACTCACAACAATTGTCGTCTGCTGTTGCTTTAATTTTCTTGCCTTATTTCTCAATAAAAACATGTTTTGACAGCACTTCAGAATCATTTCCAATGGAAATGATTATGAGTCTGAAGTGCTGTCAAAGCATGTTGTAAATTATTCTAAAGAGCTGTAAAAGCATGTTTTTGATGATAAAAATTGAAAATAGAAAATAAACAGCAGACGACAAAAAAATTAAGATAGCGGTCAAAGGGTTACGATATTTTCGTCTTTTTGCTCTTTTTCTTTTTAAACCCTTGTCACATGTTGATAATATTTGGCCACGTTGTGTCTAGGGATGGTGCTTTTTTTCGCATACACCCCATTTCTGAACACCCAAGGTCAAGGTCACTGGGGACTTATGTTCATTTTATTATCAAGGCTGCCAGCGTGGGGATTTTCTTAGTGATAACGATGCTCTTGTTAATTACTATTTCACAGTGTTGAAAACTGTCCATTTACATAAACTTTTTACTATAGGAATGAATGGCCTTTTTTGTGAAATTTATCGGGGTATGAACTTGGAAAAGTCGCGGGAATAATGAACCAACCAACAAACAAACCAAGCAATCAATCATAAATAAACTCGAGAACAGTTGAAATTTTGTATTAATTAAAAATTCGGAAAATATATGTCGTGAAAAATTACTTACATTTGTTCACTTTTCCATTTCTTCTGAGCGACATTCTGCTTTCCAGCTTGTTGTTATTATAGGAATGAATGACCTTTTTGTGGAATTTATCTTGGTATAAACTTGGAAAAGTCGCGGGAATACTGGACGAAGGCCGGAAGGCCTCGTCCAGTATTCCCGCGACTTTTCCAAGTTTATATCCCCGATAAATTCCACAAAAAGGCCATTCATTCCTTATAATTCCAGCATTTGAAATAAATTCATCAAGAAAATGTGTTTATTTTCCGTTTTCTTAAGAATTATTTTAACTGCGCCTCACGGTTATGGAAAGTAGTTTGGCGTGGGAGTTTACTGGGATATAAATTTTGGACAGAGACTTGCTACGAGCCAATCAAATGTTAGGGATTTGTGTAAATATTTATTGTGCTGGAATTATTGAATAATGAATGCATCATTAATCAACCTGATTGCCTAAAATTTGCCTTTGCAGTGTAATAACACAGTGTATTAAAAGTCATATTACACTAGTGTAATAAATATGCAAATGAACACCGCTACGGAAAACATGTTGTTAGGTGATCAGTACAGCTTCAATGTATGATGTTTTGCTTATGTAATTAATATTATCTAACATTTGTGTTTATTTAATATGCTATTTATTGAACTCATTGACTGAATTCATAAGAAACTTGGCATTGACGCATTTCTTATGAAATCAGTAAGCTTATTTAACCCTTACAATGCTGAATTAAATTTTGTCGTCTGCTGTTTATTTTTTAATTTACATATTTATCAGGAAAAACATACTTTGGCATCACATTAGAATCATTTCCAATGCAAATTATTCTGAAGTGCTGTTTTTATTGAGAATAAAGACAACATATTAAACAACAGCAGACGACACTTTTTGTTACCTGGTCTCTAAGGGTTAATGATCTAATTAATGATCTAATTATTTTCACTCCTTTTCTATGTATATGAGCCTTAGGCTGACATAAGGTATCTTGCTGTGTTCATTAACAGTGCAACGCTTATTCATCTGCCCTGTCTGTAGCCAATTTCACCAAAATTGCTAAGCATACTGATCAAGCTACCGGTAAGTGTACTTTGAGGGAGGACTCATTTATTTTTCCCGAAATGCATTATTTCATATAGAACTAACGACTGCATATATTTGACGATTAAAAGTATGTAAGAATGTATTACATTATCACTGTGATAATGTAATAAATTCAGTATAATAAAAATTAATAAATTTATCCATAAATTGAATATTTTCTCCCTGAAAGTGTACTTAGCAAGATAAGTATACTTTGCAGTTTTGGTGAAATAGGTTACTGATCAACGTCTATGAGATGCCATTTATCCACCCTATCAGTGTTTCCCCACCGGTGTTATCGGTGGGCATACATGTAGCAGCCAAAACTTCCTAGGATAAAGGTTAGACGGACACCGCAACATGAAGTCGTTCTTTTCTTATATCTGCCCAAACTTCTAGCATGAAACTTAATCTAATAATAGAATACCATGCTAGTGTATTTTTATATAAAGTTTACCAGTTGGCCAGCAGGTAAAGAGTTCAAATTACAGGCCTGTATAGTGGTATTGGCATAAAGTGTAGATCCAGATGAGCCGGCTCGTGACGAGCCGTCTCATCAGTAGCCTATTTCATCAACATTGCAAAGTATACTTTAATAGCAAAGTATACTTTGAGGGAGAAATTTTGAATTTTTTAACAAATTTATTAATTTTTATTATACTGAATTTATTACATTATCACAGCCATTTAATGGCTGTGATAATGTAATAAATTCAGTATAATAATTCTGCATACTTTTAATCATGAAATATACGCATTTGTTAGTTCTATATGAAATAATGCATTTCAGGAAAAATAAATGTTATCTCCCTCAAAGTATACTTTGCTAGTAAAGTATACTTTGCAATGTTGATGAAATAGGCTACTGGATCTGCACTTTTTGCAAGTCATTTTCATATTTTTACGTACAAAAACACATGTAAATGTAAATGCTTTGATTTAATGATGGCACTGGCTCGATGACCTTGCATGTTGTGACCGACTATTTAAGTCCCCAGCCGATAGGACTAGGCTAGCACAAAGTTGTCTTGCCCAAGGACACGCCGAATCGGCCATTCGCCTGGTGGAGGTTGGAATCGAATCCGGGGTCTCCCGATCCGCAGTCCTACACTCTACCTGCTGAGCTAATCCGGCCACCCATAAAAACACCCTCTTGCAATAAATGGACTAGTCTGAAAATTATTTTGTAACCATTTGATTAGTTGCAAAATTAACATATCAAATTCAATTCCAGTTACTTAGGGGTGAAATGGTTAATTAAGCCACATTTAATGATATATATTGCAGGAGAACGAGCGCTTGAGGTCCAAGTCACAACAGATGACCAGTCAGATGTGTGACCTTCGTGACCTTACAGAAACCATGAAGGACGAGAATGAGAAATTGGCTACGTCGTGGAAGACTCTCTCTGAGGTTTGTAGTAATTTCTCGACCATCCGTTTGACGATCGAAGCTCGTGATTATGATTCTAAAATGATTTCAAACTATTTCTAGAAATAAACATATTGCACCGTTCCCTGTGTTCATACGTAGGAAAAGCAGACTGTCCTGTGAGCTGGGATGCAATATTTATATGCCACATGCTACGTGTGTTTGGCATACAGGATACCTGTTTTAACTCTTTGCATGCTGGGAAACTTATGGTCTATAAATAGTTCAAAACTAGCAGACAAAAATTCATCAAATTTTCTTGTATTTCTCCCCGTAAATACCATGAATATGTCTTGGAATTTCATTAGAATTGAGTCCTGAGGACTCGATTCTAATGAAATTTCAAGACATATTTACAGAGAGAAATAAAACATATACTTCACCGCTAGCATGCAGAGTTAAAATACTTTAAATCGTTTCTATTAATAGAAATAAACTTACAACGGTTCCCGTTTTTTACCTAGGAGAAGCAGAAGATGTCCCGAGAGCTGACGAACAACCAGGATGGTGCGCGCGAATCCAAGTCTCGCGTCTCAAACCTGTCAGCTGAGCGTGATCGCCTATTCCAGGAGAAATTGGACATGACCTCTAAAGTCCAGCAGCTGCTCATTGACAAGGAACAGGTGGAGAAGGTAAGGTCGGGGGTCAAGGTCGCAGGGTGAAGGTCAGCGTTTAGGCAAAGGTAAAATAAGGAATGCTAAGGTCCAGCAATTGCTCACTGACAAGGAGCAGGTGGAGAAGGTAAGGTCGGGGGTCAAGGTCACAGGTTAAATAAGGACCACTAAGCCGGCTTCTCATTTACAAGAGAATGTAAGGTCAAGGTCGCAGGATTAAGGTTAAATTTCAAATAAAGACCGCTATTTTAGGTACATATAGTTGTTCATCATGCGTTAAGTTTTAGTTGCCTACCTACTGTCTCTGTAACCGGAAGTCGGATTGGCCTGAAACTTCATATACTTATTGTTACATGACTGCTGTTGTTTGACACCGCTCACAGCTGTGTTCAAATGTACAGCGCGTGCTGTTTGATTATGACTGTAGACAATGCTCAAGCCAATACCTACTTAATGCATGTGTCTCATGATGTTACTAGAACTGGCCATTACGTCACCAGACCAGTAGCCGATTTCATCTTCATTGCAAAGTATACTTTGAGGGAGTTATCATTTATTTTTCCCAAAATACTTTATTTCAAATAGAACTAACTACTGCATATATTTGATGCTTAACAGTATGCAGAATTATTAAACTGAATTTATTACATTATCACAGCCAAAATGGCTGTGATAATGTAATAAATTCTGTATAATAAAAATTAATAAATTGATCCTTAAATTGAAAATTTCTCCCTCAAAGTATACTTTGCTAGATAAGCATACTTTGCAATGTTGGTGAAATAGGCTACAGTTCACAACGGTCGCACTGAAATTTTGTAATTGATGCAGAGGATGGGGTACCTGCATCATGCGACGAGTACTGCGGCTTCGAAATATGTGTACGTAAATCAGCTGTTTGAATGGAACACTTTATCAATTAAAGTACTGAAAGTACCGCATATGTGCTCAAATTGCATGATATTTCCGACGGAAATGTAACCATAATGTTCGACCAAGTCCAGCCATGGGTAAACGTTTGTCGTGGCACGGTTACCCAAGCCCTCGTGCCACTGCACTGTTTACCCACGGCTGGACATTGTCGAACCCTGTATTTGTCATTATCCATATTTTCATTATATAGCCCACCCATGCAGCCCCTGACATTTAGGTCCAATTTAACAAATGTTTTCATCAACATCGCTATTTGCTATGTGACATATATAAAATCTTGTCAAATACTCCATGTTCATTCACATACCATGTATTTCATAGGCATGGCACATTGTTGCCTCAAAAAAATCCATGATGGAAAAGGTGACTATTTGCTCCCAACATTTCTAGAGATTTGACATACAGCTTGGATTGTGTTGTTATGCCATGTTCACAAGCGATTTTGAGCTTGCTCCTGATATTGCACTCAAAATCACCTTAGAAACCTATCAGTGCTCCAGATAAGGTGCATATTGGCGTATTTTACGCACTTATGTTAGCAGAACACGCATTGATTATCAAAAATGGGAGTACAACATACTCACAGCAATGCGAAAATACGCATTTTTTTTCAAATCGAGTAGTGAAAATACTGTAATAAGTTGAAAATTCACTTAGTTGAACTGCAAAAAGCAAACGGTGTTTGCTTTTTGCAGCTCATATAAGTGAATTTTTCAATTTATTTTATTTTTTTATCATTTATTCCCTATTTAATAAGGAAGAAAATCAAGAATACATTTGTAAAAGTAAAGTATGCATTTAATTTGAAATCTGGGGGTATAACACTCTTTTGACTCAAAACTTATCTGGAGCTCTGACCTATCTTTATGTGACCAATGGTATACGTCGGTTAGACACGCCAAGTTGTATGTTTTTTCTCAGATGCGACATCTCTAATAGTTGGTAATTGGGCCACAATTAATAGAATATCTGTTTCCTATATCCCGACCATGCATTTTCAAGTTGGGTTGGTAGGTAGGAAATTATTTTATTTTTTTATCTCAGATCACTCGAGTCTGTGTACAGACACTGGGATGAACTGAAAATAAAAATAATTTTCAAAAAAGTTGGCAACATAATTTATTTGAGTCGGGCCGATTTTAGCTGGTTGGTTGATTTTCAGCGGGTTGGTCGGGCGATGGGAAACAGGCACCTATTTAATTATGGACTTTATATATAATTATACATCATTGTGGTTGGTTGTATGGGTTTCTTAATTCTTAGAAAATTCATTTGCATTATAAGGGTTATGTATCCTCTCTAATAGATAGGCAGACTAAGATATAGAGATGGACCGTGTACACAATACACATGAATATGGAAATTGTGCACAGCTGTCGAATGACAATCGTGCTTAACAACAAAGGATATGGCAGATAATGCCCTATGCACTGAACTATGCTAATGTGCAAATAGCATATACCCAGATGAGCCAGATATGCTTCATGCAGCGATGTCATTACGTGTACCATAATGACCCTAAATATTTGGACACAATTTGTTTTGGGAAACCCCTAGGGGTTTCCCAAAACAAATTGTATCCAAATACGTTGTTATTGTGATATGTCAGTACAACCGTACTAACCCTCTATATATTGGAACATTTGTTGTGGGAAACCATGTATTTATATGTGTTTGCCGGAATAAATTGTGTCCGCATATTCAGGGTTATTATGGTACTTGTAATGTCTTATTCAATTACTATCCCCTCTATTAGGCAGGAGGTGATATAGCGTTAGTCCATTTGTGTGCGTATGTACATGCGTATGTCCTTACTTATGTGCGTGCATTAGCAACACCATTCATTTCTTAATAACTTATGAACCACTTCATCGATTTTAATAATATTTGTGTCTAGAGATGGTGCTTCGTTTCGCATGCATTGTACTTCTGAACAGCCAAGGAGGGGACTGGCTTAATGATAATGATGCCCTTGTTGTAGAGACAATTCATTCATTATTTTATTTTATTATGTAGCGGTTCGTGGTTGTAGAAAAGGTCAGGATTACATTTATTGTTTTCAGTGTTACCTGTAGTTTGGTACTCACCGTAATGTACATTCACAACACGTCACATGTACAAGGTGTCTGTTAACATGTATGACATGCCATGAAAAAAAGGGATTTTTTACCAGTGGATGATATTGGTTTATAGTCTAGTGAACATTGGACTTCAATACCAAGGTCGTGGGTTCAATCCCAGCCCTGGGCAGGAAAACAATACTTTCATAGTATTTCCATTCCACTGGTCTTTCGGATGAGACTTCAAAGCGTGGACCCTTCTCTATATGATCTTAGCTGTTGCTGGGATATTAACTCTTCACATTTTGACCAGTCAAGTTACTTATTTATTTATTACGTAATGTCTGAGTTGTGTGCTTTGGAAATTGTATAAACTCTGCACAGATGTGGGGCTATACTAGTCACAAAGGCAGTAATCCCCTTTTTGTCATGGCAAGTCACATTACATAGCTAAGTGGAATTTGTTGGTTGTCTTTAACCCAATACATGTCGAGTATACACAATTCTTTTGCGCAAAAAAATAAAAAAAATAGTTCACATACTTGTGTATGAAAGTAAATGTTGTTAACACTTATTGGAACCGTCTCATCGAGACGGTTCCAATGAGTGGTAACAACATATACTTTTAAGAAGAAGTAAGAAAAATAGTGAAAATTATTTGGATTTGTAACTCCTGTATACATGGTAAAGGTGTATTCTATATGAAATTGGTTAACGTTGGTATTTGTGACCAATCTGGGACATTAATAGTGTGATGTAATTATTTCATGAAGTAGTAATTAGTCATGTGCTGTTTAATTCTAACATGGGTGGAGAACCAGTTCTAAATGTTCATTATAACTAATGGGAAAGTGGTATTTGTGGTGAATTCATGTTGTCATTGTACATAACTCTGTGTCTAATTGTTGTTCCCAAATATTTTCTGGCATTGGGATTTTTTAAGTTTTTAATCAAATTTAAAATTAATCTTTCACATCTCAAGTATTACAGATTTGTTCCCATTTCTAATAAGGTGTACATAGTAGTAATAGATGTATGCATTACAACATCTTAACGAGCTGTCTAATCAGGATTTGTGGATAATTTCTGATATTTTACATATCTTTTCAAGTTATTTTCAGAAATGAAAGGGTTAAGCCCATTATTGTTGTGATATTGCACATTTTTTCACCGCTTCAGATCCCACCAATCAATCGAAATAAATCAATTGATCAATCAATAAACCAAATCAACCACACAATCACTTGCTTAATCAGTCAATCAATAAACCAACCCAATCCATTAAAAAATACCAACAAACCAACCACCATCCACCAACCAAGCACCATTAAATCATTCAATCAATCAACTAATCATTCAACCAATCAACTAAGCGTTCAATCAATTACCTAATCATTCTATCAATTATCATTCAATCAATTAACTAAACAATTAACTAATCATTCAACCAATTACCATTTGATCAATTAACTAATCATTTAACTAATCATTTCATTAATAACTTCAGACGAAGATTGCCCTGGAACAACAGGTGGTGGAGCAGGAGGAAGAATTGGTTCGCACGAAGAAAGGCGCTAAACGTAAGGCCGATGACAAACGCAAATCTGAGGAGGCGTACCAGGAGGTTAAACGGGTAAGAATGAATAGCAATGGCTGGAGTTGACATGATTGTACATAGCTTTATTATTCGCTACAGTAATAAAACACCCATCCTTCCCAGAACTGCTACAACCTATATAGAGGGCTGGCATCGGTGAAGGCGTACTACAAATGAGCACTCGAGCTGAAATATTTTGCAGATAGTATTATTATTCTCTAAAGTAATTGCCCATTCCACTTTTATTCGCTATCGTAATAAAACACCTATCCTTCCTTCCCCAAAACCTGTTGCGACCTGTACATAGAGCTAGCGTCCGTGAAGGCCCACTACGAACAAACACTCAAGCTGAAATGATGGCACATAGCTTATTATTGCACATACAACTTTTATTCGCTATTGTAATAAAACACCCACCCTTCCTTCCCCAGAACTGTGACGACCTGTACAAAGGAGTTAACATCAGTGAAGAACAATCACTCGAGCTGAAATTATTGCTTACATTTTCATTCTCTGCAGTAAATACCGTAATAACCATAGATTATTGGACACCATGTATTTGGGGAAACCTATACAAATCTGATTTCCCCACAACAGTGAGCGTGCCAATATTTATGGTTAGTATGGCAGTAGTGGTCTAATCACAATAACATTGTATTTGGATACAATTTGTTTTGGGAAACCCCTATTTAATAGGGGTTTCCCAAAGCAAATTGTATCCAAATATTTAGGTTTAATACGGTATACCATTTTCATTCTCTATGGTAAATAGGTCAAATATGGGATTTGACACCGTCAACCCAGCCTAAAATGAACTTAGCCGTTGACAGGCCTTTAAATTCCATTGAACCAATGTCAAATCTATAGTAATAAAACACCAATCCTCCCTTCCTCAGAAATGTGACGACTTATACAAAGAGCTGGCATCCGTGAAGGCGTACTACGAGCGGTCACTGGAACAGATCAGCGTGCTCGAGAATAACCGCCAACTCGCGGTCCAACAGCAGGAGCTGGGCGAATGTGAGAAGGTTCGATTACGTGGTGATGTGGAGCGATTTCGCGAGGTTGGTTTTAGCTTTTATTATGCTCCCTATGCGATAGTAAGTGCGGCATATTGCTATGCTCTTGAGGTTCCGTCCGTATGTACGTCCGTCCATCCGTGGTCATTTGCGTTTAAAAGATTGTAAGAGTTTCTCCATCATGCAATAACTTCATTATTCTTGGATGGATTACTTTAATATTCACACACTCGTATCGTATGCAGACAAATGTGACACACTCGCTCAACCATTAACATGATTTTCTGACCTTCATAAGGTCGCTGAAACACATGGCTATTTTTATCAATAAACAAATAAATAGAACAGGACACAATGGGTGAAGGGTGCCTGGCACCAGGTCAGGATATTGAAATTCTGTGCTGGACAGATACTGTAATCTCACTGCTGCATTTTTTGTGTCCACGTGCATATGAAATTAAATACCGTTTATTTAACAAGGTGAACTGATTATCGTGAAATAATGCACTAGTGATTGTGTCAACAAACAAGTGAGTGTAGCGAATCGAGTTTGTTTAGCGGTAGGACCCTATCACGAGGGCATTATTTCGAGAAAATCGACCAACATGGTTAAATAAACATTTTCTTACATTTCACACATGATTCTTCATAAAAACAAAGCGAAGAAAGCGTAAAATATGGCCAAGAGATATGCAAATTAATTTCTGGAGGCGGGCCGTAGTGATGGCAACTGTCTCGTGATTCAGAGAAAGTGTCTGAGAACATGACTTGATTGGTCGAAGGATTGCGACGTTACTGACATCATATCTCTATATATGGTAAGCACGAGAGTGGGGTAAACTACTGTTGCTGAGTGGTGTAATTCACCGTTATATTAAACTATTGACTGCAATGGTAAGAAATTGCAATTATGTTCTGGACAGATACTGTGATTTCACTGCTGCATTATTTGTGTCCACTTGCATATGAAATTAACACCATTTAATCCATCGATCGATTGTTGAATAAACGCAACACACTGCTCAATCAATCAATGTTCTGGGATCTGTGTTTCAGATTGCCGACAGTAAGTCGCGAGACTTGAAACAAGAACGAGAGCAACTAGAAGATGCAGTCCTGGACTTGAAGGTATGTGGTCGTACGTCCCCATATGTGGCTGTGACTGGAGAAATCGGACTTCATGGGTTTTGCGACCAGTGTAGATCCAGATCAGCCTGTGTGTATGCACAGTCTGATCAGGATCTGCACGGTTCGCCATTCCATCAATGAAATGCCCATCATGCTTCTGACAAGGAATATAGATCGTTATCAAGCTACAGGAGTGTGCTACTTGATCGGGAGCTACACTGGTCACAAATCCCACAAGCCCCATTTCGCCAGTCCTATGTCTCCATATATACAATGGCACCTCATTGATTTGCTTGCACAAATGAATGGTTTTCGATCACTTGGTGAACAAATATTCTTCTGTTTTCTATCTACCGTAATAACCCTATTTATTTGGACACAATTTATTCTTTGAAATACATATAAATATATGGTTTCTCACAAAGAAGATAGTTATCATTAGTGTTATTGTACTGGTTTATCACAATAACAATGCAGTTTCAGAGCTCCAGTTAAGATGCGTAATTTGACCAAATATTCGAGGTATATTTCTTAGTTCTTCACCAAAAATGGTAAGTTGGGAGTTCTTTAGAATCGTCTCAATGAGACGATTCTAAAGCACTCCCAACTTGCCATTTTTGGTGACGAAATAACAAAATTGCCCCCAAAGTTGATCAAATTACGCACCTTAACTGGAGCTCTGAGTTCGATACAATTTGTTTTGGGAAACCCGTTGAAATAGGGGTTTCCCAAAACAAATGGAGGCCGAATGCTCTGGGTTATTACGGTAGATTCTATCTCTATTCTGCATAGATTTGTGGGGTCACATTCAATCCTTTTCCGATGACTAATTTCAGTGACCTCTCACCAATTTTCTTGCACAAATAAATGATGTTCTTTCACTTTAATAAATACAAATATTCTTCTATATTGTGTCTATGCTATGTGTCAGATATAATTATATTGATTAATGGATGGAATGGCTTCATTAAAATGAAATCTTTCACAATTTATTTTTCCTGTATCTATAGTAACTGAATTTCATTTTCATTTTTGTCACAAATGTGAAAACCACTATTTTCACATATATACGGTAATTAACAGTTTGTCTATACTCTGTAATCATCAATATCTTCATCAGATAAATTGCTACGTTGTTTGAAAAATCTTCATTCATACAGTGGAACCTCTCCAAACCGGACACCCTGGGAAATCCCCAGGGTGTCCGGTTTAGAGAGGTTCCACTGTAATTCTGTTTTATATGAGTGCTGCAATATATGTTTGTGTGCATTGCGATCACGAACAGGCATTACCAATATAAGTACAGTACAGTTAAAGCTACCAAAATTGAACAAACGGATGCGGTCTTGCATTCCGGTTTGGAGAGGTTTTACTGTGTATTACATGTTAATAAAATGTGTCGATTCCTTTCCATGGTGTGTATAGAAAAAGGTAAATTTCGGTACAATTAATTTTATTTTCTTTCCATATTTATTTCACATTTTATTGCAATGTATTGACGATTAGTCGTTGCACAGCACCAAATTACACTGCTTGTAGCCAACTACATGTGGAATACCCTTCTGGTGGTATGACGATTTTAAATTATTTTCCACAACTTTTCCTCATTTCTCGTCGAAAATATATGTTGTGACCACTCATTTGAACCGTCTCAACGAGACGGTTCAAATGGTGGTCACAATATATATTTTCGAGAAGAAATGAGAAAAAGAAGAGGAAAATTGTGTATCTTCAACATCTAAAGTGTTAATGTCTCTATTTACCTATGATTACGTCTAACGGTCACACCGACTATGGGTTTGCACTATAAAAAAGTGTTTAATGTTTTAATGTTTAATTATTCCACCTTTAGGTTGGTACCAGTATCATCTATGCTAAATGACACACACAGGCACTATGCATGCTTTTGGACACAAACAAGTTTAAATAATATTTTGCCTTCATATTAAATCAGGCTTTTCTTCCATATATCATAGCTTGACCACTTGCAAGTGCCTACCATTGCTTGGCCATTTCACCAACTTTCTATGTTAATATATGGTTTGCATTCAAACAGAGCCGAACATGAGTGATCGATCCACCTGCGAAAATATATGAGAATCATTTTCCAAATTTGTGAGAACTATTTTCAAGATTAAATTACTGATATAGCAGTACCTTAGTGCTCCAGATAAGCGTTGTATCTAAAGAGTATACACCATGGTTTCAAATTCAATGCATATTTTATTAAAGTATTTGCATTATTGAATTTATCACATGTTTTGCCGATATAACAGGGAATAAATTAGCAAAAAGGTAAACAAAGTTGAAAATTCACTACAAATCGCTTTCTGCAGCTTAAGTAAGTGAATTTTCAACTTTATTATACATTATTTTTACTGTTGGATTTGAAGATCAATGAGTATCATACTTTTGAAAATGTGGAGCATTCTGCAACAAGATTATTTACAAGTAATCTCGCACACACTGCTGCTGCACTCCGCGCCAGCGTAACATGTTTCACGTCGAAATACACGCCGGATTCCTGACGAATTTGCTTTCAGCTACATGCAGAAGATACAGCATAAACACGTTTTCATCTTAACCGGCTCAAGAAACATGCGCTGGTTTAACCCTTACTACGCTGAATTAAATGTTGTCGTCTGCTGGAAATGTTTTATTTTCAATATTTCTCGACAAAAACCTGGTTTTGACAGCACATGAGAATCGTCTCCAGTGGAGACGATTCTCATGTGCTGTCAAAACCAGTTTTTTGTTAACAATTAAAGCAAAAATGAAAAACGGCAGACGGCAACTTCCGTCAACAGGGGCTAAGACAAAAAATGCATTTCTGCGATAGCTCTAATTTGAGCTGAGTGGGATCTCATCAGGAAACCGGTGCATTTTTCGATGTGAATCATATTACGCTGGTGCGGACTGCAGTACCTGGGGTCCGTTTCACTAAACTTTGTACGACTAAAATGTTTGTAAAGTTTAGTGAAACGGCCCCCAGTAGCACAAGTATCTATACTATTAGAGCGAGATATTTGTCTGTAATAGCGTGGTTGGCAGGTGGGAGTATGTGATGGGTTATTTAACGATCGGGGTTCATCCTTACCGGAATTCCGTCTGTAGACCTGGTTTGGCCCTCACGTACGTTGTTGGCATGCTTGTATGTGACAGTTGAATATGGTTATACCCCTTATGTGAGTATTACGATTATTCGTAATCCTGTTACTTTTAGGGGAAGGGACCAAGTGGATTTGGTGTGGTATGGACCTGGCACCGGGTCGGGTCATTCTAATTCCAGGGCTGAATATATTTATTTTCTATGTAGATATTCTGTTTTAATTTTGGGATTTTCCCCCAAATGCAGCAGGTTACATACGATATCGAACCCGTTGGCCCGTCCTTAAATGACCTTAGCTGTTGATAGGCTGTTAAACACCAACAAATCAAATCAATTTGTCTGTAATGACAGGTCATCCAGACTATCGCACAATTACAGGTGAGACTGGGTTATGTCCCTTGAACAGTTGTTTTCAGTGTTTGTAACTGATTCGTGATTGAAATCCATTTAGGTATAAATCCATCGTCCAGAGCTTCAGATAAGTTTTATATCTAAAAAGTATTTATTATACTCCCATATTTCAAATTCAATGCATATTTTACTTTTACAAATGTATTATTGATTTTCTTCCATATTAAATAGGGAACAAATGATAACAAATAAAACAAATTTAAAAATTCACTTATTTGAACTGCAAAAAGCTGCTTAAATTTTCAACTTTATGACTGTATTTTCACTACTCAAATTGAAAATCAATGCGTATTTTCGCATTTCTGTGAGTATTTTGTACTCCCACTTTTGATAATCAATGCGTATTCTGCTGAAATAAGTGCATAAAATACGCCAATACATACCTTATCTGGTGCTCTGCATCGTCTTATGGCCAATTTTTATCCCCTCGCCGACAGGCAGAAAGGCATATAGTGATAGTTCAGTGCTCCAGATAAGCTGCGTATTTGCTTAAATTCCCAATTAAGATTGTCAAAAACCCAATTTCATGGAAAATAAGAAAAATATTCTATATTTGGGGTCTGTTAATTGTTTTCTGCAGCATGATAAAGGTACCACACAATTTGTATTGCTTTTTGATACTCGCTACTTCCGATTTCAAAATACATCTTGGTATTTCATTAGAATTGTCTCCAAGGATACAATTCTAATGAAATGCCAAGACATGTTTTCATTTCTAAGCAAACTATTCAATGATTACTGTATGTTGTTGTGTAAACAGTAGTGTAATTTTATTTTACCCAATTAAAATTTTGAAATACCCAATTGCTTCAGAAATGATAGAGTAACAATACTTAATTACTAATTCCTTATCTGGAGCGCTGATAGTTCATGTACTTGTGTTCGTATGTGCGTCATTAGTAACGCCTTTCATTCGTTAATAAATTAATATCTGCTTAACCCCTTCACCGTTTTTGATAATATTTGACCATAATGTCTAGGGATGGTGTTTCGCATACACCCCCACCCAACTGCCCCATCTGAACACCAAAGGTCAAGGCCACTGAATACTTTTGATCGACCTTTCTATTATCAAGCCAGCCAGCGAGGTATACATACACATTCGGGTATATGTCTTTGCTTTTGAAGCTATGTTAATACATGTGTCGTATCGCTATGCTTTCGTTCGTGGTTATTTGCTTCAAACTTTTTAGGAGTTTCTTCATCATGCCATAGCTTTAATTAACCGATTTATTTAAATTTTGGACATTTGATACATGTGGACACATTCATGCCACCATTTATATAACCCTGACCAAGTTTATATAACCAAGGTCGCTAAAACACATTTTTTTAAAGAAAAATCTTTTGTTCTGTCTTTGTGTCCAATATGCCGAGTATTCCAAGAATTTACGTGGCTACGATCATCAATTACCTTGGCGGACTTAACCCTTAGACCGATGCACACAACAATTGTCGTCTGCTGTTGCTTTTATATCTTGCCTAATTTCTCAATAAAAACATGGTTTGACAGCACTTCAGAATCATTTCCAATGGAAATGATTCTGAAATGCTGTCAAAGCATGTTGTAAATTATTCTAAAGTCCTGTCAAAGCATGTTTTTGATGATAAAATGGAAAATAGAAAATAAACAGCAGACGACAAAAAATTAAGATAGCGGTGTATTAAAGGGTTAATATTACTGGCCACCGTCATCTGTTATTATTTATATATGGATAAAACCCATAAATGGATTTCAATCAAATCACAGTGACATCATAATTAATGACATTCTCATTCATACAAGTAATCCTCATGAATATTCATTGACATTGAAATTTACAACTAAACTTCTTGAATGAACTATTGATATTGGGAATGTCTTAACAATCTGGAATTAATCGTGTTCGCATGTCATTTTACCATTTTTTGCTGTTTTCTTTGAATAACTTGCATTATTTTGTTTGCGCATGAAATCACTGCTTAGTACAACAGTTAACCTTTTAATGGCATTAAAACAATTTCTGTCACCCATATTGTTGTGTACCCCGAGAAATTTGGGATACCGTACATATAGTCACTACCCGGTCCATCTGTTTGTCTCTCAATCCGTTCAAGTGGGTGGCAGGGGGGATCATTCGATGGGTAATTTAACGATTGGGGTTCATCCTTGCCGGAATCCCGACTGGAGACCTGGTTTGGCCCTCACATACATCTTTGGCATTATTGTATGTGACAGTTGAATCCGTATATACCCCTTATGTAAGTATTACGATTATTTGTAATCCTATTACTTTTAGGGGAAGGGGCCAAGTGTCTTTGGTGTGGTACGGACCTGGCACCAGATCAGGTTATTCTAATTGCAGGGCTGAATATATTTATTTTTTTTCGATGTAAATATTTCTGTTCTGATTTTGGGATTTTCCCCCAATGCAGCAGGTTACATACGGGATCGAACCCGTTGTCCCGGCCTTAGATGACCTTAACTGTTGATGGGCCGTTAAACACCAATCAATCAGTCAATCCATCTGTTCATCTGTCTGTCCGAGATTTGTGTTAATGTTTTCTGATACCCACTATCTCTGCAACCATAAGTATTTGCTTGAAACTTCATTTGCTTATTTGTCATCATCCATAGTTTCATTCTATAGCCCATCCATGTGGCACCTATGCCCTTGGACAAGGTCAAATAACTTCGCAATTATTTGTTTTAAAAGTTGTTTGCTTGTCGCCAATAACACGCATTATTGTAATGAAAATAATATATGCAGCCTTTTGCCACTATTTATTTATACTCACACTTCGAAGACAAAGGCTGGTATATTGTAAACATGTCTGTCCTGTTTTCATTCAAATCAAATCAGATCAGTTGTATTGACATTAACCCTTACTACGCTGAATTAAATGTTATTGTCTGCTGGAAATGTTTTATTTTCAATATTTCTCGACAGAAACCTGGTTTTGACAGCACATGAGAATCGTCTCCAGTGGAGACAATTCTCATGTGCTGTCAAAACCAGTTTTTTGTTAAGAATTAAAGCAAAAAGCAAAAATGAAAAACAGCAGACGAAAATTTCCGTCAACAGCGTAGGAAGGGTTATCCCTTTCAACACCAAGGCCTGTGTAGTGGTATTGGCAAAACGTGTAGATCTAGATGAGCCGGCTTGTGACGAGGCGTCTCATGAGGATCTGCACTTTTTGCAAGTAATTTTTATCTTTTTTGAGAACAAAAAACACCCCCTTTTCATAAATGGACTAATCTGAAAATTATTTTGTGACAATTGGATTGGTGCTAAAATTAACATATCAAAATACGTTCCAGTTACTTAGGGCTGAAAGGTTTAAAGGATTAAAGGGTTAAACATATGCTTCATAAACTTTTAGCCAAATTATAATAATAATCTTTTTGAACATATACCGGTACCGAAGAAGGGTAAAGTTAAACGATATTAACCCTTAGAACGCTATCTTAATTTTTTGTCGTCTTCTGTTTATTTTCTATTTTCCATTTTTATCATCAAAAACATGCTTTGACAGCACTTTAGAATAATTTAATAATTTTAAAGCATGTTGTAAATTATTCTAAAATGCGGTCAAAGCATGTTTTTGATGATAAAAATGGAAAATAGAAAATAAACAGCAGACGACTACAAATTAAGATAGTGGTGTAAGGGTTAAAATGAAACACCATTGCATAACAAAAGCTAATGCCTACTATCCCTAAAGTTGTGAGTAGCGTCTAAGGGTTAAAAAAGAACGTGTTACTTGAAGTTTGTCTGTTCCTTTGTTCCAATGGTCTGTTCAATAATCAGGACAATGTGACAGACTGGTTGTGTTGCATTCCTACCCCGAAATTATAATTACTAAAACAAGGGGGATAACTATAGAGAAAATTTTACACATTTCAATTTTATGTGTCTCTTATTGGTCCAAATTACTTGTTTGTTTTCTTTGTTAACGTTAAATTACGTGTAATGTTATTAACAGTGGCTTCAGAAGCGATATTCTGGGTCATTTAATTTAATAATTTTAATTGTTTAACCCTTAGAATGCGGGAACCGAAAATAGTCGTCTGCTGCTGTGTCATATTTTGTCTCTTCTCTCAGTAAAAACATGGTTTGTCAGCATTTTAGAATCATTTCCATTGGAAATGATTCTAAATTGCTGTCAAACCATGTTTTTGATGAGAAAAATGGAAAATAAAAAATGAACAGCAGACGACAAATTTTAATTCAGCGTTGTAAGGGTTAATATTATCTAATTATGACCCCCTATGTGATAGCAAGGGGGGCATATTGCGTTGCTCTTGAGGTTCCGTCCGTCCGTATGTACGTACGTCTGTGTACATTTACTACGTCGGAAAGTCAAAAAGTTTGTAAGAGTTTCTCCAGTTAGAGTCCTGGGGCCTGTTTCAGTAAACTTCATACAACTAAAATGTTTGTAAGTGCAAATTTAGGATGGTCTGGAAATTTCAATTGATGGATTTACATTTATTGAGCATAGAAAACATTGTTAATGTGAAATTTCCAGACAATCATAATTTTGCACTTACGAACATTTTAGTCATACAAAGTTTAGTGAAACGGCCCCCTGTATGCCACGGGGGCATATCCATGTTAGCAAACATAATGTCTAATTCACTAAGTCTTGACTTGCCAGGCGCGGATACAGAAATAATTGCAGGGGGGTGGTCTGTAATTACAAGTCGGCTATATAGCCGACCTCCTATGCCGACCTCCGCAAGCGTGAATTCATAAAGTAAGGGGGTCTGGGGGTGTTCCCCCAGGAAATTTTTAGATGCCAGATCGCCGCAGATGCGATTTACTGACACCTAGGACACGAAAAAAGTCATCCAACTATTCGAGTATTGTAGATTTTCGTCTTTTTTTTTTCTTTTTTTTCCCGGAACCCCCTGGACCCCCCCCCCCACCCCTGTATCCGTGCCTGCTTCCATTGTGTAATAAATATGTTAACCAAAAACATGTAACGTAATACACTATTAATTTTGGGAAATGCATAAAAATATACGGTTCCCCATAACAGAGAGCATTACATGCCAATATTAAGGGTTAGTATGATAGTACTGGTTTAATCACAATAACAATGTATTTGGATACAATTTTCTTTATAAGGTTACTTCATTATAAATTTATTAATGACCATCTGGTTATGTAATAAATAGAATCTAACTGTCTCTTGTTAACAGGAACATACTGGCAATGGTAGATCATGATTTTAACTCTTTGCATACTGGGAAATTTGTGGGCTATAAATAGTTCAAAAATAGCAGCCGACAATTTATTGTATTTTCTTTTATTTCTCCCTATAAATATCATGAATATGTCTTGGAATTTCATTAGAATTGTGTCCGGAGGACACAATTCTAATGAAATTTCAAGACATATTTACAGAGAGAAATACAACATATACTCCTTAAATACTCCTTTTGGCGGATATTTTCACCGCTAGCACACAAAGAGTTAATAATCAAACGAAAAGAAAACTTCACAAGTTACATCCAACAAATATAGAACGATAAGAGCTCAATTGTTTTATAGTATGTATTACGTGCACTAATATTAGTTATGTGTCGTCTTTATTCACAGAAAAAGGAGGTAATTCTGGCCAGAAACATGTATCCTCGTAACCATGGTTACAACTACATAGTAGTATATCTTCCATTTCTGGAATTATCTTCGAATCACTTTTTTTGGCCGATATTTATCTAGAAAAGTTGCCATATTTTTCGTACATGATGTTGAAAGTTAACAAAATCTTCAGAGCACATGCATATTTTAATTCCGCATGTGCTCTTGACACATTTGTAAACTTTTGACGTCAATCAAAGAAATTAGTTAATTTTTTTGTTAACCTTAGAATAAGGGAACAAAAATTAACGTCTGCTGTTGTTTCATATTTTGTCTTATTTCTCAATTGCGATCATGGTCTGACAGCATTTAAGAAATTGGAAATGATTCTAAAGTGCTGTCAAACCATGTTTTATTGAGAAATAAGACAAATATAAAACAGCAGTCGACAATTTTGTTTCCCGCATTTATCTGGGAAATTATTTAATTTGTTTATTGAGCCATATTTGTCCAAAATGACAATACGATAACTTGGCTAAGGGAGGTAATTACAGAAGTGGATTACCATCTATTTTAGCACAGTCCATTTGTGGCCAGACTCGGATGCATGTCCCTGGTGTTATTTACTACGCTGTACTGTGGGCTAACTGGCTTTAACCCATAGCCTGCTACACACAACAATTGTCGTCTGCTGTTGTTTTATTCTTTGCCTTACGGTATTTCTCAATAAAAACATGGTTTCGCAGCACTTTAGAATCATTTCAAATGATTCCAAAGTGCTGTGAAAGCATGCTTTTGATGAGAAAATTGGAAAATAAACAGCAGACGACAAACATTAATATAGCAGTGTAAGGGTTCAATGAGGGAAACAAATATTGTTGTCTGCCGTTTTTCAAAATTGTATTATTTTTTTCAGTAAAAACATTTTTTTGTCAGCACAGGCTCACGAAACATGTGCGTGCGTCTGGGTCAAAGTTTTTCGGTATATAATCAAAGTCTCGGCGGCTGCGACATTCCCTGGATAAAAACATGTTTTTCCACCACATGTGCTCTCAAGACATGTTTTTAATGAGAAAAAATAAAAATTAAACAAAAAAATATTACAGCAGACGACAATACTTAATTCTGCCTTGTAAGGGTTAAACATTAGATCATACGTACATGTGTACTATATATTATTATAAATTTGTATACTTAGACCATAATGATGAAATTCTATATTTAACCTATTTGAAACAATTTTAGTCATTATTTGCTCAAATTATAATTGAATGATGGCTAGACTAGTTTTGTACTAATGCATAAAATGGGAGATAATATTGAACCTGATTGCGAAATATGACATATACAGTGATCAAAATGACATCTGTGTGTTTGTCCATTCGTGAGGTAATAAACGATAAAAATTATTGATGTCGCCACCATTGTGTACATGAACTTGACATGCAAACCTCGCCATCTTTCAGAACAATGTATTACGACTTCAGAAATCTTCTATCCGAGTGGAGGTTGAGACTAATGCTAATTTTAACTCTTTACATGCTGGGTAATTTGTGGGCTATAAATAGTTCAAAAATAGCAGACGACAATTCATCATATTTTCTTGTATTTCTCACCGTAAATATCATGAATATGTCTTGGAATTTCATTAGAATTGAGTCCCGAGGACTCGATCTAATGAAATTTCAAGACATATTTACTGAGAGAAATAAAACATATACTTCTAATTCGTTTGGCGGATATTTTCGCCGCTAGCATGCAAAGAGTTAATAACAAAGCTCTCAGTTTAAATTGTTCAAAGCTGCACCCTCCAGGGGCCCGTTTCACTAAACTTCTTATGACTAAAATGTTCGTAAGTGCAAATTTAGGAACGACTGGAAATTTCAATTGATGGATTTACATTTATTGAGCATAGGCTGCAGCCTATGCTCAATAAATGTAAATCCAATAATTGTTTACAAGAAAACGTTGTTGATGTGAAATTTACAGAATTTTGCACTTACGAACATTTCAGTCGTACAAAGTTTAGTGAAACGGCCCCCAGGTATTTATCTGGGCATTTAAATACCTCTTGAGGTTTTTTGCTTAACAAATGTTGCCAGTAATTGTATGATTTTGATAAAACCAAACGTCATTCATTGTTATTCTGGTTTAGCTTAATATTTTGCTATGCAGTAAATTGTTATTTTGCTAATTACTAAGATGTTTTATTGCTTGTTAACCCCAGTACATTCTGAGGATACGCCAGTTCTTGGTGTGTTTTTTAAATTATTTTCTTTATTTCTTGTCAGAAGTATATATGTCATGACCGTCTCGTCGAGACGGTTCAAATTAGTGGTCACAACATATACTTTCCTTGTGAAATAAGAAAAATAGAAAATATTATATTTCAATATTTTTATACGTCTAAAATTGTATTCCAAATGTAATGAGTTATACTACACCTACCTGTTATTTTTTGCATGTCAGATACTTATTCACTGGTTCATATCGTTTCGGAATACATGCACCTAAACGGGTATGAAATAAATATTTTCCTTCTATGTGCTCAGAAGTATATGTCGAGACCACCATTTGAACCGTCTCGTCGAGACGGTTCAAATGAGTGGTCACAACATATACTTTCATTGAGAAATAACAAAAAATAAAAATATTGAATAAATTTCATACCCGTAAAGGTTTATTCCGAAAGGAATTGTTAAAAGCTTCATACCTGGGGCCCGTTTCACACTAAACTTTATACGATAAAAATGTTTGTACGATGATTTCTTTGAATTTGCTTCTTACATTAACGTGTTTCTCTAATCCTACCATTTAGTACCTACAAGTTCATGTCATTAATTGAAGCATGTCAACGAAAGATTTTCCAAAATTCGGATTACCATTTTGTACTTACGAACTTCTTGGTCGTACAAAGTTTAGTGAAGTGGGCCCCTGATCTTAGTTGTTCATGAAAGTACATGCTGTGGTCACAGTATATACTTTCATAGATAAATAAAGAAAACACAAAAGGAAATAGTTTCGCGTTCAATGGCTGGGTAGCTGCCATATTAACCTTTACTACGCTGAATTAATAAATTGTCTTCTGCTGGAAATGTTTTATTTTCAATATTTCTCGAAAAAAACCTGTTTTGGCAAAAATGAAAAACAGCAGACGACAATTTTCGTCTCCTGCGTAGTGAAGGTTAAGTAAGTTATATGTACAAACTACAATTCTAACCACTATTAAGCGTACGTATATGTAGACACCTGGGGCCCGTTTCACTAAACATCGTACAACTAAAATGTTCGTAAGTGCAAACTTATGATAGTCTGTAAATTTCACAGTAACAATGTTTTCTAGTAAAGAATTATTGGATTTACATTTATTGAGCATAGGCTGCATATGCAGCCTATGCTCAATAAATGTAAATCCATAAATTGAAATTTCCAGATGATCCTAAATTTGCACTTACGAACATTTTTAGTCGCACAAAGTTTTGTGAAACGGGCCCCTGAGTCACAGAGCTCAGTCAGTAGATACTAGATGGGGCAAAAGTAGTATTTATTGCTGGGATAGAACGTACATGACTCACAAAAACAAAGACTTTTTATCCCATCGCGTAACTAAAATGTGATGCAAATGTTGTCTGTCCATTTGTCCGTCCGTCCGTGTGTGCGTCTGCCTGTCCGACCACCCACCCGCCCGTCCTTTACGTTTTCCATTCTGCTATATTTCTTTCTTTTTTTTTCTCCATTATGCATTATGTTTTACCCCCGTCTGTCCGTCCGTCCGAACATTTTATTTGTAACGCAAAAGCGTTTTAAGTTTTTTAATCTTTGTTTTATTTTGCCGCAATGTCTGTCTAGGGATGGTGTTTTGTTTCACATACGACCCACGCCCGAACACCCAAGGTCAAGGTCACTGGGGGACTTCTGTTCACATTGTTTGTAAGGCAAATGTATTTTTAAGTGTTTAATGTATTCTTAATAACTCTAACTCATTCACCAATTTCAAAATAAGAAACAACAGCGGACAACAATTTTTGGTTCCCGCCTTCTAAGGGTTAGTATAGTTATCAGGCGCGGATCCAGGATTTCCAGGAGCTAAGCTCGTTCGATAATATAGTCAAGTATTGCAAAATAGTCGACCGAGCGGAGCGGAAAAATGCATGGAATACATGGCACTTGGCATGAAACGTGCCTTGTAACTTGTAAAAAATCTTTACTCGGCGAATTTTAGGGGGTGCGCGCGCCGGGTCCCCCCCCCCCCCCCCCCCCCCCCTTGAATCCGCCCATGGTTATGTACAAGGATCAGTAGCCGATTTCATCAAAATTGCAAAGTATACTTATCTAGCAAAGTATACTTTGAGGGAGTAATCATTTATTTTCCCCGAAATACATTATGTCATATAGAACTAACGACTGCATATATTTAATGATTAAAAGTATGCAGAATTATTATACTGAATTTATTACATTATCACAGCCAAAATGGCTGTGATAATGTAATAAATTCAGTATAATAAAAATTAATAAATTTATCCCAAAATTGAAAATTTCTCCCTCAAAGTATACTTTGCTAGAAAAGTATACTTTGCAATATGTTGGTGAAATAGGCTACTGGTATGTTCTATACTATTTCACCTGTTGGGTCAATTCGAGAAAGTGTTGGTGGCATTATCTAGAGTTGCTCAGGCTGATCTGAATAGAATATATACCGTTCTTCTTATAGAGGATATTCATATTTGCAACGAATATGACATACCGGTATATGTTCATCAAGTGGTGTGAAATGTCCATATTTCACATTTATATGAAATATGGACATTTCATCACACCACGAGATGAACATATATGTCATATTCGTTGCAAAAATATGAATATTATATTTATTATATACCGCTCCATGGAAATTAGCAGTTTTTGTCGAGCCCGCTTGTGGAAAGCGAGACATAGTGATCACAATGACGTCCGGGTGTCCGTCCGTCCGAGCAACTAAGGGTGTACAAGGGGCCATGGGGCGGAGCCCAACACAAAAGAATTCTTTGATTTATTCCGTATGGCCCCTTATTCTATTGTTTACAAGGGGCCGGCCATCTCTTTGATCTAGAACAATGGAAATGGCCCCTTCTTCACTATTTGTGGGCCGTCCGTCCGTCCGTCCGTCCATCCAAAATCTGCGTTAAAGTTTTTAAATACCTTATATCTCTGCAGTTTGTTTTTAAATACCTTATATCTCTGCAGTCCTAAGTCACATTGACTTGAAACTTCATATGCTTATTAGTCATGATCCATATATTCATGCTGTATCCCACTCATGCGGCCCCTGTGCCCAAGGTCAAATGACTTAGAAGTTTGCTTTCCGAAATCTGCGTTAAAGTTTTTAAATACCTTATATCTCTGCAGTCCTAAGTCACAATGACTTGAAACTTCATATGCTTATTAGTCATCATCCATATATTCATTCTGTGTCCCACTCATGCGGCCCCTGTGCCCCTATGTCAAGGTCAAATGACTTAGAAGTTTGCATTAAAGTTTCTGTCAAAATTTGCGTTAAAGTTTTCACATACCTACTATCTCTGTAACCGTAAGTCAGATTTGCTTGAAACTTTGTATGCTTATTGGGCATCAAACTTCAAATAAATACACTCTTGAGACCATCAAATGCCTCGGCGAGCTCGACATGCGGGCCGCGGCCATCCTCGTTAGACTGTATACGGTAATGAATGTGTATTTGCAGCCTATTTGCGCTGTTTTCTTTCTAAATACAGAATATGAATATAGATAGCGGAAGTAGTCGTATTTTCACCGGAAGTTGTTTATTTCATCGATGAGAACATATGACTTTTATTTACATCGTATAATTATGTATTTCACGGGTAGGTATATAATATATACTGTTTTTCAAAACGTCTACACAGCACTGGCAGCAATGGCTGCTGCAACATAGTTTTAACCCTTATAATGTCAAATTAAATTTGTCGTCTGCCGTTTTATGCCCCACCACGATTGTGGAGGGGGCATTTAGTGCTATCCTTGCTATTACCCATTTTTCTCATCAATAACATGCTTTGACAGCACTTTCCAATGGAAATTATTGCAAAATTAATCAATAGCTTCCTCACACTAATGGCTGTACATTGTGCTGACCTTGGTGACCTTGGTGACCTTGACCTTCGTGGGTGAGACACTGGCTAACTATTCAGGGCTCGTTCCAGAAGTGAAATAATGAATCCACAGAATTTTCTCTGGGCTCATCGGCACCTCAAATCTAAAGCGAACAGTGCATGCCCTGATCAGACTGCGCAGATGCGCAGGCTGATCTGGGCATCCACTGGTCGCAAACCGAACAAGGCCCTTTTTGTTGTGACAGGTCACACATACCGCGGTTAAGACATTGTAAGTCAGAAATATTGAATGCATAAATCCCCACACATGTATGCTGATTTGTTTTGCAGGGCGATATGAGAGATGTACGGCAAGAAAAGTCACGAGCCGACGACAAAATTCAAGAACTGGAAATTGTAAGTCACACAATGATCATTGTGTCTCGTAATTGCTGTGGTAATCTTACCCTTTTGTCAAGGTTGGTATGACATTCGGTTTGACATTTTCAGAATGTCGAAGGATCGTATTTCATGGCGGTTTGGTGGTATCGGCACAATTTCAATATTACTGAAATGCGTAGGAATTCTGAGGCTCGCCGTTTCCAAGCCAAGCCTGATGAACTTGATATCAAAAGACACTAGCCTGGTCTAGAATTACTGTGCAGATGTTTTCTAAATGTCAAACCGCAGCTATTGGGTCATTGCAACCCAGTGGTACCAATGTGTCTGGACTGTCTGGTCCACATTTTCCTGCTGACCTAATTTGGATTATTGTCGAGCCCGCTTGCGGAAAGCGAGACATAGTGATCACAATGACGTCCGGGTGTCCGTGCGTGCGTCCGTCCGAAATCTGCGTTAAAGTTTGTAAATACCTTATATCTCTGCAGTACTAAGTCACATTGACTTGAAACTTAATATGCTTATTAGTCATCATCCATATATTCATGCTGTGTCCCACTCGTGCGGCCCCTGTGCCCAAGGTCAAGGTCAAATGCCTCGGCGGGCTCGAGATGCGGGCCGCGGCCATCTGGTTTTAACCCATTTCAGTCTGAGGATACGATAATTTTTGTAAAACAAACTCTCATTATTTTGTTTATTTCTCCATGAAGGTATATGTTGTTACCACTTGTTTGAACCGTCTCATCGAGACGGTTCAAACGAGTGGTAACAACGTATACTTTCGAGATGAAATAAAGAAAATAGGGATTTTTTTCTCAGAAACATTTCACACTCCTATAATTGTATCCTCCTGTCTTTAATGGGTTAACCCTTTCAACCCTATGTAACTGGAATGAACTGTGATATGCTTAATTTTTACGACCAACCCAATCGTCACACAATGATTTTCAGACTAGTCCATTTATGAAAAGGTGGTGTTTTTGTTCTCAAAAATATGAAAATTACTTGCAAAAAGTGCAGATCCTGATGAGACGGCTCGTCACGAGCCGGCTCATCTGGATATACACTATTTGCCAATACAGGTCTGTAGTGTTGAAGGGGTTACCATTTTGTGCCAAAATAACTGACATAAGCTGGTATATTGTACTATGTTTTTAGACTGGTTCATTAATCATATGATGAATTATTTAAAAAAAGATATTAAAAATATTGTAGATTATTTAAAAAAAAATATTAAAAATATTGTAGATAGTGGTGGGATGGTTCAAATGAGTGGTCACTTACTTTCAATGAAAAAGAAACAAGTTTTTCATATACTTCCTTATCATCATCTATATTTTCATTCCATACCACACCCATGCTGCCTGGATACTGCCAAGGTCGAGGTCAAATTGCAAATTTGCGTTAAAGTTTTTTTAATGTTTGCATTAAAGTTTTCGGGTACCCATTATCTCTGCAATGGTAAGTCGGATTGACTTCAAGCATGATATACTTCCATATCATCATCCATGTTTTCATTCCATACCACACCCATGTGGCTTTCATGTTCAAGGTCAAATTTAATACTTATAAATTTATGTTAAAGTTTTTTAGAAATTTGCATTAAAGTTTTTGTTTGTCAGTCCAGATGGTGGTCGGTGTATCCGTGAGTGAGCCTCTGTTCACTTGCTCTAATATCACATTTAATTACCAAAAGTACTGAATAGGTTGGCAGAAGACGTATCTGTTCTCGCCAAGTCACGTTTCATAATGCCAAACCACAGTTTCCTTTCACTGCAACGTAGTGATTGCATTCTGTCTAGGTTGCTAGGCTTCAAAATGTCTACACATATGGCGCGATGCAGAGCTCTTGGAATTTGGTCCTGGTGGTTTTTGTCCTTAAAATGTCCTTAAATCTGGGAAAAACTCCTTAAATTTGCATCGAATGCAAGTTTTGAATTGTATATGTCCTTGCCGTTGAACAGGCATAAAACCCCAATCAATCAATCAAGTTACGCTTTCCACAATATAGCCTTCTATAGCGGTATTTGCAAACAGTGTAGATCCAGATGAGACGGCTCGTGACGAGCCGTCTCATCAGGATCTGCACTTTTGCAAGTAATTTTCTTATTTTTTAGAACAAAAAGCACACCTTTTCATAAATCATCTTGTGACAATTGGATTGGTTAAAAACTTAGCATATGAAAATTCATTCCAGTTACGTAGGGGTCAAAGGTTTAATCAGTTTATAATATTGGTGCACAGGATCCAATCAGGTCAGAAATGAAGCATAGAAAAATTACATGCATTACACGTGCTTCCCTAGTTGTCAGAATTGTTCAGATTGTGACAAACAAAGTATTATTCATTCCAGAAATTAGACAAAGCGAACGAGGACTTGAAGGAGACTGTGACCTTGAAGCAAGGTGAACTTGAAACGTTGCGTGCGGCGTGTGACCGTCTGTCCGCGTGTACAAGCACGAAGGAATCAGAACTTCAGAACCTTACCGACACCGTACAGAAACTGGATAAACAGGTATAATGTGGATTTAGTGTGTCCTAACTGGGCCACCGGCCGAGAGTTAGAGGTTCTGTGTTAGAGGTTCAATCAAACAATCAATCAATCAATTGAGTTGATGTGTGGTTGAGGTTCAACCAGTCACTGAATCAATCAATAGTTGCTGTTCCTTTAGAGGTTCAACCAACCTATTTGTCAGTGATATAATCAATGAATCAGTGTACTTTCTGTTTGCCACAGTTCAAATCAACCAACCAATCAACCAATCAGCCAGTGCCAACCAACCAATCAATCAATACACCTGCTATATCATGTGTCAGAGAAGAGATTCAGTCAATCAATAAAGTAATTGATTGATTGTATTGATTAATTGTTTGATTAATCCATCAATCAATCAATCAATATACCTGCTGAATAACAATTATATACAATCAATCAATCAATAAACCAATCAATCACTCACTCAATATACCTGCTGAATAACAGAATGATATACAATCAATCAATCGATAAATCGATAAATCGATAAATCAATCAATCTACCTGCTGAATACCAGAATGATATACAATTAATCAATCAACCGATCTATCAATAAATCCATGTTGATGCTGTATATCAGAATGAGCGCCTGACGGAGCAACTGCGTAGTTACAAGGAGGAGTGTGCCCAGTTGGCCGACCAGCAGGAGGATACAAACAAGTAAGTACCATAACTTAACCCATTTCAGCCTAACGATACTATGATTTTTGTTGAAAAAATCTCATTATTTTGTTCATTCATCGATAAAGGTATATGTTGTTACCACTCATTTTAACCGTCTCGTTGAGACGGTTCAAATGAGTGGTAACAACATATACTTTCGAAAGGATATAAAGAAAATAGGGATATTTTTCTCTCAAAAGGTTCATACTACTAAAAGCGTATCCTGTCTGTAATGGGTTAAAGTTGGGGTCCCATCTGGCACAACATGGTCTTTATAGGAATTAAATAAATGTAACTATTCCACCAGTTTTAAATATTGCGAGCGCCCTCTATACATATATAATAATTCAACACTAGTCGCCGCTTTTTTCGTCATCGTCGTCGTCCACATCGTTGTCCACGTCAGCTAATGTCAAAAAGTTTGTACAATTTTCTTCATCATGACTTTAATATTACTTGACGGATTGCTTCGATATTTGGACACTTGATACATGTGAGCATTTGGGACACACTCGTGCCACCATGAACATGACCTTGATTAACATTAACCATCACACTGTTGTGGAAACACAGCCATTTTTTTACGTCAAAAAGTTTGTACAAGTTTCTTCATCATCATATAACAGTAACATAACATGATGGATTGCTTTTGATATATAAAAAAAAAACATAATGGATTGCTTTTGATATAAAAAAAAAAACATAATGCCACGTCCGATAATGGTAAATGAGTGTATATTTTGCTAAAAAATATCATACTTTGATTGAAAAAAACATATCTTCCTATATTACAACCTTGGATGTGGGAGTCCAAGTTAAACGTCTATTGATACATGACTGTCGTTGTTCGATACCGCTCACAGCTGTGTTCAATCATACAGCGCGTGCTGTTTGACCATGGCTGTAGACAATGCTCACAGCTGTGTTCAATCATACAGCGTGTGCTGTTTGACCATGGCTGTAGACAATGCTCACAGCTGTGTTCAATCATACAGCGCGTGCTGTTTGACCATGGCTGTAGACAATGCTTATTCCAGGGCCAAGCAAATGCCCACGTAATCATGACGTTACTAGAAACGCACCAGACCAGTTCACAATGGTCTCATTGAACTTTTGAAATTGGCGCGGCTACATCACGCTACGTGTACTGTGGCCCCGGAATATGTATGTGTAAATTACAGCTGTTTGAATGAAACGGTTTATCAAAGTACCGAAAGTGTGGCTTGGCAGTCGAAAAGCTGCATATATGCTCAAATTGCATGATATTTCCGACGGAAATGTAGCAATAACGTTCGACCATGTCCAGCCGTGGGTAAACGTTTGCCGTGGCACTCGGGAACTGTTTGAACCCGCGGCCTACGGCCTTGGGGTTCAAACATTTCCTTCATGCCACGGCAAACGTTTACCCACGGCTGGACATGGTCAAAACTTATAATCACTCGCCACTTACTGTAAAAACATATCAAGAAAAAATAAACAGCAGACGCCAAATTCAACTCAACATTATAATTGTCATTATAAGCTCAAATCACTTACCGATTCACTCACTCGACCATTGCAGATTTAAGAGCGAAAATCGCCGTCTGCTGCAGGAGCGAGCGGAGAACGAGCAGGTGATCAAGCTTCTAGAGACCCAGAAGGACGTGCTCACGAAAAGTGTAAGGGACACCACTTCATACTTAGATCTTGTGGCGCAGGTGGAGCGCGATTGTTTGCTTGCAGAGTAGTGGTAGTTGCGTGCGTGTGTGTGTCTTGGCAGTCAAAAAGCTATAACCCTTTCAATCTTAACCGTTGCATCACTAAGTAACTGGAATGGATTTTAATGTGTTAATTTTGCAACCAATCCAACCATCACAAAATGGTTTTCAGACTAGTCCATTTATGAAAAGGGGGTATTTTTTGTTCTGCAAAATATGAAAAAAAGTGCAGATCCTGATGAGATGGCTCGTTACAAGCCAGCTCATCTGGATCTGCACTTTTTGCATAAACCACTATAGAAGGCTTCAAAATTCTACCTACCTAACCACAACTCTAAACATTCGGTCTCTGGAGAGGAAACGGCCCTATTTTTGGCTGGGACTGGAGAAATGGGGCTTATGGGATTTGTGACCAGTGTAGCTCTTGAAAAGATATTACACTCATGTGGCCTAATAACGATCTATATGGCTTTAAAAGTATGATGGAATGATCAACAGTGCAGATCCTGATCAGACTGGTGAATGCACATGCTGAGCAGGAGCTACACTGGTCACAAAACTGATAAGCCCCATTTCTCCAGGCACTGCCACATACAGTTATGGTTGGTGTTGGTGTATAGGGGTGTTCGTGGCTCAGCTCTCATAAAACTTTAACTACGCAATCAATCAAAACTGTTGAAATATTTTAGTTTGATTTAACCCTTTCAACCCTAAGGAACTGGAATTGACTGTGATATGCTAATGTTCCGACCAATCCAATGGTCACAAAATGATTTTCAGATTCGTCCATTTATGAAAAGGGGGTGTTTTTGTTCTAAGAAATATTAAAATTGCTTGCAAAAAGTGCAGATCCTGATGAGACGGCTCGTTACGAGCTGGCTCATCTGGATCTGCACTGTTTGCATAAACCGCTATAGCGGGCTTTCGTGTTCAAACGGTTAATACAACATTTAGGGGGAGTGGCATTTGGCACAGTAGTCATACTGCTTTAACTACGCAATCAGTTGTTTTCAGTTTTTTTCCTCAATATAATGCGAAATATAGTTTAGTGGGGGAGCGTAGTATGCAAAGAATTGTATAAAGTTTTTATTATTCAATCAATCACTAATGTTTGTTGTGTTTTATTGTTTTATATAGAGCCTATATCAAAATGTAGGGACATATTAACGCAATCAAAATTTCCCATGCAAATTTTTATCATGGTATGAAACAAACTATAATGGATAGTAGGCATTAGCTTTTGCTATGCAATAGTGGTTCATTTTAACCCTTACACCGCTATCTTAATTTGTTGTCGTCTGCTGTTTATTTTCCATTTTTATCATCAAAAACATGCTTTGACAGCACTTTAGAATAATTTACAACATGCTTTGACAGCACTTTAGAATAATTTACAACATGCTTTGACAGCACTTCAGAATCATTTCCGTTGGAAATGATTCTGAAGTGCTGTCAAACCATGTTTTTATTGAGAAATAAGGCAAGATATCAAAGCAACAGCAGACGACAATTGTGTGTAGCGTCAAGGGTTAAGTGTTTGTTGTCATGCATATACAAGGTTTACAAAGTAATCAACTTATTATAATGATCTCAGTCATATAATTGAAATATATTAGATAATAATTATAGTGGTTTATAGATACATTATATAAATATGATAAATATGTACACATATATTATACTAATATTGATTATACTACTAATGCAATAGAGATCAATAAATAATTGCAACAATTTATAGTCTGTTTTTTTTTCCATTGTTTTTTTTTTAGATAACGCTTATTGTTATGTTTTAACGAATGCAGTACGTATCTGTAAATAATGGCAACAGTTTACGGTAGTTTTTTTAAGTGTTACATTATAATTATGATCTTGTATCAGGGCTCCAGATAAAGAATTAGTAATTGAGTATTGTCACTCCATCATTTCTGAAGCAATTGGGTATTTCTAAATTTGAATTGTGTAAAATAGAATCACACAACTGTTTACACATCAGCAGACCGCACTCATTGAATTGTTTGCTTCTAAATGAAAACACATCTTGGTATTTCATTAGAATTGTCTCCTAGGAGACAATTCTAATGAAAAACCAAGATGTGTTTTCATGGAAAAATAAAGAAAATATGCTATATTTGTGGTCTGTTTATTGGTTTCTGTAGCATGATAAAGATACCACAATTTTTTTATTGGTTTTTGATACTCGCTACTTCGGATTTCAATTTTATTTTTGGTAATTTTAATTGGGTTTTTACGCAAATACGCAGCTTATCTGGAGCAATGTTGTATGGTCATATAGATAATACTATTGTTATGTTATAGAAAATGTGATATATACATCTCTGTATAATCGCAATAATCGTCTCATTTTTGTTGTGCCCGCTTGCAGACAGCGCAATATAGTCGGCACATTGGTGTACGTCCGTACATATGTGCGTACGCGTGTCCCGGTTAAAGTTTTTGGTTAAAGTTTTTCGGTATACACTCAAAGCCTCAGCTATCTAGTTTGCCTGCGACTATCTAGTTTGTCCAATCGTCTATAGACTTATTTTGTTTGGTCATATAGATACTAATATTGTTACATTATTGCAATATATAAATAGTCAATAAAGACGCTTGTATAAATATTTTTATTGACTATGTATATAGTGGCAGTCCGGTTGAAATATATATATGATTCTATTAATGCAATATATATCTGTAAATAATCACGATAGCTCTCAATAATCATTTAATTTTTCTTGTCTATTGTATTGCTTATTCGATCTGTCTGTTGGAAAAAGAATTCCACTCTATATCTTCTAAACCAATAAATGGATTTCAAATGATTTTCCACAAATGTTTTCCATGATACGACGTGTCGTGTTCAATACCACATGTCAAAGTCCAAAGTTAAGGTCCCACTTAGAGGTCAAAGGTAGAAAATGTGCATGAGATTTCGTTTCCGCGCTATATCTTCTAAACCAATGAACGGATTTTCAAATGATTTGCCACAAATGTTTACCATGATGAGATGATATGTCACGTTCAATACCCATATTTCTACATCCAAGGTCAAGTGACACTTAGAGGTCAAAGGTAACAAATGGGCATGAAATTTCTATTCCGACCTACGAAACTCTTTCTGTAGCCGATTTCACCAACATTGCAAAGTATACTTATCTAGCAAAGTATACTTTGAGGGAGTAATCATTTATTTTCCCCAAAATGCATTATGTCATATAGAACTAACTGTTGCATATATTTGATGATTAAACGTATGCAGAATTGTTATACTGAATGTATTACTAAAATGGCTGTGATAATGTAATAAATTCAGTATAATAAAAAATAATAAATTTATCTTTAAATTGAAAATTTCTCTCTCAAAGTATACTTTGCTAGATAAGTATACTTTGCAATGTTGATGAAATAGGCTACTGATAATACATCTGTTCTTGTGTCTAAGTGATTTTTGTGGGGGTATTATTATGTTCACTCCTGTGATAGCTCTAGTTGCATTTGTTTTCATATTTTTTTTCAGTTGTCTATAAGTTTTGTGCGATCATAAACACAGCTTTGTAATTGCGTCTGGGTCTACACTGTTCGCCATTCTTTCAGCACAACATGCATTAAAGGGGCATATCAGGATTTTTTTTAAAAATACTATAAAAAAAAGTAAAAACGTGTTTTCATCATGGCACTGTGTAAAGCGGTTTAATATATGACGATACTAGGACTGCTGGGTTGTTTCAATTTTCACCGATATCGGTACAAAAGTATCAGATTTTCTATCTTGTTGAATGCAACAAGATAGGAAATCTGATATTTATGTACCTATGTGGGTGAATATAGAAACAACCCAGCGATCCTAGTATCGTCATATATCTTCAATTAAACTTATGTGGTTTATTACTTGGTAACGTCAGTTTTGCAGCTGATCACCTAGGATCTACGCTGCTTTGAAAATTAAAAAAAAAATCTCGTCAGTTCAATGTGACCTATATTTTAAATGTTAAATCAGTGGGATGAGTTTGAATTTCAGACAATGTTATTATTAAAAGAAAAAAACATGCAATTCATTCTCATTGACATTTAGTTCTCAATGAAATAATATCGCCGTCATTCGAGACTCGTGGATGAAATATGTCTGTGAAGCCTGTGATTTGCTAATAATCTGGGGTGTATTCCATTTCACCGTCTGGAGTACTGGGGTAGAGTGACTCCTAACAGTGCGTAGGCGTGTCGGAGTGTTCTGATACAGGAGATATTTCATAGAATGGAACATTGTTCTCCTATTGAAGGAAATAAAGATATTATTATTCCCTCGCCGATAGGCAAGAGGGGATAATTATAGCGTTAGTCCATGTACGGACGTGCCTTAGTAACACCGTTCATTTGTCAAGAACTTATAATGAACTGCTTCACTGATTTTGATAATATTTGGCCACAATGTGTGTCTAGGGATGGTGCTTTGTTTTGCATATGACCCACAACCGACCGCCCAAGGCCAAGGTCACTGAAGACTTATGTTCACTTTCTTTGTAAGGCAAAAAAAGTATTTTTGTAGTTTTTTTTCTCTTTTATTATCAAGCGAAGGGATTAGCTTAGTGATAATGGTGCCCTTGTTCTTGTTAATATGAAATTTAGGTCAGTCATTCCCAAGACAAAGCCAATATACCCAACTTAAAAAATATAAAACTGTGTCAAGTGTATTGTTAAATGAAATAAATAATGTGTAATTGTATTTTTAGAACAAGCTTAAATTTGTAATTATATTTTTAGAGCTAGTTATGATACCGGAACATTGTCTGGGCTACTCTGGCACATGTGAAAGGAATATACCCTAGAATGGATACATCATGTAAGGGCTTGTTCATGAAATAATGTCCATAGGCGACTTTGACCACATTTGCGCGATAAAATATGTGATATATTCTGTAAATGCTATCAAAAGTTAGCGAATATTTAATGACAAAGATGGACTTGAAATACACATTAACACTGAAGTTCTCGCTAATTTTTATTAAATTATTGAAAATATTCTAAATCTATCAATATAGCATTGATAAGGCACAATAATGATGAACTGGCCCTTATTTTAGCAGCAGATCCTTTAACCCTTGGAATGCGGGAAAAGAAAATTACCATCTGCTATTGTTTCATAGTTCACCTTATTTCTCAATAAAAACATGGTTTGGCAGTACTTTAGAATCATTTCCATTGGAAATGATTCTAAAGTGCTGCCAAATCATGTTTTGTTGTGAGAAAATGGAAATTAAAACAAACAGCAGACGACAGTATTTAATTCAGCTCTGTAGGGTTATGTGACTTTGAGAAAATGATTCTGATAGCAATTTCAAATTCAATTGTTCCTTTCATTTTAGCTGGATTGTTCGGCTGGATGTGCGCAACTGTTTCGTCAAATTAAATAAATAATTTACACTGTACTGCATGCAAGCTGATATATTATGGGACACACCATGTGATTTTGTACCTAAGAACATGTGCAATATTTCATGAAAAATATTTACAAAATTTACGATATTTTCCGAAAAATAACGTCAAAAGTTGATGAAATTTTCATAGCATATTCCGCATTTGCTAGGTCAATTTCATTGTTGATGTCATTTACATAAAAGATCACATAGTTTCTGTATATCTATTTCATGAGAAGTCACACATGTTTAGGTACAAAATCACATGGCGAGTCTCATAATTATGCCCTTGCATGAATGCTAAGTTGGGGCTACTAAAGTATATGTTGTCACCATTCATTTTAAAGAGCAACTGGTGGTCAAAATACATACCATTATATTTATTCTAATAGTAGCCGCATCTCTAACAGTACCCCACCCCCCACCCCCATATTTGCATTCTAAATATGTTATTTTCACATACAAAAGCCATTTAAAACATTGTTTTTGTATGCGAAAATAACATATCTTGATCCTATTTTCCATGTTTTGATCCCCACAAATTGCACAGCCCCGAGGGCATTAATTGGAATAAATACGGTACGTCTTATAATTCAGTAATAAGAATAATATTTGTCGTTTTCTGCCATAAAAATTATAAATAAATTTTCAACTTTGTATATTTTTTTTGGTCTCATTTATTCCCTTTTTTATCGGAAAAACATAGTAAATTCCGTAATCCATTTGCAAAAATAAAATACGCTTTAAATTTGAAATCGGGGTTACTAATATTACTCTTTAGACACAAAGCTTACCTGGAGCTCTGGTAATCTGCAAACATGGTCACATGCTTTTAGATACACACCGCTTGTTTTATTACAATATTAAACAGGGATTTGTGGGAATGGTTTTAAACACGTCATGGCTTACGCAGGTTTTCGATGAAAATGGTACCCTGCGGATAAAATTGCATTGCTTGCTTTTGATATACTTGTGATGGATAAATATCATTGTGTTATTGTCAAAAATGAAAATTTCTGTCTAAATCTTCATTCAGAGTTAACGTTGCTTTTTCGACTCGGAAAATTCTATGTTATAATTCTCTGGCAAACTAGTTCTACAGTTAATAACAGCCGATCCATTTCATACTTGAGAACCTTGACAACCATTAACCCTTGGAGCGGAGTAAATGTTTTGTCTTCCGTTACTTATTTGTTATTTTTCCATTTTTCTCACCAAATATCATGATTTAATTAACAGCACTTTAGAATAATTTTCTGTGATACGTTTTAGACAATGATATGTTTTTCTAGATTTGTTTATTTTTACGCCTAACACTGTCTTTGCATGCTGGGTAATTTTTGGGCTATAAATAGGTAAAAAATAGCAGACGACAATTCATTGTATTTTCTTTTATTTCTCCCTATAAATATCATGAATATGTCTTGGAATTTCATTAGATTTGCGTCCTCTGGACGTAATTCTAATGAAATTCCAAGACATATTTACAGAGAGAAATAAGAAACATACTCATAATTTGTTGGATGTTATTTTCACCGCTAGCATGCAAAGAGTTAATTAGCATTTCATTAAACGTTTATTCCACTATTTAATTAGCATTTCATTCAAAGTTTAGTTCTTTGTTTAGAGGCTAGGCTTGAACTTTCAAGAATTAGCTAGATCAAGAATTATTATTATTGTCTGTTTCACTTAACCCTTACACCGCTATCCTCATTGTTTTGTCGTCTGCTGTTTATTTTCCATTTTCCATTTTTATCATCAAAAACATGCTTTGACAGCACTTTAGAATAATTTACAACATGGTTTGGCAGCACTTCAGAATGATTTCCATTTGATTCTGAAGTGTTGTCAAACCATGTTTTATTGAGAAATAAAGCAAGATATAAAAGCAACAACAAACGACAATTGTTGTGTTTAGCGGTCTGAGTGTTAAAATCTGATGGATGTTTTTGGACAATTAAACCATTGAATGTGAAAAACATGCAACTCTTTATGTCATTTATGGCTGTGACTGGAGAAATGGGGCTTATGGGTTTTGCGACCAGGTCCAGATCAGCCTGTGCAACCGCACAGTCTGATCAGGATCTGCACTGTTCGCCATTCCATTAATGAAACACCCGTCATGATTCTAACATGGAATATAGATCAGTTTTGCGACCAGTGGAGATCCAGATCAGCCTGTGCATCCGCACAGGCTGATCAGGATCTGCACTGTTCGCCATTCCATCAATGAAACATATTCCATGCTTCTAACAAGCAATATAGATCGCTATCAGGCTACAGGAGCGTGCTATTTGCTCAGGAGTGACACTGGTCACAAATCCCATAAGCCCCATTTCTCCAATCATAGCCACATTTGCAGTCTACAAAGATAAAAACCACATACCCGTATTGAATACCCGAGATACTGTACCTTCAATATTACTCAATACAATTAATATGCTACAGATTTTTCAAATATATTTTCTGGATGAATGAACAATTTTTCTATTTTGAAAAAGTATTAATATCTTCAATTTTCCAAAATCCACCAGTCAATTTTAAGTTAATCAAAAATCCATTCTAACATGCATGTTGTGTTCATCCCTTAATTACTACTCCCTTTAACCAGTTGTGCACCTGTCTAAAGATGGGTTATTCCATTGTATATTACAAATGTTTACTTTCATCATGACCTTGACTTTTGTATAATGTTTGATAACACAATTTGTATTACAGGGTGAAGATATTAGTCATAATTTGTAGGCCTTATTAACGAGCCATCTCATCTGGATCAGCAGTATTTGTGTGGACATTTTTGTGTTTTTATAATGTTTACCTATTTTTGATCAACAAAATAGTCTGATATCTGAGTAGAATATTCCATTTGAGTAAGATGGTTATTATTGCTAAAGACTACAGTCCTTCGGTCCTCCTACACTTTATAAATCGCCCTAATTTATAAGCAAATCGCTGACCAGTATAGTTGCTCCACTTATTTCACATATAACTTTTGACATGTCTAAAATAATATCCAATTTATTATCGCCTCGCCGATAGGCAAGAGGGGATATAGTGTTAGTCCATGTACGTATGTATGTGCGTACGTGCGTGTGTATATACGTTAGTAACACCTTTCATTTTTATACGACCGTTTTTTTTAACGGTACGTTTATTGCGGTATGTTTTACCGCAGGGCGGCGGACAGAATAACTGCATAATTTGTGTACACTACTCCTCTGAAACCGTTCAGTCGATTGATCTGAAACTATACACACACTATGTGCACCTTGGTGTTTTATGTGGAAAAAATATATTTTAACAAAAATATCACCTTTTTAACTTAGCCATTTTTTCTACATTTTTGTATATAATTCTATATAGGGTACAATTCTATAGAGTTTGTGTACACAACTCCTCTGAAACCGTTCAGTCAATCGATCTGAAACTATACACACGTCTTCTACACATATTGAAGATGTGCACCTTGGTGTTTTTATGCCTGAAAAATATTTTTGAACAAAAATATCACCTTTTTAACTTAGCCATTTTTTCTACATTTTTGTATACAATTCTATATAATTTCTACATTACACATCTCTACCTTCACATTCCTGCATCTTAACTGTCTGGCCCATCTTCGACGGGCATACTTTGTGACTTACGGCACTCTTGTTCAATAATAACTGATGAACCGCTTCATTGATTTTGATAGTATTTTCCCAGAATTTGTGTCTAGGGATGGTGCTTTGTTTTGCATACAACCTACGTCTGACTGCCCAAGGTCAAGGTCACTGAGGACTTGTGTTTTTATTTTCTTTTTATTATTATCAAGGCTGCCAGCGAGGGGATAAGCTGTATACAACTGTAATGTGATATAAACAACAAAGGAAATTATATACTATAACCTGCTTCTACAACCATAGTTCAAGTCGTTATAATGCATATATATATATAGAGAATTGTAGGTTAGTGCCGTGAATGGGAAAAAATATCTGGCAAGGCTCAGGAAACGGGATGGGCGAGGCTCTGCCGAGCCCATCCCGTTTCCGTGCCGCGCCAGATATTTTTTCCCATTCACGGCACTAACCTACTATTCTATTTATCCTGTCAACACTACAAATAGCTTTAAAATGCAAAAAATAACCCCAGCCGCATCCTCAAAATCGGAGAATCGACTAGTATGACAACCACACACATTCATACGCAGTGATTAGGTCGTATTGGCAGGATATCACAAATGTTTCACGGCACATATGCACAGTGTTGACGGGATAAACAATATTATACATACAAATCACAAATATAACCCAACATAATATACACTTCATGTTATATATTCATGTTATTAATAAAGGACTAAAGTGTAAACATGTTTCTGTTTTCATTTAGCATCATAGAATAGTTATCAGTATAGTCGAGCATTCATCCCAAGCTTATACCATGATCTACAGGGTGTCTCAAAAAACGGGGACCTAATTCAAATAGCTGTAACTTTTTTATTTGAGAATACAATACCTTTTCATTTTCAGAGAATATCCAGCAGTGGACTATCTTTTAAATTACCGTATACATTCAGTGTAGCAGATAGGCTAAAACCGGTCTTGTGACGTCACTATTTATTGATGATTTCATTTTGTTTACTTTAGCTCAAAGTCGGAAAAGTGATTGATGTATCAAGTGGTAATAATTCAATGCCAGAGTGTTCGCAGGTTTATGTTTAAAGAAAGCAGACATTAAAGTTGTCTGAAAATATGATTATTATTACAAATTCGTGAAATATGCCATGAAATGGACACAATTACCGATAGTGGAAACTGGCACTTTTAAACCACAGGTTGAAGTAACGGACCGAGGTCTATAAATACACATGTACATTAAATATGCCTAAAAGCATCAATAAATGGGGAAAAAAGCTAAACATTTGTTTTTACTCCCTCTATATAGACTCCATATGGCATATGGAGTCTATATGGAGGGAGTAAAAACAAAAAATTTAGCTTTTTTTTTTCATTTATTGATGCTTTTAGCCATATTTAATGTATTTATAGACCTCGGTCCGTTACTTCAACCTGTGGTTTAAACAAGAAAGCTCATGTTGGAATTCGAAGACACTCGGATATCATGTCATATATTCTGAAAGTCATGAATACATCAACATACAAGAGTGATATATCAGCCGGAACATTTAAATAAATGTCAACAGGCGAGAGTCGTGATATGTATATATCATTTGTAAACGTCGTAAGAATTTCACTGTCTAAATGTATTTAAACTTGGAAGTAAAATTCGGTAGAAGAAATTTAAATATCTTTAAATATATATTCAGCATAGTAGATGACAGACTATGTTTGGATACAAAATCAACAATACAGAAGGTATTTGATGGGTATATGTGGCAATCCATCGCACAGAAAACTTGTTTAGCTTAACCCTTTCACCCCTAAGTAACTGAAAAGGATTTTGATATGTCATTTTTCAGCCAATCTAATCGTCACAAAATGATTTTCAGACAAGTCCATTTATGAAATTGGGCCAGTTTCTGTTGTCAAAAATCTGAAAATTACTTGCAAAAAGTGCAGATCCTGATGAGACGGCTCGTTAGGAGCCGGCTGGCTCATCTGGATCTACACTGTTTGCCAATACCACTATACAGGTATATAGTGTTAAGTGGCTAAAATGTCATAATGGCGAAAATATGTACAATGAAATTAGGGAGGCAACTCTGGATAACTTTGCACTTTCTCGATATATTCATATATTTTATAAACATTTTCAAATTGGGTCAAGGTTACATGCACAGTATAATTAGCAAACTTGTATTTATTTAATTAAACATATTACAGCTATTTGAATTAGGTCCCCATCTTTTTGGGACACCCTGTAATCGTCACATCAAATAAATCTTTGCTTTATTCCTGTAGTATGAACCACACGTTATATTCATCACACATACTGTATAACTAGAGGATCTTACATGAGTGATGATTTAATCCAAGGGTCGTGGGTTCGAGCCTGACTAGCGGCGTGCGTTGTGTCCTTGAGCAAGACACTTTATCCACACTGCTCCAGTTCACCCAGCTGTAAATGGGTACCGATAATTCGTAGTTGCTCTGTAAATACGAATTACCGGCTTCTCTCAAAACACTATACCTCCGTTCTTTCTCCCATTCTTGGGAGACGGCATGCAAGGTCCTAGAGCCAGTGCCGCCGTTAAATATAAGCTAAAGAAAAGAAGAAAAGTGATGATTTAATATGAATTTCATAAGAAACAAGGTTATGCCGAGTTTCTTATGAAATCAGTCAACGAGTTTAATAAATAATCTATTAAATCAACACAAATGTTAGATTCTATTTATTGCATAAGCAAATCATCATAATTTGAAGCTGGCTGATTACCTAACATGTTTTCTGTAGTGGGCTCATTTGTATATTTATTACACTAGTGTATTATGAGTTTTATTACACTGTGTTGTTAAACTGTAAAATCCGATTATATGCAATAACTACTGTCTGTTCCACGTTTTTCTGCTGACGAACTTTTGGCTATTAAACATATTAAATCTATAAAATATTTAAATGTAAGTACCTTTTCACCAATAACGAAAGTCATCCTCCCAAAAAAAATTGTTTTGATGAAATTCCACCAAATATTAATTTTATTTACCTATGGGAATTTAACAAGGGGCAAAAGAAGCTGAAGCAGCTGCAGGAGGATTCAAAAAACGAAAATTTTGGAAATTGTCTCTGAAATCTGGCTAGATAGCTTGGAAATGTTGTCATTTAGAAAACAAGTCAGATTTGAAAATCGGTCCACAAATAAAAAATTATTGAAAAAAAAGAAGCTATTTTTAGCCCCCATGTTAAATTCCCATAGGAAAATAGTTTTTCACAATAAAACTAATAGTTGACGGAATTTCATCAAATAATTTTTTTTGAGGAGGGCGACTTTTTTGTTATTGATGAAAAAGTACTTATTTTTAAATATTTTTAAGATTTAATGTGTTTAATGGCCAAATGATCGTCGGCAGCAAAACGTGGAACAGACAGTAGTTGTATATGTTCCCTGTGTGCTAGCAATGGGAGCCTATTGCTTTGTGCTTGAAGTTCATCCATATGTCATTTACTTGTACATCAAAAAATGTGTAAGCATTTCTTTAACCCTTTCAACCCTAAATACTTGAAATATATTTTGATATGTTACTTTTCCAACCAATCCAATCGTCAAAAAATTATTTTCAGACTAGTCCATTTATGACAATGGGGGTGTGTTTTTTTCTAAAACATGAAAATTACTTGCAAAACGTGCAGATCCTGATGAGCTGGCTCGTGATGAGCCGGTTCATCTGGATCTACACGGTTTACAGACACCACTATAGACGGCTGTAGTGTTGAAAGGGTTGAAACGTGCCATAATTTCAATACATCTAAATTGATTCTCGGTACTTCAATATTGAATCCCTCGATACATTTGAATATAAGCAAAATACATATGTCTGCATGACCTTTTTGACCTTCACTACGTCACTGAAACACTTCTATGCATCAAAAACGTTTGTGCTGCTACAAATTGCTTCTGTTCTTGAATTGTTTATTCCAACCTCATGATGTGGTGTACTACAAAAACCACATATCTGAAACATCATTTGTCACACAGTGCCTTTAAGAACTAAAAACAAATTACGTTGCGGTTCTGCATTTCAAATGTCTTGGAAAATATATGTATGCCCGATGTGTACAAAATATTTTATCATATTCTAAACAGAGTTTTGCAGACCTGGGGCCCGTTTAAACTAAACTCCGTACGACTAAAATGTTCGTAAGTACAAACTTATGATAGTCTGTAAATTCCACATTAACACTGTTTTCTTGTAAACAATTATTGGATATACATTTATTGAGCATAGGCTGCATATGCAGCCTATGCTCAATAAATGTAAATCCATCAATTGAAATTTCCAGACGATCCTAAATTTGCACTTACGAACATTTTAGTCGTACGAAGTTTAGTGAAAGCGGCCCCCAGGTGAATTTCAAACAAAACGGAGCTCAGTTGCGAGAACAAAACAAACAATTATTCTGAAATGTTCACAACGATACAGCTGATACCGTCTACCCTTGGCTGTCATTCCAACCTCATTATGTGGTGTATTTGTGCCCTTAAAAGGTTCAAGTGAATAGAAAGGTTGTCAGGAAACCAATTTAGAAAATTTCATGTCCTTCAGTTTGAACATTTATGTTGCTGTGACTGGAGAAATGGGGCTTATGGGATTTGTGACCAGTGTAGCTCCTGATCAAATAGCACACTTGTGTAGCCCGATAGCGATCTGTATCACTTGTTGGAAGCCTCACAGTGTTTCATTGTCTACACTGGTTGTCCAATTTCTCCAGCCGCAGTCAGATCATACACCACCGCCTGCTCTAATCTTGCCAATATTTGTCAATTGTTTTGTTTCAAACACTTGAATAGTGTGCCGGAAATCAAGCAGCTCGATTGGCTGAGCCCGAGCTGTGCTACAGCTCGGGCTCAGCCAATCAATCTGCTTGATTGCGACTTGTGCCAGTAGATGCTCAGAAACGTTGAGATTTACGCAGGCGGTTGTGTAGTTGTATATGTCAAGTGCAATCAGAGAAGTGCTGGTGCCCATCCATACCCGCGTCAATGTGGCAAAAGGAACCTGGTACCAGAACAGGATATATTAATTTCATTGCTAAATTTGCTATGCTTCCTCATACAAGTTTGTACCGTAATAACCATATATATTTGTACACCAAAATAACGGTTTCCCAAATGAAATTGTATCTAGATATATTATTAGTGTGATAAATCCGTTCAATCTTACTCACCCTAAACATTGGGACAGTTTTTGTTGTGGGTAACCAGTATCCGATTTCACCAACATTGCAAAGTATACTTTTCTAGCAAAGTATACTTTGAGGGTGTAATCATTTATTTTTCCTGAAATGCATTATTTCATATAGAACTAACGACTGCATATATTTTATGATTAAAAGTATGCAGAATTATTATACTGAATTTATTACATTATCACAGCCAAAATGGCTGTGATAATGTAATAAATTCAGTATAATAAAAAATAATAAATTTATCCTAAAGTTGAAAATTTCTCCCCCAAAGTATACTTTGCTAGAAAAGTATACTTTGCATTTTGCAATGTTGGTGAAATCGGCTACAGATACTTATGTGTGTTTCCTAGACTAAATTATGTCCTAATATATAGGGTCATTATGGTATCATTTATATTATTGTCCAACCTCTACAAATGTTTCTTTGTTGCTTATGTCATTAAGGGGGTGAACTGATTGGCCAATAAATTGTCTACACTACCATACGTAGGTATAGTATAACCTTATTGTTGAATGGACATAAAACCACGATCAATCACTACTTTCTTGGAGAAATATGGAAAACAAGTAGTGTAACTATTTTTATAAAAAAACACATTTTGATACTTTTCAAAAGCCTTATAGTTGTTACAGTATGAGTAATATTTAAAACGTGAAAGAAAATCTATGACAAAGTCTCTTTAAACTTCACATAGGTGCAGCTGGAATATTCACATACTAAGTAGGTACACGCTACGTCACATGTAAATACAAAATCTGAACAATAATGAACAAAATTGGCCGATTTTAATAAGCTCAGGTTTCAAGGCGATCAATATTTGATGAAAACAGAGCAACGAGAAAGAATTTTTCCGCTCTTTCATTGAAAACCACTATAAGTGTGTATTGTATAATCTGTGTAGTCGGACCTGGAATAAAATAGTTAATATTCGCACAAAAATGGATGTCGATGACCTGTTCTTCTGTGCATGATCTGGGTCTACATTTAAGATATTTATCTGTTTTGTCTCGTCCATTTAAAATTGTTCCCAGGCTGAAGAAAAAAAGAGATACATACAAACAGTGTATCCTCAGATCAGGCTGTTAATTGTTACCCTCATTTCATTCTGAGGATCTACCATTTCACTGATGGAAAATTGTCAATAATTTCTTTATATCACATCAGAAGTATATATTGTGACCACCATTTGAACCGTCTCATCGAGACGGTTCAAATGAGTGGTCACAACATATACTTTCTTTGAAAAATAAGAAAAAAAATCAAATTTTTCGTGCACCCAAAAGTATTTTCCGAATGTAATTTGATAAGTTAAGCCATTCGCAAAACGGGTAAATCATAATACTACAATATGGATCAATCCGCACATCATTGGTTCAAATACAATAAAGTCAATAATTTCTTTATATCACATCAGAAGTATATATTGTGACCACCATTTGAACCGTCTCATCGAGACGGTTCAAATGAGTGGTCACAACATATACTTTCTTTGAAAAATAAAAAAAAAAATCAAATTTTTCTTGCACCCAAAAGTATTTTCCGAATGTAATTTGATAAGTTAAGCCATTCGCAAAACGGGTAAATCATAATACTACAATATGGATCAATCCGCACATCATTGGTTCAAATACAATAAAGTCCATTTTCACAGGTAGCGGCCCAACTTATATTGATACAAGGTTTCACATTCAATAGCAGATCTTAAGATAGGTATTGTTATCAGCTAGAAGGTTGGATTTTCCCACCTACATGCAGAATATTGGAGAATGTGGGAGGTTTGTCTAGAGGCACAGCACCCAACAGTATAGACCCTGATATTGGCTATGGTTTACTCCTTGTACGATTCATGAGAATTTGGGATAATTTGGGAGACATACTTACATACCATAACCATACACTAAAATACTATCTATATCTTGTAATTAATCACACTGGCAGGAATGGAGGCTAAGCCATGCCCTATCCTTAAATAGATAAAAATTACTTTGATAATGATAAGGAATCATGGCTCATCAATCATATGCTGGGTATTAATGGGTTAACACCCTAATCTTTGAGAGATGCATTGTCATGAGAAAAATGGCTTATTGTCAATAACATCAGTGTAGTTTCCAGTGTGGGCTACCCGTGTAGAAAAGGTACCTTATGACGTTTGTGAACAGTATAGTCTCAGATCAGACTGCGCATCCGCGCAGTCTGATCTGAGACTATACTGTTCACCATTCAGCAAATTGAATATATTTTAATCATGCTGTGCAAGATGATGAGGATCTACACTGGTTGCAGATGTTGTAAGGAACCTTTTCTCAGCCAGCGCCCATGTGTTGCTCACTCGATCATGGTCTACACTGGTTGCCATTTCTGATTCTTCTAATAAACCAGGTATTGGTAGATTCTTATCAGACTGCAGGAATGTGATATCCGATCAGGAGCTACACTGGTCTAATATGCGATTAACTGAGACAATAAATGGGGCCTATGGCATTTGCAACCAGTGTAGACCCTGATCATTAGTGTAGGCTCTGTTTGTTATCAAGTCCAACACACATAAGCCATGGTTCTAACAAACAGTGTAGATCCTTATCGACCTGCATGAGTGTTCTAGTAGATCAGGAGCTACACTGGTTACAAATGGCATAAGCCCTATTTCATTGGTCGCAATCAAAGATGCAATAAGCCCTGTTTTATCATGACTACATATTGACCATCAGCTGAAAATGGACCTTATGGCATTCAAGACTAGCATAGGCCAAAACTATTCAAATTTCATAGATGGCCCAAAATGATGGTATGCTATGTTATAGAATGACTTTCACGTCTGTGCAGTCTGATCAGGAATGTTACTCCTGCTGCCACAAGAGGGTATATCCTAATTTAACTATGTGCATGATCAGAGTCTACACTGGTCACACATGTACTTGGGTTTCTTTTGTCTGTCGTTGGGCTATATTGGTTGCCATGTGTGAAAAGAAACCTTATGACAATTGGAAATCATAGTCTTACAATCATATACACACTCTGATCGGGATTCATTCTGTTTGCTGATGTAGTCAGTGACTAGTGAACAGTGTAGGCCCTGATCAGACTGCACGGATGTGCAGTCTGATCTGGGACTACGCTGGTCGCAAACGTTAGCTGATTCCCCATGTATACTCTGCTATAAAATGACATCTACATGTATAGTAGATTTTGTTGATCCGACAATTTGACTTTCAATGGGAGAGCAATATTCTTGGTAATGGCTGGAGGATAGGACGGTATACATTTCTTAGCGATGAATCCATCCTTAAGGATTCATATCTTAGCAGTGATCCTTACTGGAATTCACACCTGGGGCCAAGTGATGCGGTGCAGTAAGGGTGCCCAGCACTGGATCAGGATACTGTCTTTCAGTGCTGAAAGTTTTTATTGTGATTTTAGTTTCTAAATGTTGAGTACTCTCTCTCCATCCAGGTGCATGCCTTTCTGTATATGACCTTGCAACGGACGCTCGATCAATCAATCTTGGAAATGAGAAATGCTGATAAAATTTGGGAGGCATATTTAGTAATCTATCAAAACATGTGGGCGAAATGCCTTATTTTTTCCCACATGGGGAAATGTCTTTCTCGCGCCCACTTGCGGGCAGCACAATATAGTTGGCAGATTGGTGTACGTACATGATTGCGTTTGCGTTATTGGTTAAAGTTTTTCGGTATACTATCAAAGCCTCGGTGGGCGTGACATGCGGGCTACAGCCATCTAGTCCATATGAAATGACCAACAATATATTTTTACTTTTCATTAAATTAACGACCAAAGTGACAGGTCAACTCAATCCTAGTATTCAAGGTTTATGTTGCATTCCAACTAGATTATGAAACCCGTTACATTTTGAATAGATTTTATGATCTATTAAAGGGACTGTGTTCAGATTTTCATTGTGTGGTTTTAATATTTTAGACTGCAAATATAAGTATAAGCAACTGTAGCATTTGATTCGTTTAATCCATTGCAGACTAAGGATATAATATTATTTCTTGATACCATTCTGATTATTTTGTTTATTTCTTGATAAAAAGTGTATGTTGTTACCACTCATTTGAACCGTCTCATCGAGACGGTTCAAATGAATGGTGACAACATACACTTTCGAGAAGAAATGAGGAAAATAGGGATTTTTTAGAAACTTTCATTCTACATTAATAGTATCCCATCTAAATGAGTTAAATACCTCTGAACTTATGCAATATTCAACTCAATCAATCGGGTAAACTCCTTTAAAGACCGTCATATTATTCATTATGCTGTATTAAAAAAAAAGTGTAACTATCCCGATTTCAAGACGAGACTTTTAAATGTATAAAATATAAATGGAGAATCTTACACGAGTGATGATTTATATTATATTTATTGATTTTGAAAGATCCATATCAGGCAACATGATTGCGTGCCAAATGATCAGGATCTACACTGGTCAAACACTTAATAAACCCCAGTATGTTGTGTTTGGTCACATACAGTATGTCTGATATATACCATGAAAATCTAAATTATGTCCATGGTAAAACCTGAATCACTCATGGTTGTGACGGGAGAAATGGGGCTTATGGGATTTACGACCAGTGTAGCACCTGATCATATAGCACACCCCTGTAGAGAGATAATGATCTATATGGCTTGTTTGAAGCATGAAGGGTGTTTTCGTTTTATTGATGGAATGGCGAACAGTGCAGATCCTGATCAGACTGTGCGGATGCACAGTCTGATCAGGATCAGCACTTTTCGCATCCGCACAGTCTGATCAGGATCTGCACTGTTCGCCATTCGTCTATAAAATTAAAATGCCCTTCATGCTTCAAACAAGCCATATGGAATGGCGAACAGTGCAGATCCTGATCAGACTGCGGATGCACAGGCTGATCTGGATCTACACTGGTCGCAAAACCCATAAGCCCCATTTCTCCAGTCACAGCCACAGTTTACCTGTTGTCAAGTGTCGTCTTAAAGGAGAGATTTGTATGTAATGAACTAATTAAAATGATTGTGATCAGATTTGCCAAGGTCCTATTGAGGACATTGTATCTGTTACCTGTTTGATCAAATAAATTTTCATTTGAGACATGTTTCAATCTGTTCATATTATCTCAAATGTCACTCATTTAGTCCTGGCTCAGTGTCATTGAGCCAAGTTTTGACAAAATGGTGTTACTGCTTTTATTACGCTAGCAACTATTATGATATTTATATATTTAACCCTTTCAGCACTACAGGCCTGTATAGTGGTATTGGCAAACAGTGTAGATCCAAATGAGCCGGTTCATGACGAACAGTCTCATCAGGATCTGCACTATTTGCAAATAATTCCAGAACAAAAATATTTACACAATTCCCTAACATTTGATTGGTCCGTAGCAAGTCTCTGTCCAAAATTTATATCCCAGTAAACTCCCACGCCGAACTACTTTCCGTAACCGTCAGGCGCAGTTAAAATAATTCTTAACAAAACGGAAAATAAACACATTTTCTTGATGAATTTATTTCAAATGCTGGAATTATAGGGAATGAATGGCCTTTTTGTGGAATTTATCGGGGATATAAACTTGGAAAAGTCGCGGGAATACTGGACGAGGCCTTCCGGCCTTCGTCCAGTATTCCCGCGACTTTTCCAAGTTTATACCCCGATAAATTCCACAAAAAGGCCATTCATTCCTATAGTAATTTTCATATTTTTGAGAACAAAAAACACCAAGTTTTGACAAAATGGTGTTACTGCTTTTATTACGCTGGCAACTATTAATATCTCTTAGGTGAGGGCTGTAACTAATGTTGAGAGAACTTGTAGCCCGAGCCTATTGTATTTATATGCAATAAACTATGTTTAAACTAAACTATTAATATCTCTATTTTGTATTCATTGTTTAAAAAGTCTTTATCAGGTTTAAAAATTACCAAAAAAATAAAGCACAATATTTGTCACGCCCACTTTGCGGACAGCGCGATATAGTCGGCACATATCGTACGTACATCCGGTTTAAATTTTTTAAAACGTTTTTCAGTATACCACCAAATCCTCGGCGGGCGTTACATGCGGGCCACGGCCATCTAGTTTATTTTCTCGTAAAAAGCGTGCTTGGACAATATTTTAGAACTATTTCTGCTCTAACTTATATTCTCTATGACCGACTGGCTTGAAACGTGTACATGTTTGTTATCATCCATAATTTCATTCCCCACTCCACCCATGCTCCCCTATTCCCAAGATCAAGGTCAAATGACATTGAAATTTCTGCCCCAGGCATGCTCTCCATATGTCACCAGCTGACCAAATCAAATGATTTTGACTTCTTTAATATCGTGAAAAATAGTAACATAGAATTTCCATCCCACTGGTCTGTTGGATCAGACTTTAACTCTTTGCATGCTGGGAAACTTGTGGGCTATAAATAGTTCAAAACTAGCGGACAAAAATTCATCATATTTTCTTTTATTTCTTCTTGTAAATATCATGAATATGTCTTGGAATTTCATTAGAATTGAGTCCTGAGGACTCAATTCTAATGAAATTCCAAGACATATTTACAGAGAGAAATAAAACATACTCCTAATTTGTTTGGCGGATATTTTCACCGCTAGCATGCAAAGAGTTAAACTGTGGTCTCATCTCTATATGCCCTTAGCTGGGATGTTAAACCCTCACTTTCGCTTTCTTTACCATATGAACGATTGACTTGAAACTTGATGTGCATGCCGTTGGAGGCGTCGTCTCTAGTGTATTACTACATTTTCTTAAGATTTTTTTAACTGTTGCCAACATCTTTTTGAACTTTATAATAATTATCTGCAAAAACTCACCAGACATTTGATCCTTTGCGGTTTTGGGTTTTGTTAGTTAATCGCTTTTGCCGAGTTAGCTCAGCTGGTACCAATACCAAGTTCAGTGTGACAATGATATTGCAAAATTGTGACATTTACAGCAGGGATTCCGCTGGGGAAAATACAAAAATCGCCACTTCAAAAAAAAAAAAAAATATCAAATTTTTTCTGTTTTGATTTTTTTTTGAAAATTGAATTTTTTTATCGCCAATTGTTTATTTTTATCGCCAATTGCGAATGTGGCGATCGCCAGCGGAATCCCTGTTACAGAGATTGCGATGTAGATCGAGAATACCCGGCTAGTGTCCTTTAGTATCAAGTTTTATTGCATAAAATTGGCTTTCACAGTGTAATAGAGTAATAAAAATCATAATACAATCATGTAATAAATATGCAAATGAGCCCACTACAGAAAACAAGTTGGGTAACAAATACAGCTTCAAATTATGATGATGTGCTTATGGAATAAATAGAATCTTAACATTTGTGTTGATTTAATATATTTATTAAAAAAAAAAGCATATGAAATCATCACTCATGTAAGATCCTCTATTATCAGGCGGGCTTATTAAGGAAGCGTGTAGAAATTCCGAGATTTGCCAAGCCTGATGTATATATATATAGAATGCCTTTCGAGGCTTGCCGAGGAAACCATACCGTTTCCCAACCGAGCCAGATGGATATCGAGAATACCAGGCTATTGACAGTAGTGTCTTTTAGTATTAAGTTTATCAGGCGAGGAATTCCTACCAATTCCGAGCCGAGCCTGATGAATATTGAGAATACAGGCCTGTGTCTTGTAGTATCAAACGAGGCTAGGAAACGTGTAGGGGTAATGGGGCCGGGGCAGGAAGCATACCTGGCGAACTATGACAGAAATTGTCACCATGTGGGATTTTGCAGATTGCAGATGGGATATCATTCAAGTAGTATGAACTTTTCTAAAAAAAAATCCCTATTTTCCCCATTTCTTCTCGAAAGTATACGTTGTCACCACTCATTTGAACTGTCTCTGTGAGACGGTTCAAATGAGTGGTAACAACATAGACTTTTATTGAGAAATAAACTAGAAAATCTGATATTTTTTTTAACGAAAGTTATTGTATCCTTAGACTTCAATGGGTTAAGTGGCCAACATTTCTGGAGCCTTGGGTGGTGGGTGGTGGGTCGTGGGGATATTAGGTGTCATCGGCAGGTCTGCATGTGGTTTCTATGGGAATGGCTCCATATCTCAACATATATTTAGTTCCTGCAGATGGGAATTTGATTTACCTGTCACTCCCCCAGATATATGAGACGAGCCAAGCGATTTTGTACCTACGGACATCTGCGATATTTCATGAAATATATTTACAGAAAATGGGATATTTTCCGTAAATGACTCCAGAAGTTGACACAAATTTCAGAGTACATGCGGAATATGTTAAATTTTGTAAATGCATTTCATGAAATATCGCAGTTGTCTGAAGGTACAAACTTGCATGGTTTGTCTCATATGTGGCTCTTACTGGAGAAATGGGGCTTATGGGATTTATGGCCAGTTTAGCTCTGATCAAATAACACACTCGTGTAGCTTGATAACTGTCTATATTGCTTGTTAGAAGCATGATGGATGTTTCATTGATGGAATGGCGAATAGGGAAGATCCTGATCAGACTGCAGATGCACAGGCTGGTCAGGAGCTACACTGGTCGCAAAACTGATAAGCCCCATTTCTCCAGTCACAGCCAAATATTGGTTAACCACATAAAATATGCGTGACATTTGCTAGAAGGTTTCTCTGTGTTTCATGACAAGCCCAAAGAGACAGTGCAACATGACATGTCATGTATGTCATGAGACACGCCATGTGATTTTGTACCTAAGAACATGTGCATTTTGCCAAGAAATATTATATTTATAGAAACTGACACAAAGTTACGATTAAACAACGCAATGAAACATGTTACATATGTTTAACCCTTTCAACACTACATGCTTGTATAGTGGTATTGGCAAAAAGTGTAGATCCAGATGAGCCGGACGTCTCGTCAGGATCTGCACTTTTTGCAAGTAATTTTCTTCTTATAGAGAACAAAAAACACCCCCCCTTTTCCTTTTGTGACGGTTGGATTGGTTGCAAAATTGACGTATCAAAATCCATTCCAGTTAGTTAGGGGTGAAAGGGTTAAAGCAATACACATGACATTCTACATATGTTAAATATTTTCTCTCTGTGTTTCAGGCGGAGTCCCATGTGACAAAGTCACACGACATTGAGAAACTTTCGGACAAGGTCGGGCAGTACAGGAACGAGAATGAGCAGCTGAGGTGAGTGATTGCCGACTTTCTGTATCGGGATTCGTTATACGTCTGGGGCAAGGCGGGTCATCGGGGGATGTTCGATGGGTTTCGTATGAACCCCCTTTTTGTGATGCCCGCTTGTGGACAGCACGATATAGTCGGTACATTGGCGTACGTACGTGCGTCCGGGTTAAAGTTTCTGGGTTAAAGTTTTCTTTGGTTAAAGTTTTTTGGTATACTATCAAAGCCTTGGCGGGCGCAACATGCGGGCTATGGCCATCTCATTTATATAAATGAGGTCTGCTATAGCCTTTCAGTGCATGCATGAGCAGACATTGTATTATTGAAATGCCCTACTAATAAATCAGTCATGCGACGCCAAACGTATTGCAAATCTGCAAAAATATGCTTTTAAATCTACCCAAAATTCTTTGCCCAGGAACTACTTGTTTTCCAAACGTACCTCCTGGACCCCTTACATATTTCGGTTACTTCACAGCTGAAAGTCAAACACCCTTTTCAAAAATGCTGGTGACACCCATGTAGGTTTATGCTGGTCGGTCACACGAACACATAATTAGATTTTTAGCGTGCCTTCCAAATGAAGAAGTGCTTATACCATTCCCCTGATGTCGTAGTCCGCGTCTGTTCGTCTTCAAAAATCGGAAAGCTTAACATTGGGGGAAATTCTGTTCCCTTTCACGCCACTTCTTGATGTTTCACCATGCCTTACTCTAATGATTCTTATCATGCCGTGTCACATCGACCCTCTGACCCTCGCCTATCCCAAGGTCAAGGTCACAGTCTTGGTGTGTTCACAAACTTAAATTTGGCGGAAACTTGTAATAATTTCTGTTTCCTTTTACGCCACTTCTTGATATTTCACACATTCCTCAAATGGTTCTCTATCATACCGTGCCAAATCCACGACCATCATAGCCCCGCTAACCCCAAGGGCAAGGTCACAATGTTAGTGCATTCACAAACTTAACACTGCAGGAAATTTCTTTTAATATTCTTGCCTTCCACAGAGCTGCTTGATATTCGTTTAAAATAAACCACCACAAGGCCTGCTTCGTTGTCTTCTGACAACTCTTGTTGTGTGTAAATTTTATAACTGAGTTGACGTTGGCACCTGCTGTGAAAGCTCAGGTGTTGAGAGAACAATTTACTCGGACCACAACGGGTGTTGTTGAGTTTTTGACCAGTGTAGCTCCTGGCACTCTTGGCCTGGTAAAGATTTTGTTATTGGCGTCATGAATATTGCGCCATGCTCGATAACAACCAGTGATGCCCCAAATTAGACTAAGCGCATGCGAAGGCTGGACCTGGTCACAAACTCAAAAGGCCCTGTTTTCATATGGCGAGTCACACATGACAGGATGGGCAATGTCACCTCCTCCACAGATTATTTTTATAACAAAAAAAATAGTTGCTCGATAAATGATTGTACAGTGCCACTTTTTTAGCCAGGTTTTTTTTAAAGAAATCCAGGCTATTGGATTGGCGAAAGCCGGGCGGGCGTGCGGCGGGCAGCGGGCGGCGTCCACAATCAATGTTAAGTTTTCGTGTTTGAGTCCATTTCTTTGTTACTGTACCACCTAGGACCACCAAACTTTCACAGCTTCATAATCAAGGGGTGCCCACCACATATCACTATCCAACATGTTACCTTTTTTTGAACTTGACCCATTTTTTTTTCCGCCCAACCCAGTAGGTCGACTTAGCCATTTTCAATGTTAAGTTTTCCGCGTTTACAATGTTAAGTTTTCGTGTTTAAGACCATTTCTTTGGTAACTGTACCACCTAGGACCACCAAACTTTCACAGCTTCATAACCAATGGGTGCCTACCACATACAACTATCACCAACATGTGACCATTTTTTTTACCTTCCACCTATTATTTCTACGTAATTGACTTAGCCATTTTCAACGTTAACTTTTTAACGTACGTCTGGTTAAATTTTTTGGTTAAAAGTTTTTCGTTATACTATATCTCTGCAACTGCTTCGCCCATTACCTTGAAACTTCACATGGGTGTTTATCATCGTCCATATTTTCATTCTAACCCCCAACCGTGCGGCCCCTGTGCGCAATGTCAAGGTCAAATTACTTTGAATTTATTTGTTAAAGTTTTTTCGTGTACTATGTCTCTGCAACTGCTTCACCCATTACCTTGATACTTCACATGGGTGTTTATCATCATTGTCGCACCCGCTTGCGGAAAGCGCGATATCGTCGGCATTTTGGCATACGTCCGTCCGTCTGTCCGTACGTCCGTGTGTGGTTCCGGTTAAAGTTTTTTCGTTAAAGTTTTTTCCATCTACTATATCTATTTTTTTAGTGTCCATGCCTCGCCCCAAGGCGTGACATGCAGGCCACGGCCATCTAGTCTACAAAAAGTGGGTATAATTATGTTATCCAAGTGTCCATGCTTGGAAAAAACCTGGCCTTCGTGGCTTTGCCTCGTTTCTTGTTTTTACCTTCGCCTATTATTTCTACGTAATTGACTTAGCCATTTTCAACGTTAACTTTTTAATGTACGTCTGGTTAAAGTTTTTGGTTAAAAGTTTTTCGTTATACTATATCTCTGAAACTGCTTCGCCCATTACCTTGAAACTTCACATGGGTGTTTATCATCATCCATATTTTCATTCTACCCCCCAACCGTGCGGCCCCTGTGCCCAATGTCAAGGTCAAATTACTTTGAATTTTTTTGATACAGTTTTTTCGTGTACTATATCTCTGCAACTGCTTCATCCATTACCTTGATACTTCACATGGGTGTTTATCATCATTGTCGCGCCCGCTTGCGGAAAGCGTGATATCGTCGGTATTTTGGCATACGTCCGTCCGTCCGTACGTCCGTGTGTCCGGTTAAAGTTTTTTGGTTAAAGTTTTTCCATCTACTATGTCTATTTTTTTAGTGTCCATGCCTTGCCCCAAGGCGTGACATGCAGGCCACGACCATCTAGTCTACAAAAAGTGGGTATAATTATGTTATCCCAAGTGTTTATGTTTGGAAAAAACCTGGCCTCCGTGGCTTTGCCTCGTTTCTTGTTATTAATTCGTACCACGAAATAACAATTCGTTCTCACAAAATAACAATTTGTTCCCTCGAATTAACGATTAACAATTCGTGTTCGAGGGAACAAATTGTTATTTCGTGGGAAAGAATTGTTATTTCGTGGGAATGAATTAATTAAAAAAATCCATGTTCCCTACGGGGCTCCGTATGATTGACCCTTACAATTATGAATTAAACGTTTGTCGTCTGCTGTTTCTTTTCTATTTTCGTAAAAATATTGTTTGATGTTACTTTAGAATCTCTTCCATTGGAAAGTGCTTTCTAATCATGTTAAGAAAGAAGACAAAACGTAAAACAACAGCAGACAACAGTTTTCATCTAAGGGTGATCGACTATTATACTTTAAACCTAGTCTCAAAAACATGGTGATGTTATGCCCACATATCGAATATTGCAAGTCCTGTGTAAAAAATCTATTTTAAGCCCATGTGACCTTGACCTTGGGCCAACATACCTCATTTTCAATAGGTGAGTGACATCGCCTTGTTCTCCTGGACATCCAATCAGGGGAAGGCTCCGATTGGAAGTGAGGTTTGTCGGCCCAAGTTCAAGGTCACCTGGGCTAAACTAAAAATATATTTTGTTCTCACTTTCATTGTTTCTATGCGATAACTCATTTCATATGTTACCTGATAAATAGCATGCCAGGCTAGTTTCTTTTGATATCAAATTTATCAGACTATCGGTGAGCCTCGGAATTTCTATGCATTTCCTAGCATTGTCTGATAAACTTGATATCAAAAGACACACTAGCCTAGCCCTTAGAATGCAGAAAACAAAAATTGCCGTCTGCTGTTGTTTCATGTTTTGACTTTTTTTTTCCAATAAAAAACATGCTTGGCAACACTTTAGAATCATTTCCAGTGGAAATGATTCTAAAGTGATGCCAGACCATGTTTTCTTTCAGAAATATGGAAATAAAAATAAACAGCAGACGACAAAATTGAATTCAGCATTACAAGGGCTAGTTTTCTCTATATACTTACAGGGGCCGTATAAATGAGCTGGAGAAGATGAGGGACAGTCTCATTCAACAGAAGGAGGAGCTTCTGGTAGGTGGAGTTATTTAACCCTTTCACCCCTAAGTTACTGCATGGAATCAGTTTGATATGTTAATTTTGCAACCAATCCAACCGTCACAAAATGATTTTCAGACTAGTCAATTTATGAAAAGGGGTTGTTTTTGTTCTCAAAAATATGAAAATTGTTTGCAAAAGTGCAGATCCCGATTTTGTCGTCTGCTGTTCATGTTTTTTTTAATTTCCATTATATTAATGAAAATCTGGTTTGACAGGACTTTAGAATCATTTTGAATGGACATGATTCTAAAGTGCTGAATTAAATTTTGTTGCCTCTGTTTATTTTTATCAATGAAAACATAGTTTGGCAGAACTTTAGAATAATTTCCATGATTCTAACTTAACTGCTGCCAGAATATGTTTTTATTGAGAAAAATTACAAAAAAAACAAAATGTGAAACAACAGCAGACGACAATTTTCGTTTCCCTCCCACTAAGGGTTAACATCTATTTATCCCCTCGCCGATAGGCCAGAGGGGATATAGCGTTAGTCCATGCACGTGTGTGCGTGTGTATGTTACACCTATCATTTTTCAATAACTCGCAAACCCCTTCACAGATTTTGATAATATCTGGCCACAATGTGTGTCTAGGGATATTTTGTTTTACATACGGCACACGTCTGTCCGCCCAAGGTCAAGGTCACTGAGGACTTGTGTTCACCTTGTTTGTAAGGTAAAACAGTCTGTTTGAGGGTATTACAGAGCTACAGATAAGGTGCTTATTAGCGTATTTTACGCAATTATTTTAGCTGAATACGCATTGATTATCAAAAATGGGAGTACAACATACGCACAGCAATGCGAAAAAACGCATTGCTTTTCAAATTGAGTAGTGAAAATACTGTAATAAATTTGAAAATTCACTTTAATAGTTGAGCTGCTCAAATAAGTGAATGTTTAAATTTTATACATTTTTGTTATCATTTGTTCCCTATTTAGTAATCACGAAAATCAATAATCCATTTGTAAAAGTAAAATACGCAATGACAAAGCTTATCTGGAGCTCATTATCCGATTTCACCAACATTGCAAAGTATACTTATCTAGCAAAGTATACTTTGAGGGAGTAATCATTTATTTTTCCCAAAATGCATTATTTCATATAGAACTAACGACTGCATATATTTGATGATTACAAATATGCAGAATTATTATACTGAATTTATTACATTATCACAGCCAAAATGGCTGTGATAATGTAATAAATTCAGTATAATAAAAATTAATAAATTTATCCTTAAATTGAAAATTTCTCCCTCAAAGTATACTTTGCTAGAAAAGTATACTTTGCAATGTTGGTGAAATAGGCTACTGGTGTTAGCTTAGTGATAACGATGTCCTTGTTCACATTAGAATGCCTTAGAGTGCTAGGATGACAAGACATTTCACAGGAATTATTTACCAATGAATCACTCGCTGTTAATTATACAGAGTGACATTTGATGACATGCATGTTGTTAATTGCAATGATATTTGCAGCCTGTGTTTCTACCCACTAATCTGGCTTCATCAGAAATGACTAATCGTTATTTGAATCGACAATAAAATCTATAATGTTTCTGATGACTATAGGCTGGCATATACATACAGTCTGATCAGTGGTTACACTACTGTCTGACCAAATTTTACGGCTATATAAACAATGCAGGCTGATCTGGATCTACACTAGTCGCAAAGCCCATAAGCCCCTTTCTCGTGTCACAGCCACATATGACCTAAGGTTCTTTGTCTCTGCTGATGGCCCATTTTAACCCTTACAATGCAGAATTAAAATTTGTCGTTTGCTGTTTCCAATTTCCAATGGAAATTATTCTAAAGTGCTGCCAAACCATGTTTTTATTGAGAATAAATGCGAAATATGAAACAACAGTAAATGACAATTATATTTTTCTAATGGTTAAGTCTAGACTTATTGTGGAAAATGTAGCTTGAAATGAGTTAAAATAGCATGTGTATTTTACCACCTTTATATTGTGAGAGAATTCTATACTGTGTAACGTAAACAACAGCACTCGTTAAATAATATTCTGATTCTGTGGTTATATTTGGTATACTCATTATTAACCCTTAGCCTGCTGATCGCGAAAACTGTCGTCTGCTGTTGTTTATATTTTGCTCTGTTTCTCAATAAAAACATGGTTTGACAGCACTTTAGAATCATTTCCATTGGAAATGATTCTAAAATGCTGTCCGAAAATAAAACATAAACAGCAGACGACAACATTTCATTCAGCAGGCTAAGGGTTAAACCTTAACAACATGAGAAATGTAATTATCAGAACAACTCAACAACTAGAGGCAAGTCGATGGCGCGCCATCACAATTTCCACACCTTTTCCAAGGGGGAGATAATCCATGACATGGGAGACAAATATAAAATTTAAATTCTCTTTGCACATACCAAATATCAAGCCTCCAGCTATTATGGTTTATAAGTTTTATTTCTTAAAGAAATGTATAGACAACTGTGACGTAAACAATATCTGAACTTTTGTCCCATCACATAGTGAAAACTGGATATAGTTATTTGTCCGTCCATCACGTTTTCCTTGGGTGGTTGGACGGGAGAACATGAATGGTAATTTAACGATCGGGGTTCATCCTTACCGGAATGCCGACTTACATGGTTTGGCCCTCATGTATATGTTTGGCCTATTGATACTTGCGAGCTAAATCATGTTATGCCCCATTTAAAAGTAATAAGATTAGTGCTGGTCATATTACTTTTGGGGTCGGAGCTAAGTGAATCTGGTGTGGAACGGACCTGACATCATGTCCAGATATTCTACTTTCAAGGCTGAATATATATTTTTCTGTAAATATTGAGTTCTGATTTTGGGAATTTCCCTCATTATGGATAGATTAACTCTGCATGTGGGCTATAAATAGTTCAAAACTAGCGGACAAAAATTCATCAAATTTTCTTGTATTTCTCCCCGTAAATATCATGAATGTCTTGGAATTTCATTAGAATTGAGTCCTGAGGACTCAATTCTAATGAAATTTCAAGACATATTTACAGAGAGAAATAAAACATATACTCCCAATTCGTTTGGCGGATATTTTCGCCGCTAGCATGCAAAGAGTTAAATACGGGATAGTTCAACCCGTTGGCCATGCCTTAGCTGTTGATAGGCTGTTAAACACCAATCAATCAATCAATCAAATTGTATGAGCATGTTTGTAATCATCCATAGTGAAATGATTTTTTGCTATTTTTCTTATTTCTAGTCAAAAGTATATATTGTTACCACTCGTTTGAACTGTCTTGGCGAGACGGTTGAAATGAGTGGTAGCAACATATACTTCCATGCATACATACTTAACTCTTTGCATGCTAGCGGCGAAAATATCCGCCAAACGAATTAGGAGTGTATGTTTTATTTCTCTGTAAATATGTCTTGAAATTTCATTATCCTCAGGACATATTCATGATATTTACGGGGAGAAATACAAGAAAATATGATGAATTCTTGTCCGCTAGTTTTGAACTATTTATGCAAAGAGTTAAGAGAATGATTGTCTCGCCCACGTTAGTGGAAATTTAAGTAAAACAAACGCGGTCACAATTCCGGCGATTAGACGTCAACAATTTTTGACATACATGTACATCCAAATGTTGAATATCTCCTGATCCGTTAATCGGATCATGATCAAACTTCATCAATAGCTTCCTCACATTGATGGATATCCGCTGAGTATCATTTGGGTGACCCTGACCTTCCTGTAGCCGATTTCACCAACATTGCAAAGTATACTTTACTAGCAAAGTATACTTTGAGGGAGTAATCATTTATTTTTCCTGAAATGCATTATTTCATATAAAACTAACAACTGCATATATTTGATCATTAAACGTATGCAGAATTATTATACTGAATTTATTACATTATCACAGCCAAAATGGCTGTGATAATGTAATAAATTCAGTATAATAAAAAATAATAAATTCATCCTAAAATTGAAAATTTCTCCCTCAAAGTTGAGACACTCGCCGGCGATCACCTTGTTGTTATTTTTCATGCAAAAAAAATTGTATGTTATGTGTTAATTAATACACATGTTTATCAATTGTAGGCAAACACGGAGTTGATCTACAAAAAGCCACAGATGGATGAGCTGGAATCTAAGATTGATGAATTACGCGACGCTAACAAACAACTTCGCGAGATCAACGAAGAAGTTAACGAAAAGGCTGAAATGTTCGGACAGGTAATTATCCAGTAATGCCATTACTTTTTCTGATCCTTGGTGCTCACTGAACATGGCTGCCGTTTCCACAGTTCTGCAGCGCTAGCGACTTGAATTCCCAATATTACAGTACACATGATTTTCCCATGATTAATGATTAACCTATTTATAAGTACATGTATTGGCTACAATCATGTTTAAGTCGCCCTCCTCAAACAAAATTGATTTTATTGCGAAAAACAATTTTCCTATGATAGATTTGTTTTTCAATATTTTTTTTATTTGTGGACCGATTTTCAAAATCTAACTTTCGTTTTCTTAGTTACATCATTTTCAATCTATCTCGCCAGGTTTCGGAGTCAATTGTTAAATTCCCATAGGAAAATCGTTTTTTCGCAATAACATCAATATTTGATGGAATTTCATCAAATATAATTTTTGGGGAGGTGATTTTTTTGTCATTGATGAAAAAGTACTTACTAATAAATATGTTTTAGATTTAATGTGTTTAATGGCCAAATGTATGTCGGCAACAAAACGTGGAACAGACAGTAGTTTCAACTTTCTTATTAAACTTTCTATTGCATTTTGTTCATGTTTCAGCTAGATATTGCACTCTGGTACGTGACGATAATGATTGTGTATATAAAATCTTCGTGACATTCTAGGGAGAATCTGAGAGGCGCGACATGGTAATACCAGACAACGCCTACCATATTTAATTTTTATTTACTTATTAACTTGGTGAGGGGTTGCAGTTTTAAATATTCTCATTTCCATTTATAGAATCAGTAGCCAATTTCACCATAATCGCTTATACTTTGAGGGAGTAATCATTTACTTTTCCCAGAATGCATTATTTCATATAGAAGTAACGACTGCATATTTGTGATGATTAAAAGTATGCAGAATTATTATACTGAATTTATTACATTATCACAGCCAAAATGGCTGTGATAATGTAATCAATTCAGAATAATACAAATTAATAAATTTATCCCGAAATTGAAAATTTCTCCCTCAAAGTGTACTTGTACTTAGCAAGATAAGTATACTTCGCAATTTTGGTGAAATAGGCTACAGGAGTGTATGGTTAGTTGCAACTATGACCGTCTTGATTTTCAAAATTTCGGGGTAAATATAGTCGCCACCATGTCCGTTTGTCTGTCCGTTTGTCTGTGCAAGATTTGCATTAACCCTTACACTGCTGAATTAATTTTTAACGTCTGCTATTTATTTTTTGTTTTCCATTTTTCTCATGAAAACAATGCTTTGACAGCACTTTAGAATCATTTCCTATGGAAATGATTCTAAAGTGCTGTCAAACCATGTTTTTATGGAGAAAGAAGGCAAAATATAAGACCAGCAGATGACAATTTTCGTTCCCAGCATTTTAAGGGTTAAAGTTTTCCGCTACCGACTATACCATCCTTAACTTGCATGCTGGGAAATTTGTGGGCTATAAATAGTTCAAAAATAGCAGATGACAATTCATTATATTTTCTTTTATTTCTCCTTATAAATGTCATGAAAATGTGTTGGAATTTCATTGTGTCCGGAGGACACAATTCCAATGAAATTTTAGAGAGAAATAAAACATATACTCCTAATTCGTTTGGCGGATATTGTCACCGCTGGCATGCAAAAAGGAGTTAAGTTAATTGGCTTGAAACTACAGATTGTCGGTCCGATGACAAAACCTCGTAATTTACCCGCCAGTCCAATGACAAAGCGTAACTACATTTTACATATGCTTATTTGTTATCATCCATATTTTCATTATATGCCTTTAATTGCGATGTTACATTGCTATTTGTGGCTGTGACCGGAGAAATTGGGATTATGGGATTTGTTACAAGTGTAGATCCTGATCAAAATATCATGATCCTGTAGCCTGAGCTGGATCTACGCTGGTCGCAAAACCTGTAAGCCCTATTTCTCCAGTCACAGCCACATTTGTCAATTTAATAGTCAATATGTAGGGTGGTGAAAGATACGTCTCCATGGGTTCTGCTCTTATGTAAATGTGCAGTTTTGTTATGTTTATGCTTGCTGCGCCATTTACATTTACAGCCATTTACATTTGTAGCCATTTACATTAATTTTGCAGCCATTGCATTTGTAGCCATTTACATTAATTTTGCAGCAATTGCATTTGCAGCCATTACATTTGCAGCCATTTATTTACTTACTGAGGGTGTGGGCTCTCATTCTATCGGGAAAGGGTGACATAATGTTTTGGCATCATTTATTTTTGTTGACTTTCTTTCAATAACTTTCATACAGCACAACAGATTTTGCTGAAACATGGTGTAGCCAGCAAATATAACAATGGGTGCCTTTTAATCTTCTGACTGGAGAAATGGGGCATACTGGCTTTGCGACAAGTGTAGATCCATATCAGCCTGTGCATCTGCACAGTCTGATCAGGATCTGTACTGTTCACCATTCCTGCCATGAAATTGTCATGCTTCTGACAAAGCAATATAAATCATTATCAGAGTGTGCTATTTGATCAGGAGCTACACTGCTCACAAATCATGTAAGCCCCATTTCTTCACAGTCACAGCTACATATATACAACTACATAACTATCGTTTTGCAGAAAAATCAAGTACATTCAATACAGGTGCGGATCCAGGCGGGGGCGTGGAAAGATCTGATTTTTCCTTATTTCTCACACAAAGTGTATGTTGTTACCACTCAGTTGAACCGTCTCATCGGGACGGTTCAACTGAATGGTAATAACATATACTTTTGATGAGAAATAAGAAATAATGCAGAAAAAATAATCTGAATTTTATGAAAATTGAAATCCAAGCACCCTCTAGACATAAATCCTGGATCCGCCCCTGCAATACACGCTAAATTCTCAGGCATGTGGATAATGCAAAACAACAACATTTCATGTTTGTTCGTCTTAAAAAGAGTATTTAGTATGACCATAAAACATGTAACACTTAACATAAAACACTTAAAACATTTGGTGCACCATGTATCATCAGAATCCATCTGTCCGTTATGAAGATTTCAAAGAAAATCTGCTGTTAAAATGATGTCACACATTATGTCACTTGGTTACGAAATCACGTGATCCATACTTGGTTACATGCTTTGCTGAATTATTTCACCATGCATATCTGTGCTGTACTAAGATATGCTCTATTATTACATGACCGACAATTTCAACCAATGAAATGTTCAATATCGGGTCACATGATTGTGGACATAAATAATATTCACCTGAATGTCAGTCTCGGACTCGTCTCGTGGCGCGAGACGAGTGCCACGAGACGAGTCCGAGAATGATATTCGAAATGTGATGTTCGTGACCTCCAGGTGAATATCACATGTCAAATAACACTCTCAGACTCTTCTCGTGCAACGAGATGAGTCTGAGACTGATATTCAGGTGTAGCAGCATATGCAATCACGTAATCAAAGCATGAGGCAATTTGTGCGTTGTTGTATCATTATAAAATAATTATCGTCGTATGAGTCGGTGCACACAAGATTTATGGACCGTCGGAAAGTCATATTCTCCGAGGCCGAATATGACTTTCCTCAGGTCCATAAATCTTGTGTACACCGACTCCAAAGACGATAATTGCCTTACATGTACAGGGTGTTAATTCTTGTTACCAGCATCATTATCTTGTAAAGTAGGCTGCCACTTGATAAATAGAGAATACCATAGTACCATACCGAGCTGAGCCTGATAAACTTGATATCAAAAGACACTAGCTTGGTATTCTGTTTATCAGGTAACGTTTTATGCTGGAAAATGACCACACATGACGTCGTTATCTATGACAGAACACAGACTTGTTTACATTGCATCATTACACTGACGTCATTCGGTAACGTCGCGTGACGTCATCCGACCAATGGAACGTCAATATTCACCTCATTGTAACCTGGATGTTTGTATCAGGTCAATGCCTGATACAACAATATGTTATCAGTCAGTACATATTCGGCCAATACAGGGCAGGTTACCTGATAAAGGTATGTTAGCGAACTGTGTAGACCTGTGTGAGCATGCACTCAGTCTGCTCATGGTTTACCAGGCTCAGGCTCACCAAGCCAACATGGAAGTGTGAGCCTGGCTCTGAAATTAACCACCTTATAACGTCGCCGTTTATTTTGCTGATATTTATTTCGAGGAAATACAATAAATTCCATAAATGACTTAGAAAGTTGACAAAATATTCAGAGCTCATGCGGAATTCCGCATGAGCTCTGTATGTTTTGTCCTCTTTTGGAGTCATTAAATGGGCATATCAGTATTTTTTGAAAAAAATACTATAAAAAATAAAAAACGCGTTTCATCATGGTCTGTGTGGTTTAATTGAAGATATATGACAATACTACGACTGCTGGGTTGTTTCAATTATCACCGATATCGGTACATATGTATCAGACTTTTGTTGAACGCAACAAGACATGAAATCTGGCCATAAATGTGGCTGTGACTGGAGAAATGGGGCTTATGGGTTTCGACACCGGTGTAGCTTCAGTAGCCTATTTCACCAACATTGCAAAGTATACTTTTCTAGCAAAGTATACTTTGAGGGAGAAATTTTCAATTTTAAGATAAATTTACTAATTTTTATTATACTGAATTGATTACATTATCACAGCCATTTTGGCTGTGATAATGTAATAAATTCAGTATAATAATTCTGCATACTTTTAATCATCAAATATATGCAGTCGTTAGTTCTATATGAAATAATGCATTTTGGGAAAAATAAATGATTACTCCCTCAAAGTATACTTTGCTAGAAAAGTATACTTTGCAATGTTGGTGAAATCGGCTACAGATCGACACAGTCTGATCAGGATCTGCACTGTTCGCCCTTCCATCAATTAAACACCCATCATGCTTGTAACACGCCATACAGATCATTGTCAGGCTATAAAAATGTGCTAATTGGTGAGGAGCTACACTTGTCATAAATCCCATAAGCTCAATTTCTCCATGCACAGCCAAAATTCAAATTCCAAATAAAGCAGTTTCATTGGCTGAGCTTGTGTGTTTATTCTTCAGAGCGATTCTTCATCTCTTAATTCATTCATTCTCATACCGCGACAATTACCGGACGATGATTGCACATTTGTAACGATTGTGAGTATCGTCATCATGGAAATCTGACATACACTCGAACATCTGTTGTAAATGTGCATTTGCCAGGCAGGGCCCGGTTGCTCAAAACCTCTTTTAGCTTAACTAATTGTTAAATCCTTAGTGATTGCTCAAAACCTCTGTTAGCTTAATGAACTGTTAAATCCTTAGTGATTGGTCAAAACCTCTGTTAGCTTAACTAATTGTTAAATCCTTAGTGATTGCTCAAAACCTCTGTTAGCTTAATGAACTGTTAAATCCTTAGTGATTGGTCAAAACCTCTGTTAGCTTAACAAACTGTTAAATCCTTAGTGATTGCTCAAAACCTCTGTTAGCTTAACAAACTGTTAAATCCTTAGTGATTGATCAAAACCTATGTTAGCTTAACGGACTGTTAAATCCTTAATGGTTGCGCAAAACCTCTGTTAGCTTAACAGACTGTTAAATCCTTAATGATTGCTCAAAACCTCTGTTAGCTTAACAGACTGTTAAATCATTAATGATTGCTCAAAACCTCTGTTAGCTTAACTGATTGTTAAATCCTTAATGATTGCCCAAAACCTCAGTTAGCTTAACAGAATGTTAAATCCTTAATGATTTCTCAAAACCTCTGTTACCTTAACAGACTGTTCAATCTTTAATGATTGCTCAAAACCTCTGTTAGCTTAACAGACTGTTAAATCCTTATTAGTGATTGGTCAAAACCTCTGTTAGCTTAACTGATTGTTAAATCCTTATTGATTGTTCAAACCTCTGTTAGCTTAACAGACTGTTAAATCCTTAGTGATTGCTCAAAACCTCTGTTAGCTTAACGGACTGTTAAATCCTTAATGATTGCTCAAAACCTCCGTTAGCTTAACAGACTGTTAAATCCTTAATAGTTGCTCAAAACCTCTGTTAGCTTAACAGACTGCTAAATCCTTAATGATTGCTCAAAACCTCTGTTAGCTTAACAGACTGTTAAATCCTTAATGATTGCTCAAAACCTCCGTTAGCTTAACAGACTGTTAAATCCTTAATGGTTGCTCAAAACCTCTGTTAGCTTAACAGACTGTTAAATCCTTAATGATTGCTCAAAACCTCTTTTAACTTAACAGACTGTTAAATCCTTAATGATTGTTCAAAACCTGTTAGCTTAACATACTGTTAAATCCTTAATGGTTGCTCAAAACCTCTGTTAGCTTAACAGACTGTTAAATCCTTAATGGTTGCTCAAAACCTCTGTTAGCTTAACTGATTGTTAAATCCTTAATGATTGCTCAAAACCTCTGTTAGCGTAACAGACTGTTAAATCCTTAATGGTTGCTCAAAACCTTTGTTAGCTTAACTGATTGTTAAATCCTTAACAAACTGTTAAATCCTTAGTGATTGCTCAAAACCTCCGTTAGCTTAACAGACTGTTAAATCCTTAATGGTTGCTCAAAACCTCTGTTAGCTTAACTGATTGTTAAATCCTTAATGGTTGCTCAAAACCTCTGTTAGCTTAACTGATTGTTAAATCCTTAACAAACTGTTAAATCCTTAGTGATTGCTCAAAACCTCTGTTAGCTTAACAAACTGTTAAATCCTTAGTGATTGCTCAAAACCTCCGTTAGCTTAACAGACTGTTAACTCCTTAATGGTTGCTCAAAACCTCTGTCAGCTTAACTGATTGTTAAATCCTTAATGATTGCTCAAAACCTCTGTTAGCTTAACGGACTGTTAAATCCTTAATGATTGCTCAAAACCTCCGTTAGCTTAACAGACTGTTAAATACTTAATGGTTGCTCAAAACCTCCGTTAAATCCTTAATGGTTGCTCAAAACCTCTGTTAGCTTAACTGATTGTTAAATCCTTAATGATTGCTCAAAACCTCTGTTAGCTTAACAGACTGTTAAATCCTTAATGGTTGCTTAAAACCTGTTAACTTAACAGACTGTTAAATCCTTAATGGTTGCTCAAAACCTCTGTTACCTTAACTGATTGTTAAATCCTTAATGATTGCTCAAAACTTCTATTAGCTTAACGGACTGTTAAATCCTTAATGGGTGCTTAAAACCTTTGTTAGATTAATATATTGGTAAATCATTAACGGTTTCTCAACATCAAAACCTCTGTTAGCTTAACGGACTGTTAAATCCTTAACAATGGTAAGGATTAACAGTCCATTAAGCTAACAGAGGTTTTAAGCAACCTTGAGTGAAGTGCTTTATACGAACATATCACTGTGAATGTCAGATTTCTGTGAAATGACGTTGGTTTGATTGCGAGATGTGCTGATTGTAACAGAAAGGATTGCATGTACTTTAATGCTTACGATGCTGAGTTAACTTGTCATCTGCTGTTTCTTTTTTATTTTCCATTTTCCTCATTAACAAACATGCTTTGACAGCACTTTAGAATAATTTTCAATATAAACAGTAGACGACAATTTACATTTCCCACATTCTAAAGATTAATGCATGACATGTACTTTAATGCACAGCTGGTCTTTCGGATGAATCTTTTTGTATGTTGATGTTAATTAATGCCATGTTTGACCTTTTCATCTCTAAGCTAAATGTAATTATTTTGTTGTGTTGTTGTTGTCACATATATGACGAACATATCACTGTGATCAATGTCAGATTTCTGTGAAATGCTTACTTTTTACCTTGCTATGTACGTCATATTGACCGTAAGGTCACGATAGGTCGTCACGATGACAAATACTTTCATGGTATTTCCATCCCACAGCTGGTCTTTCGGATGATTCAATCTTTTTTTATGTTGATGTTAATTAATGCCATATTTGACCTTTGCATCTCTAAGCTAAATGTAATTATGTGTTTGTGTTATTGTCACATATATGACGAACATATCACTGTGAATGTCAGATTTCTGTGAAATGACTTCAGTTTGATTACGAGATGTACTGATTGTAACTGAAAGCATGGCATGTACTTTAATGCTTACGATGCCGAGTTAACTTGTCATCTGCTGTTTCTTTTTTATTTTCCATTTTCTTCATTAACAAACATGCTTTGACAGCACTTTAGAATCATTTTCAATGGAAATTATTCTAAAGTGTTGTCAAACCATGTTTTTATTGAGAAAGACGATAAAAAAAAACAGCAGACGACAATTTACATTTCCCACATTCTAAAGATTAATGCATGACCTGTACTTTAATGCTTACTTTTTACCTTGTTATGTACGTCATATTGACCTTCAGGTCACGGTCTGACAAATTTGGGCTTATTTCACTTTTAACAAGTATAGATCCTGATCAATCTGTACACAAAGCAACATTGTTCCTTTTGGAATTTGATCAAATAAAATGGTGTGATTGCTTGATGTGTTATTTGCAGTGCATGAAGCGAAAAACAACAACATATTGAATATCTGAGATATCAACTTATGAGTCATTGTCTATAATGGATAGATCTTTACAATGCTGAAGTAAATCTGCTGTTTTTTACTATTTTTTCAAAATCATTATTTGACAGCAATGTAGAATCATTTCCGTTCTAAATGATTGTAAAATGCTGCCAAACCATGTTTTTACTGAGAGAAAAGACAAAATATTGAACAACAGCAGACGACACTTTTCAGTTCCCGCATTCTAAGGGTAATTGCGAACAGTGTAGACCCTGACCAGACTGCACAGATGTGCAGGCTGGTCAGAGTGTACACTGATCGCAAAGGAACTAAGCCTGGTTCTTTCGAGATCGTGACCCATGTTTTTGTACCATTTCATGTTTCATACATTCTTTCATTCTTGTAGACTTTCGGGGACCTTGACTTTTTTTCATGAGATTTAAATTATTCATCGCAGTAAATGACGGATACATCGACGTGACATCTCAATCAATAAATCGTCCGTCAATCAATCAATCAATCAATCAATCAATCAAATTTGCCTAAGTGCATTACGGTGCTGGAAATTGACAAGACACATACCCAATATATCATTCAATCAATCAATCAATCATTGAAGTTTCACTAATTGCATTACGGTGATGGAAATTGATGAGACACATACCCAATAGATCAATCAATCAATCAATCAATCAGTCAATCAAGTTTCACTAAGTACATTATGGTGCTGGATATTGATGAGACACATACCCAATATATCAATCAATCAATCAATCAATCATGTTTCACTAAGTACATTATGGTGCCGGATATTGATGAGACACATACCCAATATATCAATCAATAAATCAATAAATCAATCAAGTTTCACTAAGTACATTACAGTGCAGAATATTTATGAGACACATACCCAATATATCAATCAATCAATCAATCAATAAATCAATCAAGTTTCACTAAGTACATTACAGTGCAGAATATTGATGAGACACATACCCAATATATCAATCAATCAATCAATCAATCTATCAATCAATAAATCAATCAAGTTTCACTAAGTACATTACAATGCAGAATATTGATGAGACACATACCCAATATATCAATCAATCAATCAAGTTTCACTAAGTACATTATGGTGCCGAATATTGATGAGACACATACCCAATATATCAATCAATCAATCAAGTTTCACGTAAAATTCAATTCAGTTAATCAATCCAATCAATCATTTTTGGACTCTGCATAAGCTGACACCTTTTGTTGTCAGTTGTGTTTGATGTTTCTTTAATGCCTTGTCTCGAAATATATTGCGATTTCATGTATTGTGATTTCATGCAAATGTATGTTGTAAATTGTTTCAAAATTGGATTGGCTGAAAAGACGTGTGTATTTAAATGGAAGAATACATGAATGAAATGGTAACAATTTGAATGACATTGTATTACATAACGACATACATGTACTCCAATAGCTCATTACATTTTGGAATCAACAATCAATCAATCATTCTGAGAATACACCATTTGACTGGTGGAAACTTGTAAATATTGTCTTTATTTCTCATCGGAAGTATATATTGTGACCACCATTTGAACCGTCTCATCGAGACGGTTCAAATGAGTGGTCACAACATATACTTTCTTTGAGAACTGAGAGATATTGGGAAGAAAATATTTCTAAATTTTCATACGTCCAAAATTGTAATTTGAATGTAATAGATTAAAGCACAACAATTTTTTCTGTTTCCAGGAACCGAATTTCAACCATTTTCAAATAACCAAATATTAACGGCCATGTTTTCTTACAAATCACAACTGGTGAAATATGGGACTCCATTAACCCAGCCTAAAATGACCTTAGCTGTTTACAGGCCGTTAAACAACGTTATATGAATACATCAAATAAATCTTACAAAACTTGAAAAAAACTCAATGAAAAGTAAAAATCAGAATTTAATGAGCTACATGTATATTCATAACTGCATGTATACCTATGTGTATATTGTTGACAATCGGGAGAACCTAACCATGTATTTGTAGTTTTACAGTGACGTAACAGACATGGTTTGATAGTTTTGAATATTTAGAATATGTATGCTTCAACCATCATTTTTCTCGCACCCAGGTTTGTGGGAAATTGAGACATAACGATCACAATTCTGGAGTAGTTGTCATAAGCGTCAACAATTACGTCCAAATGTTTAATAGCTCCTGATTTGTTTGTCAGATCGTTTGTAAACTTAATCAATAGCTTCCTCACATTGTGACCTTGACTTATTGGACCTTGACCACCTTGGGTGAGACAGTCGCCGATGATCGTCTTGTATTTTAATTCATTGCATATGAAATATATGTTGTTGCCACCAATTGTACTTTGTCATCAAGATATTTGTTGAAATTAGTGGTCACATCTGATATTTTTGTTACGAAATCAGAAAAATAGAAATTATTGTTTTTTAAAATTATACGCCTGACACCGTTTTCTCAATTGATTGTTAATTGTGTTAAATGTAATAAGTTGCTAGGATGATATAATTTCATTTTGTTTTGCTCATGTCTGTGAGTCTAGGTTTAAGATTTAGTTCAGTAGTTCATGTTCCGGTGTATTTAACATGCATATTTCACTTGATGTCAGACACAGGACAAAACCTTAGGGCTTAAGCTTCTGCAATCTGCATTCGAGCATCTTCCCCCGAAGAATCTGTTGCCAGAATTTGTAAGTGACTTGCCACCATATAAACCATTAACCTTAGAATTTCCGTTGAAGGATACAATAATTTTTGTGAAAAAAAAATCATTATTTTCTTTATTTTTCCATAAAGGTATATGTTGTTACCACTCATTTGAACCGTCTCGTCGAGACGGTTCAAACGTGTGGTAACAACATATACTTTCGAGATCAACTACAGAAAATATTTTTCTCAAAAGTCGCATACTACTATAATTGTATTCCATCTCTAATGGGTTAGCATTGAGCAATGATCTCGGAAAACTTTAGAATAATTTACAACATGCTTTGACAGCACTTCAGAATCATTTCCATTGGAAATGATTCTGAAGTGCTGTCAAACCATGTTTTATTGAGAAATAAGGCAAGACATACAAGCAACAGCAGATGACAATTGTTGTGAGTAGCGGTCTAAGGGTTAAAGAATCACTCGTATAAGAACCTCTCTATATGGAAGAGTTGCTCATTATAATATATAGGTTTGTATGCTGGCAAGTTTAGGACAGTATAGGGTGGCAGGGGATTAATCATACCAGTCAATGTTTGGGGGATTGTATAACATAGTTGCCATAGTTACCGTGTTTCCTTGGTTACCATTGCCTCGTCCCAGGATGAGCAGTATAGAGATCAACACAAAGAATATTAAACCATTCCAGTGCCTTTTAGCCGATTGCCACCGTTAAATGTGGCTGCACAGGCTGATCTGGATCTACGTTGGTCGGAGAACCCATAAACTCCATTTCTCCAGTCACATATGACCTTAGATGTTGCTTGGACATTAAACCTAAGGGATGGGCTGTGGCTCGGGGTATAATACAGGACTTCAAGATTGAAGGTTGTGAGTTCAAAACCTACCCCCGGGCAAGAAAAATACTTTCATAGTATTTCCATCCCACTGGTCTGTCGGATGAGATTTTAAGCTGTGGTCTATATGACCTTAGCTGTTGCTGGGATGTGGGACTCCATTCATTTCATTTGGACATTAACTCTTTGCATGCTGGGAAACTTGTGGGCTAGTTCAAAACTAGCGGATAAACATTCATCATATTTTCTTTTATTTCTCCTTGTAAATATCATGAATATGTCTTGGAATTTCATTAGAATTGAGTCCTGAGGACTCAATTCTAATGAAATTTCAAGACATATTTACAGGGAGAAATAAAACATATACTCATAATTCGTTTGGCGGATATTTTCACAGCTAGCATGCAAATAGTTGAACCATTCATTTTTCCTTAGCAAACCTTTGCCCAGATGTCAACGTTTCTGAGTATCTATTGGCAATCTCAACTCGAAATTAAGCAGCTTGATTGTCTGAGCCTGAGCTGTAGCACAGCTCCGGCTCAGACAATCAAGCTGCTTGATTTCAAAGAGAGTATTCAAGTATGTTGAAATGAAACAATTGACATATCGGCAAGATTAGCGCCGGCGGTGGTGTAACCAAAACAACATAAATGTATCATGGTAGTTCTTAGGTTGTTCTTCATACCTGTGACGAGGCAGTGTTTACACATACCATAGTTTACCCCAATATAACATACATGTGCATAGTAATGTATATACAATTAACTGTCTTAGGATCTAAGTAATCCGGTGTAAATAAGGTCCTGACGCTGAAGTTGTGTTTTTTAGGTGGGGTCAGGGTTGGTTTTTCAGTGCTGAAAGTTGTGGTTTGTTAGGTGGGGATGGGGTGGGTGCAGTTATTTCAGTGCTGATTGTATGGCACTCATCCCATACTGGCACATTCCTGTCCACATGACCTTGTTGTTGAATGGATGTAAAAACCCAATCAATCAATCAATCAATCAATCAATCAATCAATTGATCAGTCAATCAATCAGTTATCATGATTACCCAGCAACCCATTTGTAAAACAGTATCATGAATACAGTGAACCCTTTCAGCCCTGAGGAACTGGTATTGCTTGTCCATGCTAACTTTTTAATTAAATAAATAATCAGATGAGGGGTGTTTTTGTCAAAAAAGATATCCACAAACTGTGCCGATCCTGATGATCCGGCTCATTACGACGAGCCGGATCATCTGGATCTACACTGTTTACAAACATTGATAAAGCAGTCTGTTGTGTTGACAGGGTTAATGAATCGTGCTATAATCCACGACTATTTTATCAAGCACTTAATGAATTGACAATATTTTTTGAACGCCTCATTCATTGTGCAATGTACTTGACATTTAAGTCAGAACGAAATTGTTGCGTTATAGCATCCTAATCTGATGTTGGTGCTTACATAGTGAAAGGTCAATGGTGTATCTGAATATTTACATAATTATTTTGCTATTAATGGTTAAATGTTGAAAGGTCAATGTGGTTATCTGAATATTTGCATTATTATTTTATTGTAAAAATGTATTTTGCTATCATAGTCTATGAGACTTGTGGATGTAACTGTAGAAATGGGGCTTATGGGATTTGCGACCAGTGTAGATCCAGATCAGACTGTGCATCCGCACAGTCTGATCAGGATCTGCACTGTTCGCCATTGTTCCATCAATGAAACTCCTACATGCTTCTAACAAGTAATATTGATCATTATCCGGCTACAGGAGTGTGCTATTTGACCAGGCGCTACATGTACATAAGCCCCATTTCTCCAGTCGCAGCCACATTTAATGCTTGATTAATTCTCTGATTAACAAACTGATTGTTGCAGGGGTGGCATGTTAATAAATTGCTTTTGCTAATTATGCTAATCAATCAAAAAGTGTTATGTGTCATGTTACATGTATGTCATTTCTTGGATTTTCCATTTATTCCTCCAAATATCATAAAGATTTGTAGAAAATCAAGCCATGTTGCCCAGTAGCCGATTTCACCAAAATTGCGAAGCTAAGTTTATTTTGAGGGAGTATTTTCCCCGAAATGCATTATTTCATATAGAACTAACGACTGCATATATTTGATGATTAAAAGTATGCAGAATCATTATCCTCAATGTGTTACATTATCACCGCTTGAATGGCTTAAATGGCTAGTATAATAAAAATTAATAAATTTATCCTTAAATTGAAAATTTCTCCCTCAAAGTGTACTTAGCATGATAAGTATGCTTTGCAATAGGCTACAAGAGGTCTGAATACATGATTTTTCATTTGAAATAATTTTCTTATACAAGTATCCTCTCAAAAGTGTTAAGAGCCCACCAGTGAGGTGGTTCCAGTGAGTGGTCACAACATTATAATACCTTCATAGACATATATTTATACCCACTTTTTTTGGGAAAAAAAATTGGTATATTGTTTTCGTCACGAGTGTCCGTCCGTCCGTACGTCCGTCCGTCCGTCCGTACGTCCGTCACGTTTCTTTTAACTCGAAAAACGTTTTCACCTTCATACCTACGCGCCTGATATTTGGTATGTAGCTTCGTTATCATGTGCAGATGCGCAAAGTGAATTCGGATTTTTCATCCGACCCTCCATCATGGATTATCTCCCCCTTTCGGACTCACAATTTCCCATTTTTTCCTTGTAACTCGAAAAACGTTTTCACCTTCATACCTACGCGCCTCATATTTGCTATGTAGCTTCGTTATCATGTGCAGATGCGCAAAGTGAATTCGGATTGTTCATCCGACCCTCCATCATGGATTATCTCCCCCTTTCGGACTCAGAATTTCCCATTTTTTCCTTGTAACTCGAAAAACTTTTTCACCTTCATACCTACGCGCCTCATATTTGCTATGTAGCTTCGTTATCATGTCAGATGCGCAAAGTGAATTCGGATTTTTCATCCGACCCTCCATCATGGATTATCTCCCCCTTTCTGACTCAGAATTTCCCATTTTTTCCTTGTAACTCGAAAAACTTTTTCACCTTTATACCTACGTGCCTCATATTTGCTATGTAGCTTCGTTATCATGTGCAGATGCGCAAAGTGAATTCGGATTTTTCATCCGACCCTCCATCATGGATTATCTCCCCTTTCGGACTCATCCCATTTCCCATTTTTTCCTTGTAACTCGAAAAACTTTTTCACCTTCATACCTATGTGCCTGATATTTAGTATGTACCTTCGTTATCATGTGCAGATGCGCAAAGTGAATTCCCATTTTTGATCCGACCCTCCATCATCGATTACCTCCCCCTTTCCGACTCAGAATTTCCCATTTTTTCCTTGTAACTCGAAAAACTTTTTCACCTTCATACCTACGCGCCTCATATTTGTTATGTAGCTTCGTTATCATGTGCACATGCGCAAAGTGAATTCAGATTTTTCATCCGACCCTCCATCATGGATTATCTCCCCCTTTCGGACTCAGAATTTCCCATGTTTTCCTTGTAACTTGAAAAACTTTTTCACCTTCATACCTACGCGTCTGATATTTGGTTCGTAGCTTCATTTTGATGTGCTGATGCGCAAAGTGAATTCGGATTTTTTATCCGACCCTCCATCATGGATTACCTCCCACTTTCGGACTTAGCATTTGGGGAAAGTCGGTATATTGCGATGGCGCGCCATCGACTTTTTCTAGTTCAAAATGTTTATATTCTTAAGAGCATATTTCAAATGGGTTAAGTTTGTATGACTGCCATATAGGATATATGCCTATATTAGGTGGTGTAAGCATAGAGAGATGGACATCTAATACCAGGGGGCCGTTTCATTAAAGTTTTTATGACCAAAATGTTCGTAAGAGCAAACTTATGATATTCTGTAAATTTCACATTAACAATGTTTTCTTGTAAACATTTATTGGATTTACATTTATTGAGCATAAGCTGCATATGTAGCCTATGCTCAATAAATGTAAATCCACCAATTTAAATTTCCAGACGATCCTAAATGTGCACTTACGAACATTTTAGTTGTACAAATTTTAATGAAACGGGCCCCAGAGGTTGTTGGTTCAATCCCCGCTTTAGGCACGAAAAATATGTTTGTAGTATTCACCATGCCATTAGTCTTTCGTAGAAGACTTTAAGCCGAGGATTTGTCTCCGTTTTGGAGAAATAAAATGCAAACTTTGCAGGGATAAGCTTATAACAATTACCGGTATATGTAGCAAACTACAGTGTAACCCTTTCTAAACCGGTCACCCTGGGGACCTTAGAGAAGTTTCACTGTAAGTGACAGGCATTTGATCATTCTGAGCCGTAGTTGTGCTATGCGATCACGAACAGACATTATCACCTGAGATAAATGACCAAGAAACTCATCAAAAATAAGATCACAGGTGTTTCCTTGGTGTCTGGTATAGAGAGGTTCCACTGTATCATAAAAATGGTGAATTATGAAAAAATATCTGAAAAATAACTACAAATATTACAGATCCTGATGAGACGGATCATTACAAGCCGGCTTATCAGGATATACAGTGTCCGACTCTATTGAATTTATATCTGTCGGGTTGAAAGGGTTACCCCTTAGAAGGCGGGAGATGTCGATTTATGTTTTGTCTTTTTTCTCAATAAAAACAAGGTTTGACAACACTTTAGAATCATTTCCATTGGAAATGATTCTAAAGTGTTGTCAAAACATGGTTTTGATGAGAAAAATTTGAAAATAAAAATAAACAGCAGACGACAAATTTTAATTCAGCATTGTAAGGGTTAAATATAAATCTATGTACTTTTTGTTTCCAGGAAAATGCGACTTTGAAAGATGCTCTAGGAGGTGACGGATCTGTGGTGCCCCGAATTGAGCTGGAAAGGTAATAAGGACCACTGATTGAAAAACTCTTAGCCCTTTCACCCTTAAGTAACTGGATTGGAATTTGATATGTTAATTTTGCAACCAATCCAATGGTCATAAAATTATTTTCAGACCAGTCCATTTACAAAAAGGGGGTGTTTTTGTTCTCAACAAAAAAAGAAAATTACTTGCAAAAAGTGCAGATCCTGATGAGACGGCTCGTCACGAGCCGGCTCATCAGGATCTACATGTTTTGCCAATACCACTCACTACTATACAGGCATATGGTGTTAAAAGAGTTAAGGGATCTTATGATGTTTGTAGCCAACGTAGCCCCAGATGGTTTTGCCTACGTTGGTTGCCGTTCTGTCCATCAAAATACTACTCCTGATCCACACTGTCCAAAATTATCCTTTTCTGAACAAGCTGTTCATCTGTACCAAGTTTAGTAAACATATATAAATACAAATACACAAAATATGTAACTCTACATAAAAGTAAATATTATTAATTGACACCAACATATGTAGCATTAAAGTGCACAAAAACTTGTTATTATTAATAACATAGTTTTAAGCACCTCTGTTTATTAGTTACCATAATTACCCTAAATATTCGGACACCAAAACCAATTGTTATAAGTGTCGTAAACATTTATCAAGTTGATTATGTTGTCCAATGAGGCCTCCGAAGCATTCTGTGAAAATGGCAAATAGTGCAGACCCTGATCAGACTGCTCCTTCAGGAGCAGGCTGGTCTGGGTCTACACTGTTTGCTCACATATTGGTGTCCGAATATTTAGGGTAATTATGGTACTTTAATAACCCTAAATATTCATTCACAATTGATGCTGGGCAAACACATATACATATATGGTTGTACTGGTTTATCACAATAACAATGTATTTGGACAATTTTGGGAAACCCCGAAAATCAAATGGTGTCCAAATACTTAGCGTTATTACGGTAGTATTTTGAAATTGTCGCAATTTTGTGATCATGCGATTCACCACTCTGTTTTCTTTAGCAATTCTTTTGGTCATCAAATACCCGCCATATTTTCTCACGCAGGTTATCGCGAGAGAAGGAGCGGCTACAGAGCGACCATGACCTTCTGAAACAGGAGCATGATAATCTGGAGGAGCGGCACCAGCGATTCATCATCCAGTATGGCCACGAGGGCTCGGAGACTCAGAAAGGTACAATAGAGTATCATGAGTATTGACCCCTACAGTGCTGAATTAAAATTTGTCGTCTGCTGTTTATGTTTTATTTTCCATTTTTCTTATCAAAAACATGCTTTGACAGCATTTTAGAATCATTTCCTTTGGAAATGATTCTAAAATGCTGCCAAACCATGTTTTTGTTTAGTGAAAATACAAAATAAGAAACAACAGCAGACGACAATTTTCGGTTCTCGCCTTCTAAGGGTTAATCAGTCTCATAAATAGGTTATATAGCTTGGAAAATCACAATTATTTTCCCTTAGAACACCTTCTTGGGCATCCTTGGTGTTAGAGTTGGTGGAATTAATCTGTTTGACGTACCATTGTTTACTTTAAACTATGCAGCAGTGTTCTAGAACAATTATCTTTAAAATCTTCCTAACAAAAGGACTGATTTTGTTGACGCACTAAGGACAATGACTTATATGTTTTATATTTGTTTTAAAACGTCTTTACAAGAATTTATAACATTCATGAAGAATTGAGTAGTCTGCATCAAAATGATACAATTATGATATTAAAGAAAACTACAATAAAAGGAGACCAGTTCTGCATTTGCTGCGATATATTTCATAAAATCTGTCATTCCGTTAGAAAAATATTAAAGGAATCCTACTGCAAACACATTTAAAAACATGAAGTTCCGCCGTTCCAAAATCATGAATTTTGTTGTAGACAAAGAAGAAATTCAGCAACTTCACAGAGAGAAATCAGCCCTAGAGCAACAGGTCCACCTGATTAATGTTAAATCCTAATCAACCCACCAATTAACCAACTAATTAATAAATTTATCAAGGGAATACTGTAACCCATTTTGTTACAGATACAGAAAGAACTAGAGCAGCTGAAGCTGCATCAACGGTTTGAGGCTTGATGTACTGACAAACGTACACTGGCAAAGTGATTAGAAGACATTGCCAATGACGAAAACATATGAAACTCAAAAAAAATTGATGCAATTCCAATGAAATTGAAAAAATAAAGTTTTGTATTTTCAGAATCGCTTGACTATCCTAAGCATTTTTCATTATATAACGTTCTACGAAATGTGTACCGTTAACCCCCTAGTCTGACATTGAAGTTGAGACGATTCTAAAGCACTCACAGCATGTCAGTTCGTATATAAAACCAGTGTCTGATACAGCCCACCCCATACCTGTCTGGCCTCCACCTCGAAGTTTGTCAGCTGTACACACTGTTCTAGGCGGCTAAGTTTATATGCTCGTTCTCAAACTTCAAATGCATGTAGCTCGCGCATTTGAGCAGATAGCTAAAAACTACCAGCGAACCGGAGATAGAGAATTTTATTGGCTTTTTAATGCAAAAAGAATATTTGAAATCGGTTGAATAATAAGGAAGTTATGACCATTTCAATTTTTTTTAAAAACTTCAAATGCCTACAACTCTCTCATTTGGGCAGATAGCCAAAAACTACCAGCGGAACGGAGATAGAGAATTTTGTTGGCTTTTTAATGCATATTTGAAATCGGTTGAATAATAAGGAAGTTATGATCATTTCAATAAAAACTTCAAATGCCTACAACTCTCTCATTTGGGCAGATAGCCAAAAACTACCAGCGAAACGGAGATAGAGAATTTTGTTGGCTTTTTAATGCAAAAAAAAAAAATATTTGAAATCGGTTAGATAATAAAAAAGTTATGACCATTTCAAATTTAAATGAAAAATTGAAAAAAAACGTCCAAGTTTGAAAGACAATAGAATCAGAACTATTCAAGCCATTGCTCTGAAAAATATCATCTTCTGTGCGGATGAATGTCCCGCGTGACGCTGTCAAAAAATTATGTTGCTGAGATTACTGTACAAATTGGAAACTGTTTTCAAAGACCACCCGTTAAAATAAAATAAAAATCTGAAATTGTTGATTTTTTTCATTTTTCTCAATTTCACATGTCTATAGCTCTCTCATTTGAGCAGATAGCCAAACATTGTCAGTGAAGCGAAGATAGAGAATTCTCGCAGCTTTACAATTCAAAAAGAATTTTTGAAATCGGTTGGAAAATAAGGAAGTTATAGGGAATTATATGATATATGACGTCACTTCCGGTTTCGTAAAAAGTGACGTCATGAGAATTCTGAAAATTGCGTTATTCTCGTCTCACTGTTGATGCGAATCGGTATACAAAAGGTTTGAGGAATCAAATTACTCAAACCTAAATATTGCAACTTCAGCCAGGAAACTGTGCCATAGAGAGTAACAAGTCGTCTTGATGAAGGTTAAACCGTTAAAATCGATAAAGTTTATTAGAGCAATCAATTAATCAATCGACCAATAAATTTAGATGTCAGTCAGTGAAAGACTATAACATATAGCCTTGATTAACATTAGATCACCGTCAATTAAACAAGTCATCAACCAATCAATCGTCGACACCAAATATTGTTGTAGATAAAGAATAAATCCAGCACCTTGAGAGAGAGTTATCAGCCCTAGACAGCAGGTCGCCATGTTAAATCAGTCAATTAAACGAGCAATCAACCAATCAATCTTCAACACCAAATGTTGTTGTAGATAAAGAAGAAATTCAGCACCTGAGAGAGAGAGAAATCGGCCCTAGAGCAACAGGTCGCTCTGATTAATGTTAAATCACAGTCAAGTAAACAAGCAATCAACCAATCAATCGTCAACTCCAATTTTTGTTGTAGATAAAGAAGAAATTCAGGACCTGAGAGAGAGAGAAATCGGCCCTAGAGCAACAGGTCGCTCTGATTAATGTTAGATCACAGTCAAGTAAACAAGCAATCAAGCAATCAATCGTCAACTCCAATTTTTGTTGTAGATAAAGAAGAAATTCAGGACCTTGAGAGGGAGAAATCAGCCCTAGAGCAACAGGTTGCCTTGATAAATGGTCAGATGGTACTCGTGGAGGGGGGACGGAAACGCCTCGACGACGTCGTTGACGACCTTCAAAATGAGATTGTGATGCTACGGCAGCAGCTGGAAGAAGCTGAGAAAAAGTAAGTGCATATTCAAGAAGGATATTCATGCGAGAATAGAAATAGGGTCGATCTGTTACGTTTCTGTTGTAGTTTTATTGCATTGGCAACCAGTGTAGCTCCATATCAGACTGCATTCGCGCAGTCTGATACGGATCTGGGCCCGTTTCACTAAACTTTGTACGACTAAAATGTTCGTAAGTGCAAATTTAGGATCGTCTGGAAATTTTTATTTATGGATTTACATTTATTGAACATAGGCTGCATATGCAGCCTATGCTCAATAAATGTAAATCCAATAATTGTTTACAAGAAAACATTGTTAATGTGAAATTTACAGACTATCATAAGTTTGCACTTAAGAACATTTTAGTTGCACAAAATTTAGTGAAACAGGCTATTCAGTTAGTAAAACATTGGTCATGCTTCCAACAAGTAGTGTAAAAAGTAGTATCAGTATTTGTTGAAGGAGTTTGTTAGCTGATCAGAAGCTAGACTGGCCACACGTTCCTTGAACCCTTTCAACACCACAGGCCTGTATAGTGGGTATTGGTAAAACGTGTAGATCCAGATGAGCCGGCTCGCAACGAGCCGTCTCATCGGGATCTGCACTTTTTGCAAGTAATTTTCATATTTCTTAGAGCAAAAACACCTCTTTTTCATAAATGGACTGGTTTGTGACAATTTGATTGGTTGCAAACTTAACATATCAAAATATATTCCAGTTTCTTAGGGGTGAAAGAGTTAATGCCCGTTTTTGTAGTCTCGGTCACATTTCAGTGGTTAGTGAAAGGAGTAAAAATAAACACATTTGCAGAACGATATATCTACAAGCCGAAAATCTTCATTGCTTACATTCCAGTAGATCTATTCAATAAAAAAAAGAAGTATGTTTTCAGAAATAATTTTAACATGCATCTCCATATGTAAACAATTTAGAACTGCATCATTCTGCATCATTATCACACGTACATGTAGCATTCACATGGGGATTTTAGAATGCTAGTTGGTTGGTGAAACTGCAAATGCACATTCAAAAGCTTCTTGATATTAAATAATGCCGTATGTACCATCAGAGCTCCAGTAAAGGTGCGTAATTTGACCAACTTGGGGTGAACTTTTTCTTTTTTTCTTCATCAAAAATGGCAAGTTGGGAGTGCTTTAGAATCATCTCATTTCTTTAGAATCGTCTCATTTCTTATTTCTCCATCAAAAATGGCAAGTTGGGAGTGCTTTAGAATCGTCTCAATGAGACGATTCTAAAGCACTCCCAACTTGCCATTTTTGATGGAGAAATAAGAAATTTACCTCCAATGAGACGATTCTAAAGCACTCCCAACTTGCCATTTTTGATGGAGAAATAAGAAATTTACCTCCAAATTATGCACCTTAACTGGAGCTCTGTACCGTTTGTATTTCGCTTTCAGAATTCATCTGCTTTCTTTGGATAGTCTTTGCTACACTACCACCTGCGCTAAGCATGCCAACATTTGTCAATTTCTTTATTTTGAAAGACTTGCTGCATGTTGTGATTGAAATCAAGCAGCTCGATTGACCGAGCCTGACCTGTAGCCTATTTCACCAACATTGCAAAGTATACTTATCTAGCAAAGTATATTTTGAGGGAGAAATTTTCGATTTAAGGATAAATTTATTAATTGTTATTATACTGAATTTATTACATTATCACAGCCATTTTGGCTGTGATAATGTAATAAATTCCGTATAAGAAGTCTATACTTTTAATCATCAAATATATGCAGTCGTTAGTTCTATATGAAATAATGCATTTCGGGGAAAAAAATGATTACTCCCACAAAGTACACTTTGCTACATAAGTATACTTTGCAAAGTTGATGAAATCAGCTACTGGGCTACAACTCTGGCTCTGACAATCAAATTGTTTGATTGTGAGTTGGCAATGGCATTGCCAGCAAATGTTTAGAAATGTTGATAATATAAATCTGGGCAACATTAAAGGTCAATTGAACAACTTTTTTATTTTATAAATAATACAATTTGATAATATGAAATAAATGCTGAAAATTATAAAAAAAAATTATTAGGATTTTCAAAATTTTGTTGGAAAACATTTGCATAAAATGTACAATTATGAAAACTTGCATATCGGATTATAATTTTTGCATGTGATTTTCTGCATGTCATTTGTATTATCATTATCTACCAGTTAACAAAATATATTTTAAAATTTAATTTTTCTATTCATAGGACCTTTAGTTTTGTACCTAGATAATACTATAGGAATGAATGGCCTTTTTGTGGAATTTATCGGGGTATAAACTTGGAAAAGTCGCGGAATACTGGACGAAGGCCGGAAGGCCTCGTCCAGTATTCCCGCGACTTTTCCAAGTTTATATCCCCGATAAATTCAACAAAAAGGCCATTCATTCCTAATAATTCCAGCATTTGAAATAAATTCATCAAGAAAATGTGTTTATTTTCCGTTTTCTTAAGAATTATTTTAACTGCGCCTCACGTTTACTGAAAGTAGTTTGGCGTCGGAGTTTACTGGGATATAAACTTTGGACAGACTTGCTACGGGCCAATCAAATGTTGGGGAATTGTGTAAATATTTTTGTGCTGGAATTATATGCACATGCACTCGTTATGGAGATTACATATTTAGAATTAGTGCCAGTCTAGGATTTGTTGATGTTGATAATAAAACATGTCCATGTTTCTCATAAGGATTGAACAGTATGTAAGCCGTGAGATGGAAGGGGAGGAGGACAGGTAAGGTCAACTTGGGTGGCCGCCGGTCGGTGATGGTATATTACTAAGACAGTATTAATTAGCTTGATGTTTACATATGTTTAATTACCAATCAGGTAACTCGCTGCAAATTGATAGAATATATGTTAACAAATATTAAAATACTCAAAACTTGTAAAAGCATTGACGCTGATATATTGTGTCAACATCAACCCAAATTTGAAATTCCCCCGTGATTGTCTAATGATGTCTAATGACGTAACCGAATCACGTCAGAGTAAAGGTACAATGTAAACAAGTGTTTTTAACCTTTTGCTTTCAGAATACGCCTTTATGGGTATTTAATTTATTAAGTATTTTATTTTTGTTTTTGTTTTCCTCAATGAAAGTATATGTTGTGACCACTCATTTGAACTGTCTCAATGAGATGATTCAACTGGTAGTCAATAATATATACTTCAGAGTGCATAGAAGGGAAATATTTAGGATTTTCCGCAAACATAATGGCGTATCGTCAGCACAAAAAGGTTAAATGAATACCACATTTTGCTTCCTGACTCTGTAGCATAAAAGGTTACCTGATAAATATAAAACCAGGTTTGTGTCTTTGATATCTAGTTAATTAGCCTCGTCTTGGCAAACCTCGTAATTTCTATGCGGTTTCTAGACTCACCTGATAAAGTTGATATCACCAAACACAAGCCTAGTATTCTACATATATTTCTGCAATCTACAAATGTTCTCATTTTACGTGACCCCTGGCCCATAGTATATAACCCCTGGCCCATAGTATATAACACATGTATTTGATGCATGGTTACTGTTTGGGCCAATAAGGATACTTCATTGACTGAATGGCGAACAGCATAGGCCCTGATCAGATCTGGGGCTATGCTGGTCGCACATATTTTACGGTTCCTTTTCTTGGCTAGGGATCTATTTATGTAAATTCTGCCTGTATATACCGGTAGTGAGATGTGGAACATTTGTTTGAGTATTATCTCTTGATTTGAACACGCTAATTTGAAACTGACAAAGATGAACATTTTGAAGATTTAGGAAAAGCATATTATAATGATATTTATTGCAATTTCAAGTGTTTGCCTTAGAGTTACACTAACTAATAAAATTACATCCCCACAAGCGTTTGCTGGCAAGCATAATTATCCCCTTGCCAATAGGCAATAGCCTATGGGATAAAGCGTTAGTCCATGTATGTGCCTATGTATGTACGTACCTACGCACGTTACATAACACCTTTGAATTTTTCAATAACGTATGAACCGCTTCACCAATTTGATAATATTTGGCCACAATGTGTGTCTAGGGATAGTGCTTTGTTTTGCATTCGACCCACGTCCGACCACCTAAGGTCAAGGTCGCTAAGTACTTGTGTTCACCTTGTTTGTAAGGCTAAAATGTTAAAGTTTTGTTGTTTTTAGCTCACCTGAGCGAAGCTCATGTGAGCTATTGTTACCGCAATGTGTCCGTCGTCCGTCGTCACAAACTTCATGGTCGTGGTCCTTAGGTAGGGGGATTACAAAATTGTAAAAATGGCGTCATTACGTAATCCAAGATTGCCGCCTTCTAAAAATAGCACAAATTATTCAAAAATCTTCTTCTCAAGAACCGCTAACCGGATTTCGACAAAACTTGGTAGGAATGATCGATGTACAATGCTCTTTCAAAGTTGTTAAAATGGTGACCCCGGGGTCAAAAATTGGCGTGGCCCGTGGGGTCAAATTGGGGTCAAATTTTATTTTTGACTGAATATGGTCCTGTCATATATCAAATTGAAGGTATCAATGAGGCGATCACTCTAGTGCATTTGTTGTCGAAATCGGATGGTTATGTCATCCAAGATGGCCGCCGAAAGGTCAAAACGTCGTTCTTTTATTAGAGATTTCAAAATTCTTCTTCACATGAACCGCTTGGCCCATGGTAGCCAAACTTAAAAGTTATGGTCCATGGGTGAAGCCTTTTCAGATTTGTTAAAATGGAGGTCATCGCTAATCCAAGATGGCCGCTGTCTAAAAATAGCATAAATTCTTAAAAAATCTTCTTCTCATGAACCGCTAGCCGGATTTCGACGAAACTTGGTAGGAATGATCGATGTACAATGCTCTTTCAAAGTTGTTAAAATGGTGACCCTGGGGTCAAAAATGGGCATGGCCCGTGGGGTCAAATTGGGGTCAAATTTTATTTTTTACCAAATATGGTCATGTTATATGTCAAATCGAAGGTATCAAAGAGGCGATCACTCTGGTACACTCTTTGTCGAAATCGGATTGTTATGTCATCCAAGATGGCCGCCGAAATGTCAAAAGGTCGTTCTTTTATTAGAGATTTCGAAATTCTTCTTCACATGAACCGCTTGGCCCATGGTAGCCAAACTTAAATGTTATAGTCCATGGATGAAACCTTTTCTGATTTGTTAAAATGGAGGTCATCGCTAATCCAAGATGGCCGCCGTCTAAAAACAGTATAAATTCTTAAAAAATCTTCTTCTCATGAACCGCTAGCCGGATTTCAACGAAACTTGGTAGGAATGATCGATGTACAATGCTCTTTCAAAGTTGTTTAAATGGTGACCCCGGGGTCAAAAATGGGCGTGGCCCGTAGGGTCAAATTGGGGTCAAATTTTATTTTTGACCGAATATAGTCATGTTATATATAAAATCGAAGGTATCAATGAGGCGATCACTCTGGTACATTTTTTGTCGAAATCAGATTGGTATGTCATCCAAGATGGCCGCCGAAATGTCAAAAGGTCTTTCTTTTATTAGAGATTTCAAAATTCTTCTTCACATGAACCGCTTGGCCCATGGTAGCCAAACTTAAAAGTTATGGTCCATGGGTGAAGCCTTTTCAGATTTGTTAAAATGGAGGTCATCGCTAATCCAAGACGGCCGCCGTCTAAAAAGCATAAATTCTTAAAAAATCTTCTTCTCATGAACCGCTAGCCGGATTTCGACTAAACTTGGTAGAACTGATCGATGTACAATGCTCTTTCAAAGTTGTGAAAATGGTGACCCCGGGGTCAAAAATGGGCATGGCCCGTGGGGTCAAATTTTATTTTTGACCGAATATGCTCATGTCATATATCAAATTGAAGGTATCGATGAGGCGATTGCTCTTGTGCAATATTTGTCGGAATCGGATGATTATAACATCCATGATGGCCGCCAAAAGGTCCATTTATTCAAGATTTTGAACATCTTTTTCTCAGGAACCACATGGCCGATGCTGGCCAAACTTCATAGGAAGTTAAGATCCTTGGGTGAAGCATTTTCAGATTTGGTAAAATGAGTCGTCGCTTAATCCAAGAATAGCACAATTTTTTTTAAAACACAATGTCACATTCTCCTCCGGTGTTCATGGAGTCAGGTGAGCGAATTAGGGCCAGCATGGCCCTCTTGTTACTAGTTCCTTTAATAACCCTAAATATACATATACAATTGATGCTGGGCAAACACATGTAAATATATGGTTCTACTGGTTTATCACGATACCAATGTATTTGGATACAATTTGTTTTGGGAAACCTTTAAAATCAAATGGTGTCCGAATAGTTAGGGTTTTTACGGTAGTATTTTGAAATTGGCGCAATTATGTGATCATAACACAACTCTGTTTTATATATAACAATTCTGTACAACGTTGGCCATCAAATACCCGCCATGTTTTCCCACAGGTTATCGCGAGAGAAGGAGCGGCTACAGAGTGACCATGACCTTCTGAAACAGGAGCATGATAATCTGAGCGAATTAGGGCCATCATGGCCCTCTTGTTTTATTACCAAGGCTGCCAGCGAGGGATTAGCTTCGTTTATCGATGCCATTTCTTGTTTTTTTTTCTTTAATAGCAATATGGTCCATGATTAAATATGGCTGCACTGTTTAATGCAGCACAATACAATCACATACCGTAAACTAGTTTGTTCTTTGAATTTGCATAATTAATTAAAATAATAATTGAGTTGTATACAGTCAAAAATTATGCAGGTTCAAATCGGAGACAGTCTCTTTCCAGCATACTATTTTAATTTGAATGCAGGATTATTTATATTATATGTTGAATTGGTATAACCTTCAGTGTAAATTTATATATTTTTAGTGATTTATGTATACATACATAACAACTGCATCTAATACAGTGTTTATCTTGCTTTCTTAACCCTTAGAATGCGGGAACCGAAAATAGTCGTCTGCTGATAATTCATAGTTTGTCTTTTCTCTTGGTAAAAACTTGGTTTGTCAGCATTTTAGAATCATTTCTAAAGTGCTGCCAAACCAAGTTTTTGCTGAGAAAAAATGTAAAATAAAAAATAAACAGCAGACGACAAATTTTAATTCAGCATTGTAAGGGTTCATTAATACTGGTGTTGTGTTCATAATAAAAGTATGAATTGTTAGTAAAATACATTTTGTGTCGAGTCTGCTAGCGGAAAGCAAAACATATTGATCTTAATGATGTCCTAGTTTCCATCCATCTCATCAAGAGATCTACAGTATTTGTTATTTATCATATGATTAATAGTCCAAAAATATGCTATTTATTTAGGGGTAACAAGGTTAAAACAATAACATGAGTTGTATTTATTAACAGATTCATAATTTATATGTTGTACATTCATGGTAATGAACTAAAGGTCAATGGGATAGAGTGTGTTTTAAAACAGATTTTAACAGTGCATTCAGACAGGTTTAAATTGATCCATGGCAGGTTTCAATTTATATAGTGTAACTGGTTTTGATTTGGTCAGAAAACTATTTTATGATATGATGAATATGTCTGTGATAAAATACTTTTTCATATTTAAGACTTTTATGTTTGTTATTACATGCCATATTTTAAATCATTTGGTTTTGGTTACTTAGAGATGCTTTGGGGTGTTTTTATGCCACCGGGTTTCGAAGAAACGGGTGGCATATAGTGTTTGGACCGTCCGTCTGTCCATCTGTCCGTCTGTCCGTCTGTCCGGCCGTCACACTTTTCGGTTAACCACTTTGTCACAGTTTCTCAAATATGCTGCAGGTGGCATCCGCGTTCGACAGACGCATTTCTTGTTTAAGTTATATATTTATAGATGGACAAACGATTGGCACCTTGTTACTTACTAGACATGTACTTTATTTTAATCAGATTGTCCATATTATACCAGAGAGAATTTATTCATCCCCATGTACCTCTTTGTAGACATTGTTTTCCCCATATATTTATTCAAAATATTATTATATATTTACTTTCCACAAACATAAAATGCTTGTACACAAGGAAGATGAAGAACTCAGAAAATGAAAAGGGGGATGGGAGAGTGCATAACTGAGGAAAGTCCATCCTTAGCCCTTTCAAAACCACAGGCCTGCCTGTATAGTGGTGCATTGGCAAAAAGTGTAGTTCCAGACGAGCCGGCTCGTGACGAGCCGTCTTATCAGGATCTGCACTTTTTTAAAGTAATGAACAAAAAATACCCACTTTTCATAAATTGACTAGTCTGAAAATCACTTTGTGACGGTTGGATTGGTTGCAAAATTACATATCAAAATCCATTCCAGTTACTTAGGGGTGAAAGGGTTAATTATTCATATGTCAAGATGTGTCAGATGAATCTTACTGTGGGATTCATACCTGGGGCCAATTGATGGCACAGATCTGGAGATTGTCATAATGTATGCATTAACATTATACGCATGTTGTTTGTCATTACGTCATATGCTACTGTGTAAGTTATGATTATGCCCCCTGTGCGATAGCAAGGGGGGCATATTGCGTTGCTCTTGAGGTTCCTTACGTCCGTCCGTCAGGGCTGAATATATATTTTCCTATAAATATTTGGTTCTGATTTCGGGATTTACTGCCCATCATAACATGTAACATATGGGATTCGACCACATTAACCAGGCCTAAAATGACCTTAGCTGTTGACAGGCCATTAAAGACCATTAAATCAAATCAAATAATTCTTAGCATTGGTTTGTACAATGAACATGATCATAACATAACATGTGTATAGGTTTATGCAACAGTGTAAAATAAACATAAATGTACAGTAACTTATAAAGCAACAATGATTAACCATCCGTTTTCAACAAGGTTACTATGTACTTCAACTAAATTGGACATCCTATGAAAAGGTGTGTATAAAGTGCTATAATATTCTTCCCCAATGAGAAAACAAATCAATCAAAATTTTATGATTTTTGAGATGAGGTTACTACAGTGAAACTTCTCCAAACTGGACACCCTGGGGAACTCCCCAGGGTGTCCGGTTTGGAGATGTTCCACTGAAAATCAGACTTATTAGCGCTTCGTGACACATATTCTAGTGTTTTGCATTAAGCACCATTCTATTCTATTGTAGTGTTTTGAAATCATGAAAAGTCATTGTAATTAGAGATACATAACAGCGAAACACATCTAAGTTAAATATTCATATTTTCTTGAGTGTCCGGTTTAGAGGGGTACCGCTGTAATAGAGTACATGTTTTCTAGAGACGCCCAGCGACAACAACAGGGGGCCAGCAGTCTGCCAGTATTCCCCAATATGAGGGTTAGGTGAGGCGCTATCGCATTAACAAAGTTTCTCTTCATCGTGTAGCCGGCATTTATTAACCATCCCATTTTATGCCAGATAATGATCATTTCTGTTTGAACTGTATGTCTTCCATTATTCTGTTACAAATCTGTGACCCCCACTTATCCATATTCCACGGTCACAGAGTTGGAAAATTGGCATCAGTTCATTTGAAAATCTGTGCCCATGTTTGAGGTATTTTGTAAGGACTCGCTTACCATCAAATCCAGTTTAAATTTCTTTAACCCTTAAACGGCGGGATCTGAAAACTGTCGTCTGCTGTTCTTTCATATTTTGTCTTGTTTCTCGATTAAAATATGGTTTGACAGCACTTTAGAATCATTTCCAATGGAAATGATTCTAAAATTCTGCCAAACCATGTTTTTGTTGAGAAATATGAAAACTATAAAATAATCAGCAGACGACAAAATTTAATTTAGCATTGTAATGGTTAATAAGAAAGCCACATAGCGGTACCAACGTGCAAATGAATGATCAGACTCGACATACATGTACATACGACATATGACGAATGAAAAGTTGCAAAATACAAATTCTTATAATGAAAAAATGTATCAATATCTGGCTTGAAATGTTTGGAAGCGCATTTACATTTTGCTTGATTTTTTACATTACATTTTAATTGCAGATTGTTTTAGATTGTTGTGTTACATTATAGCTCATAGCGGAAGGATTTATATTGGGTTACCCTTTATAGAAGACAGTCATTATGGAGGAGGTTTCTTGTTTAGTTTCTTAAAATTAAATTACGGTTGCTTTGTGTTTTTCAGTGAATGACAGTCGTTGTTATGTGGAATTTGCTTTTGGTGTGATTTGAGTTCATTTATGATTTGATTTGTGCCAACTGTGCATCATGCTTTTGCAAAAGGGTTTTACTGGCACAACATGACTGATATAGAGGTATTTCTAAAACCTTGAACTCTGATGTACGCATATTGTGTGGGTCATCCTGGGGTTTGCTGACGAAATACTAGAGTTCAAGTGTGGTGTTATATAACAGTGTAGGCATAATCGGACTGCATGAATAATGAATTATTCATGCACTCTGATCAGGCCTACACTGTTATTCATCCATTGAAGTGTACTTTGAGCAAGCAACTAACTTGTTTCATGAAATATAAGTGGATGTTCTAGATAGTTTCAATCAGTACAAATACAGTCAAACCTGTGCTAAGGGCCACCTCCAATTAGTAATTACCTGTTTATAGCTGCCATGCTTTTGTTTTCCCAATTATTCAATTACTACATAAATATGTGTATTCTATTTTAACCATGAATCCATCATTAAAGGTACATGCCCACGCAGTAGGCACAAACTGTTCTTTATAGGAATTAAATAAGTGTATAATTGTGTCACTATTCCACCAGATATAATCAATTAGTAATATTTTTTTTACTGATAGTGACGCGCGGTGGTATCAGGCTATTTTCATATGCAAATGAGGCAAGATATTTTTTAATTATTTATACTAATTAAATGTGTCGCCTAAAAAAATTATATTTTTGACAGATTATCAAGTATGATCATTGCACATCAGAAAATAAATACAGAGAATAAATAGTAATGTCCGTTAACATTTTAAGGAAACACGGTTATCGTCCCTGACATCAGTGTAAATTTACGGCTAATATAAATATATAATAATGCCAATCAATACGTGGAATAATGGTGAATGAATGTTTATTTTGCCAGAAAATGTGTCAGATGATGTCTCTGATGTAAGTAACATTGTGTGCCTCTGAGTGGGCATGTGCCTTTAATGATTCATAACATAATAATGAATCTTACTGGGATTCCCACCTAGGGACGAGTGATTGTGTTCCTGGATGGGCGTTGGATCAGGACAGTGTCTTTCAGTGCTGATTTTTATTTTGTAATTTAACCCTTAGACCGCTATGTTATTTTTTGTTGTTGTCTGCTGTTTGTTTTCTACTTCCATTATCATCAAAAACATGCTTTGACAGCACTTTAGAATAATTTACAACATGCTTTGACAGCATTTCAGAATCATTTCCATTGGAAATGATTCTGAAGTGCTGTCAAACCATGTTTTTATGGAGAAATAAGGCAAGATATAAAAGCAACAGCAGACGACAATTGGTGTCAGTAGCGGTGTAAGGGTTAAGTGCTGAATGGTATTTTACCTTGTTGTCGATCGGATATAAACCCCAGACAATCTGACCTCCTAAACCACTGTCAGCCGAGTGCAATAAGACCCTTTTTGACACAAAAGCTTATATTGTATTATGCGCCGTGATCTGACAAACCGGGCATTATTCCTGTATCACCAGTACAGTCGCAGCCATATATGACTTTGTTTTTAGCTTTGCTTATAATCATGTTTTGCCTTTGTTGCAGCATACATGTAGTTTTAGTCAACCTGTATTCCATTTTATTGCATAAATATATATATTGTTTATTTAATATAGGATAGGACTGACAGAACTCATGATCAGTACAGTTTCAATGTATTTTGATGTGCTTATGTATTGAACAGGATTTGACAATTGTGATGATTTAATACGATATTCAAAACTTGTTCGACTGATTTCATTATGAAATCAGTAAACTTGTTTTAAAACCTCATTTCTTATGATATCAGTATATTCATTTTACAACTACAGTAGAACTTCGATAACTAGAACAGGTCTGGCTCGAACACCATGGAAAACTCGAACTGGTTCGACAGTCCCGGCAAATTTCCTATATAATTCATGTAATAAAACACCTTAAACTCGAACTATGAATTACTCGAACAGTCGAACCTGTGGATTAGTCCCGTGGACGGTCAAACAGTGGTAATTACCACTAATAAGTCGAACAGGTAAGTCTGTGATCAGCTGTTTGTCTAACGAGGTGCGAATTCCACCATTGCGGGCGGTCGCGTTGAGAAGTTTCCCTTGACGCGGGATGACATTAAATCACGAATCGCAAACAATAGCGGCGTGAATTACGGGCGTTATGATGTCCACGCTAATTAAGTGATTTGAACAAAATTCATTTTATGTAATGTTTAATTGGCTGTTGAGCGACTATTGACACATTTCTATGTCTATCGAGTGAATAATGCATGCTTAGTTTGTGAAAATAAAACGAGACGAATTTGAGCAATCGTCATTCTATGACAATTATGTCTGAGAGTACACTAGTATCTGAGCAACTTGGCGAAGGACCTGGTCTAACCAGGGGGATACCCGAGTCAGAAACAAATACTGTTTCTGCCGAGCAATCTAAGGAAGGACCTGGCAACAGGGGATACTTAGATCGGCTACTGGAAAGCAGGGCACGAAGCGTAAATTGGATCGGAAAACATTGTTTCGTTTATATTTTCCGTTTGTATATTTATTCCAACCACTGTGCTATGTGCTATTTTTAGGACACACTGGGAATACCAGTATTATGTATAGACGCAAAGCGGAACATAGCGGTTTATTTGACGTATAATTACATGTAAATATTGAATAAAACAGCAACTTGTATTTGTTTATTTTTTCATTTCTCCCTCCAAATGTAATGCATATATAATGGCATGTCACATCGGTCATCTCATATATTCACATAAGTGATTTTATTGACTGAATGTGACAGTACATTTTTGAAACTTCATTCCCTCGAACTATGCATCGCTCGAACTCAAACTCGATTCCGTTGCCGGTTCGAGCGATCGAAGTTCTACTGTATCATATCCAATCATAACTCATGTTGGATGCTTTATTTATACTATTACAGTGAAACCTGTCTAAACCGGACACCCTGGGAGGTCCCCAGGGTGTCCGGTTTAGAGATGTTCCACTGTAAATCAGGCATATGACCACGTATGTGCGTGCTTTGCAAACATGAACATACATTAACATCTGAGATAAATGGCCCAAAAATCCATCAAAAATTGGATCACAGATGTTGTATTGGTGTTCGGTTTGAAGAGGTTTCACTGTATATCGCAATATAGGCCCGGCTTAGAGTTACCTTCTTGTCTCTGTGTTAACCACATTTCACTAGGAGCACCAAAGTTTTCTGTCCAATCTTCGTAGTACAGGATGGCTAGGCCATGATTAAGGGTGTTGCATCTCGCTGATCACCCTGTCGAAAATCTGATATATATTCTCTGCAAATGATGTTTAAAAATTTGGAAATGTCACTGTTGTTTTAACCATGTTTGCGAACTTTCGTTTAGGCATCGAATGAACCTGGTGTAAGTTCTTTTGTATCTCCTCAATATCGATATCCTTACCGAGTTTGTGACCCTCACCTTGTGACATGTCTGTATTAAGTTTGGTATTTATATTGCTTATCACATTTAATGCTTTCAATGATGAAATAAATTTCAGATTATTTTCCTGTTTTTTTTGGCTTTACTGTTTAACCCTTTCAACACCACAGACCTCTATAGAGACAATGTTTGCAAACAGTGCAGATCCAGATGAGCCGGCTCGTAACGAGCCGTCTCATGAGGATCTCCACTGTTTGTTAATAATAATTTTAAACGTCGTACAGATTACCCTTTTAGAAGAATGGGATAATTTGAATGAACAAAATTAATGAAATAGCGTGAAATATTGGCATGGAACATCCTATTAAGTTACTTGGTGTTGAAAGGGTTAAAGCTTTTGGACAGCTTATGTTATCACCCCAATATACATGATGCATGCAGGTTTAAGTTTTTTGTTCAACCACCTGTCTTTTTACTTTATCGGGATATTTGGAGGGTACATTTATCTTTATGTTGATCAGTCCTTTCTTACATCATTCATATCATTAGGATACGATAATTGTTGTAAAAAAAAATCTCATTAATTTGTTTATGAAGATATATGTTGTTACCGCTCAATTGAACCGTCTCGTCGGTTCAAACGAGTGGTAACAACATATATACTTTTGAGATGAAATAAAGAAAATATGGATTTTTTTTCTCCATAAAATCTGGGTTAGTGAGGGTGCCTGGCACCAGATTAGGATATGGTGCAATGCAATGCAGGTGCTTTCCTGCCTGTATATGACTTTGCTGTTGAATGGATGTAAAACCCAATCAATCAATCAATTGTGTTACTTTAAACCTGGCACCAGATCAGGTTATTCTAATTTCAGGGCAGAACATATATTTTTCTCTAAATATTCAGTTCAGATTTTGGGATTTTCCCACCCCATCCCATCACAACAGGTGAAATATGGGATTTGTACCCCTTTAACCCTGCCTAAAATGACCTTAGCTGTTGACAGGCTGTTAATTACATCATTAAATAAATAAATACTTTAACCCTTTCAATACCACAGACCTCTATAGAGACAATGTTTGCAAACAGTGCAGATCCAGATGAGCCGGCTCGTAACGAGCCGTCTCATCAGGATCTCCACTGTTTGTTAATAATTTTAAACGTCGTACAGATTACCCTTTTAGAAGAATGGGATAATTTGAATGAACAAAATTAATGAAATAGCGTGAGACATTGGCATGGAACATCCTATTAAGTTACTTGGTGTTGAAAGGGTTAACTCTTTCAACACCACAGACCTCTATAGAGACAATGTTTGCAAACAGTGCAGATCCAGATGAGCCGGCTCGTAACGAGCCGTCTCATCAGGATCTCCACTGTTTGTTAATAGTTATCAAATTAACATCCTATTAAGTTACTTGGTGTTGAAAGGGTTAAAGCTTTTATTTACTAGTTGAGCTATATATACTGTACTGGAAAGGCTATTGTATATAGCAATACACATGCTTTGACAGTAGAATCACCTTTAATGTTGTGTTGCCAATACATGAACTATGGAAATAAATTGACAAGCAAACTTGAAAGCATTAAATGGTCATATTCTCGTTCCGTCTGATGTAATTTCCCTTGAATAACGATTTGTGGTTGTGACTGGCGAAATGGGGGCGAAATGGCAATTTGCGACCAGTGTAGATCCTGACCAAACTGTGCATCTATGCAGATGCGCAGTTTGGTCAGGATCTACACTGTTTGTGATACAGTCAGGCAAACAAATGTCTTCTATTATAAATAATAGTATGGATCCGTAACTTACAATGCTGATTTAAATTTTGTTGTCTACTGTTTATTTTATATTTTCCATTTTTCTTATTAAAAACATGCTTTGACAGCACATGAGAATCATTTCCAAATTAAATGATTCGAGAGTGCTGTCAAACCATGTTTTTTTTAATAAAGAAGACAAAACATGAAACAACAGCAGAAGACAATTTTTGTTTCCCACATTCTAAGCGTTAAAGGTACATGCCCACTCAGGTACAAAATGTTCTTTATAGGAATTAAATAAGTATGTAATTGTGTCACTATTCCACCAGTTCTAAAAATTACAAGTGCCCGCTATGTAACAGATATATAGAGAATAGTAGGTTAGTGCCGTGAATGGGAAAAAATATCTGGCAAGGCTCAGGAAACGGGATGGGCGAGGCTCTGCCGAGCACATCTCGTTTCCGTGCTGCGCCAGATATTTTTCCCATTCACGGCACTAACCTACTATTCTATTTATGCCGTCAACATTACAAATAGCTTTAAAATGCAAAAAAAATAACCCCAGTCGCATCTCCAAATTGTATTGACAGGATATCAAAAATGTTTCATGGCACCGTGTTTCACGGCACATACGCACTGTGTTGACGGGATAAAGTCATTTATTAATATTTATTTTACTGATAGTGACTCGCGGTAGTATCGAGCTATTTTCATCTGCAAATGAGAATGATATTTTTTAATTATTTATACTAATTATTTGTGTCACCTGAAAAAATAATATTTTCGACAGATTATAAAGTATGATCGTTGCACATAAAAAAATAAATACAGAGAATAAATAATAATGTCCGTTAACATTGTAAAGAAACACAGTTATCGCCCCTGATATCAGTGTGGAAATTTATGTCTGATATAAAATGTACAATAGTGCCAATCAATTATTTGTAACGTGGGGTATTTTGCCAGAAAATGTCATATCTACGGAATATACAAAACTATCTGTCTCCCTATAGTATAACCTGGCATGTGGGAATGTACCTTTAACCCTTACACTGCTGAATTAAAATGTGTCGTCTGCTGTTTATTTTGTATTTTCCATTTTTCTTAGCAAAATCATGGTTTGACAGCACTTTAGAATCATTTCCAATGGAAATGATTTTAAAATGCTGCCAAACCATGTTTTTATTTAGGGAAAATAAAAAATAAGAAACATCTGCAGACGACAATTTTCGGTTCCCACCTTCTAAGGGTTAATATCACGCTCTATATCAGTAGCTAGACCAACATGAAAAACCTTAATCCTTAGAATCCTGGGAACAAAAATTTCCGTCTGCTGTTGTTTTATAATTTGTCTTTTTTTCTCAACAAAAACATGGTTTGGCAGCACTTTAGAATCATTTCCATTGGAAATGATTCTGAAGTGCAGCCAAACCATGTGAGAAAAGTGACACTTAAAAAATAAACAGCAGACGACAAAATATAATTCAGCAGTGCACTGGTTAAGCCCCTGGATTCTGCAGTCCCGTTCACATTTGTATGTTTGCGTGCCACAGTGTGATCTAATATTTAATATTCCTCCATTCCATAATAACCAGGTAGAGGCATCAGCCATCACAATAATGTCGCCGCACAAACTATTCTTAATCGACCGGGAACTCCTAGTATTCTAGAATTATTCGTTGCAGTGTAATTTATTCTCACATTTTTGCCTAGAATCGTGTGCAGTTTTGCGCATTTTGCTTTTCAGGAAGTAGTCCTGGCGTGTCAGCCTTGGTTTTTTACAATTTCGTCCTCGTCAGCTTTATTCCGCAGTCGTGGTTTTTGAATATAATGGAATGAAAATGTGCTTTGTGTGTCTTTAGGTTATGTTTTGCATTCAGACCATTTATGTGGTGCTTGCTTGGGAGCATGCGATGGATAATTTAACGATCAGTGGCCCGTTTCACTAAACTTCGTACGACTAAAATGTTTGTAAGTGCAAATTTAGGATCTTCTGGAAATTTCTATTGATGGATTTACATTTATTGAGTATAGGCTGCATATGCAGCCTATGTTCAATAAATGTAAGTCCAATAATTGTTTTCATGAAAACTGTGTCAATGTGAAATTTACAGACTATCATAATTTTGCACTTAAGAACATTTTAGTCGTACAAAGTTTAGTTAAACGGGCCCCGGGATTCTTCCTTACCGGAATCCCGACCGGATACCTGGTTTTTGCGCTCGGGTACGTCTTTGGCATTCTTGTGTGTGAGAGTTGAATCTGGTTATTCCCCTTCTATGAGTAATACAATTATTCCAAATCCTATTACTTTTAGGGGAAGGGGCAAAGTGACTTTGGTATGATATGGACTTGGCACCATATCAGGTTATTCTAATTTCAGGGCTCAATATATATATTGTTCGATGTAAATATTTTGTTCTGATTTTGGGATTTTCTCTCCAATGTAGCAGGTTAAATACGGGATCAAACCCATTGGCCCGGCCTTAATTGACCATAGCTGTTGTGGGCTGTTTTACAATGCTGAATAAAAATTTGACGGCTGCTGTTTATTTTTTATGTTCCATTATTTTTATAAAAAACGCGGTTTGACAGCACTTTATTGGAAATGATTCTAAAATGCTGACAAACCATGTTTTTACTGAGAGAATTGATAAAATATGACACAGCAGCAGACGACTATTTTCGGTTCCCGCATTCTAAGGGTTAAACACCAATAAATCAATTACTCAGACCATTTAGTTCACTAGAAAGTGCTACTGTATCATGTACATTGTCAGCTTTCACAATAAGTGCGAGGATTTTTGGTAATGCACACCTTGTTCAGTATTTAATATTGACAATGCTGAAATAAATTTTGTCGTCTGATCTTTATTTTATTATTTCCATTTTTCTCCACAAAAACACGCTTTTGGCAGCACTTTAGAATCCTTTCCAACAGAATGTTCTAAAGTGTTGCCAAATCCTGTTTTAATTGAGAAAAAAGACAAAATATAACATTGCAATTTTTTATTATGCATCACATATTTATATCCTATTTTAATTTCCTTCCTTAAGTCGTCCATGGTAAGTGGGTGGAGGGTGTATAAGTTGCTGTGTAATTCCGCAGTTCTTCAGGGAAATATTTTCCAAGAACCTTTTCACGGATTCTCCACCATGTCACACAGTATATCGCCTGAATCAATGTTTTGTGTGAAGCGAAGCTATGGCCACCATTAGCACCATGATATCAATGAGGGGTCATAGCTAGTTATCTCCCTTTTAATTTATTTATAGAAATCCGGTCCAAAATTATGTAGTGTCGGGCCTTATTGCTTGTAAAAAGGGTTAATGTATCATGATTTGTTATGAAAATTAGCAATTATAGCGATTTCGACTGGTGTTGATCATGTAGCCGATTTCATCAAAATTGCAAAGTATACTTTTCTAGCAAAGTATACTTTGAGGGAGTAATCATTTATTTTTCCCGAAAAGCATTATTTCATATAGAACTAACGACTGCATATATTTGATGATTAAAAGTATGCAGAATTATTATACTGAATTTATTACATTATCACAGCCATAATGGCTGTGATAATGTAATAAATTCAGTATAATAAAAATTAATAAATTTATCCTAAAATTGAAAATTTCTCCCTCAAAGTATAGTTTGCTAGAAAAGTATACTTTGCAATGTTGGTGAAATAGGCTACTGATCATCCTACATATCTACGCCATCTAATCTGGGGCACATTATTTGCCATTCATATTTTCACACTTATTAATGTTATTGCGTTCAGTCCAGACCCAGATCATACTGCACATATGTGCAGTCTGACCTGGGTCTACTCTGTTCGCAAAACTCAATTTTCGTGCTATTCAGTAAGAAATCAAACGTTGAAATACAGCATAGGACCGGATCTCTATAAATAGATTTGCAAAGGGAAATAACTAGCTTCGATCTCTCATTCATTATATTCTACATGTATCCTTGTTGTGTTCACCTTCTCCTGCAATGAAACATGTCACTGGAACATGTACCGTATTTATTCTAATAAACGCCCCTGGGGCTGTGCAATTTGTAGGGATCAAAACGTGGAAAATAGGATCAAGATGTGTTATTTTCACATACAAAAGCCATTTAAAACAATGTTTTAAATGGCTTTTGTATGTGAAAATAACATATTTAGAATTCAAATATGGGATGGTGGCTACTGTTAGAGAGGGGGCTACTATTAGAAGAGTAAATATGGTACTGTTCCTGTGTCAAAATGTTTCCATTTTGTTTCGTAATTCAGGTATATGGGCACTCAATGTTTCAATAAAGAAGGAACCTATTTGTGGCTGTGGCTGTGACTGGAGAAATGGGGCTTAATTATGGGATGATTTGCACACGCTCAAAGGCTGATACCAATTTGTATTGCTTGTTAGAAGCATGATTGGTGTTTCATTGATGGGACTGGCGAACAATGCAGATCCTGATTAGACTGTGCGGATGCACAGGCTGATCTGGATCTACACTAGTTGCAAAACCCATACGCCCCATTTCTCCAGTCACAGCCACATTTCAGCATAACTTGCTCTGCAATGACCGAATTCACACTGACTGATAAGAAAAATGCTGTATTTGGTATTGGCACTAACACAATATATCGCGGCCAATTTACTTCGCTGACGTTTCATTAGTTGAATAACGTCATGTGACGTTACATAATAACGGAAAAAGCAAGTTCTTCCTCTGTTAAGCATCCGCGTGCGGGTATGTTTTGAGAGTGGTTCTATGAAAAAACAAACAAACTGTGTATGCTATTTTACACTGTTACATGAGATTTAATACTAGACCCATTAACTCGGCCTTAAATGACCTTAGCTGTTGATAGGCCCAACAAACAAACAAACAAACAAACATACACTATTTACTGGTAAAGTAATATGAAAATTGATTTGGGACTTGTCTAAGTTTTAAATCCATTCATGAATTTACACTTAATAAGTTTAATAATTTACACTTAATAAGTTTAATAAGAGTGTTTTCTTAGTATTTGGCGGCAATTTAAATTTATGTTAAAAGCTTCATCAACCCTTTGCACACTGCAAAGGGTTGAGGAAGTCTTTAACATAAATTTACATTCGTTTTTATCAAAGCCTTGTTTGTTTTAACCGGATACGTAAGTAGGTTTTGGCTATCCATGTGGACGCTTAACAGAGAAAAACAATGGCATGGCCTAACCGCAATTTATTTATGCAGCATTGGAAATGATTGTCAAGCATTTTCAAACATGCAGTTTGTTAAAAATATCAGTTGAAACTGAAAACAAGAGACACCAATATTCACTGCCCAATTTTGATTGGTTAATTGCTTCGTTTGGAATTTGTTGGTTAGAATAGAACTATTGCAGAATTATTTTGGAATAGGGTCAATTGGTGTTGGGTTGAGACGTATGGTATATACTTTAACCCATTCCTTTCAGAATACACCTTTACGGGTATGAAATTTATTAACTACATTTGTATTTTATTTTTATTTTTGTTATTTCTCAATGAAAGTATATGTTGTGACCACTCATTTGAACCGACTCGATGAGACGATTCAAATGGTGGTCACAACATATGCTTCTAATCACATAGAAGGAAAATATTTAGGATTTTCCGCAAACATAATAGCGCATCCTCAGCATAAAATAGGTTATGGATTCATATCTTAACAGTGAATCTGTCTAGGGTTCACACCTGACACCAAGTGATCCGGTGTAGTAAGGGTGCCTGGCACTGGATCAGGACATTGTCTTTCAGTACTGAAGGTTTTATTGTCATCATATTACTTAACATAATTATGGTACTCCCCTTGTACAGGTGCATTCCCATCTGTATAATATTGACCTTGCTTTTGAACAGACATAAAATCGCAATCAATCGGTACCGGATGTTGTGGGTTCAATCCTCACCCTAGACGTAGTAGTTCCATCCCACTGGTCTATCGGATGAGACTCGAAACCAAAGTCCCATCCCTATATGACCTTAGCTGTTGCAGGGACGTTAAACCTATTCACTTGCACTCAAAACCAAAGTCACGTCTCTAAATGACCTCAGCTGCTGCAGGGAAGTTAAACCCATTCACTTGCACTTGAAAGCAAAGCCATGTCTCTAAATGACCTTAGCTGTTGCAGGGACGTTAAACCCATTCACTTGCACTTGAAAGCAAAGCCACGTCTCTAAATGACCTTAGCTGTTGCAAGGATGTTAAACCCATTCACTTGCACTTGAAATTGAAAACAAAGCCACGTCTCTAAATGACCTGAGCTGTTGCAGGGACGTTAAACCCATTCACTTGCACTTGAAACCAAAGCCTCTAAATGACCTCAGCTGTTGCAGGGACGTTAAACCCATTCACTTGCACTTGAAACCAAAGCCATGTCTCTAAATGACCTCAGCTGTTGCAGGGATGTTAAACCCATTCACTTGCACTTGAAAGCAAAGCCACGTCTCTAAATGACCTCAGCTGTTGCAGGGATGTTAAACCCATTCACTTGCACTTGAAACCAAAGCCTCTAAATGACCTCAGCTGTTGCAGGGACGTTAAACCCATTCACTTGCACTTGAAACCAAAGCCATGTCTCTAAATGACCTCAGCTGTTGCAGGGATGTTAAACCCATTCACTTGCACTTGAAAGCAAAGCCACGTCTCTAAATGACCTCAGCTGTTGCAGGGACGTTAAACCCATTCACTTGCACTTGAAAGCAAAGCCACGTCTCTAAATGACCTCAGCTGTTGCAGGGATGTTAAACCCATTCACTTGCACTTGAAAGCAAAGCCACGTCTCTAAATGACCTTAGCTGTTGCAGGGACGTTAAACCCATTCACTTGCACTTGAAAGCAAAGCCACGTCTCTAAATGACTTAGCTGTTGCAGGGACGTTAAACCCATTCGCTTGCACTTGAAATCAAAGCCATGTCTCTAAATGACCTCAGCTGTTGCTATGGGACCTCAGCTGTTGCAAAGAGTTTTAAACCCATTCATTTGCACGTGAAAGCAAAGCCACGCCTCTGAATGACCTTAGCTGCTGCAGGGAGTTTTTAACCCATTCAACTTGCACTTGGAAAGCAAAGCCACGTCTCTAAAGACCTCAGCTGTTGCAGGGATGTTAAACCCATTCACTTGCACTTAAAAGCAAGCACGTTCTAACTGACCTGTGCTGTTGCTAGGGACGTTAAACCATTTCACTTGCACTTGAAAGGCAACGCTTTGGTCTCTAAATGACCTCAGCTGTTGCAGGGATGTTAACCATTCACTTGCACTTGAAAGCAAAAGGCCACGTCTCTAAATGATCTCAGCTGTTTGCAGGGATGTTAAACCCATTCACTTGACACTTAAAAGCAAAGCCACGTCTCAATTGACCTTTGCTGTTGCAGGGCCGTTAAACCCATTCCACTTGCACTTGTAAAGCAAATAGCCTTGTCTCTAAATGACCTCAGCTGTTGCAGGGATGTTAACCCATTCACTGTGCACTTAAAGCAAAGGCCAAGTTCTCTAATTGACCTTAGCTGTTGTGCAGGGGACGTTTTATAAACCCATGCACTTGCTCTTAAAAGCAAAGCCACGTATCTAAATTGATCTCACGCTGTTGCAGGGACGTTTAAACCCATTCCATTGCACTTGAAGCAAAGTTGATCTCTAAATGACCTCAGCTGTTGCAGGGATGTTAAACCCATTCACTTGCACTTTGAAAAGCAAAGCCACGTCTCTAAATGATCTCAGCTGTTGCAGGGATGTTAACGCCATTCAACTTGCACTTAAAAGCTAATAGCCATGTCTCTAAATGACCTTAGCGTTGTTGCTAGGGACGTTTTCAAATCCATTCACTTGCACTTGAAAAGCTAAGCACGTATTTAAATGGACCTCAGTGTTGCAGGGATGTTAAACCCATTCACTTTCACGTTGAAAGCAAAAGCCACGTTCTTAAATGACCTTAGCGCTGCTGGGAGTTTAAACCCATTCACTTTGCACTGAAAGCAATTGCCAGACTCTAAATGACCTGAGCTGTTTGCAGCGGACGTTAAAACCATTCACTCTGCACTTGTAAACCAAAGCCTCTATATGGACCTCAGCTGTTTGCAGGGTACGTTAAACCATTCACTTGCAATTGAACAGCCAAAGCCAAGTCTTTAAATGACCACAGCTGTTGAAGGGATGTTAAACCCATTCACTTTCACGTGAAAATTAAAAGCAAAGCCACGTCTCTAATGACCTTAGCTGTTGCAGGGCGTTAAATCCATTCACTTGCACTTGAAAGCAAAGCCACGTCTTTAAATGACCTCAGCTGTTGTTCAGGGATGTTAAACCCATTCACTTTCACGTGAAACAAACCACGCTCTAAATGCCTTAGCTGCTGCTGGACGTAAACCCCATTCACTTGCACTTGAAAGCAAAGCCAGTTCTCCAAAGACCTGACTGTTTGCAGGACGTTAAAAAAAACCCATTCCTTCACTTGAAACCAAAGCTAAATTACCTCAGCTGTTTCAGGGACGTTAAACATTCACCCTAAACTTGAAAAGCAAAGCCACGTCTTTAAATGCCTCAGCTGTTGCAGGGAGGGTTTAGCCCAATTCACTTTCACGTTAAAGAAAGCCACTCTCTAAATGACCTTACTGCTGCAAGGACGTTTAAACCCCTCACTTCACTTTGAAAGCAAAGCCACTCTCTAAATGACCTAGCTGTTGCAGGGACGTTAAAAACCCATTCCTTGCACTTGAAACCAAAGCTCTAAATGACCCGAGCGTTGCAGGGAAACGGTTAAAATCCATTCACCAACGTGAAAGCAAAGCCCGTCAAATTAAATGACCTCAGCTGTTGCAGGGATGTTAAACCCATTCACTTTCACGTGAAAGCAAAGCCACGTCTCTAAATGACCTTAGCTGCTGCAGGGACGTTAAACCCATTCACTTGCACTTGAAAGCAAAGCCACGTCTCTAAATGACCTGAGCTGTTGCAGGGTACGTTAAACCCATTCACTTGCACTTGAAACCAAAGCCTCTAAATGACCTCAGCTGTTGCAGGGACGTTAAACCCATTCACTTGCACTTGAAACCAAAGCCTCTAAATGACCTCAGCTGTTGCAGGGACGTTAAACCCATTCACTTGCACTTGAAAGCAAAGCCACATCTCTAAGTGACCTCAGCTGTTGCAGGGATGTTAAACCCATCCACTTGCACTTGAAAGCAAAACCACGTCTCTAAATGACCTTAGCTGTTGCAGGGACGTTAAACCCATTCACTTGGACTTGAAAGCAAAGCCACGTCTCTAAATGACCTTAGCTGTTGCAGGGACGTTAAACCCATTCACTTGAACGTGAAAGCAAAGCCACGTCTCTAAATGACCTTAGCTGTTGCAGGGATGTTAAACCCATTCACTTGCACTCAAAATCAAAGCCACGTCTCTAAATGACCTTAGCTGTTGCAGGGATGTTAAACCCATTCACTTGCACTTGAAAGCAAAACCTTGACTCCAAATTACCTTAGCTGTTGCAGGGACGTTAAACCCATTCACTTGCACTTGAAAGCAAAATCACGTCTCTAAAATGACCTTAGCTGTTGCAGGGATGTTAAACCCATTCACTTGCACTTGAAAGCAAAGCCACGTCTTTAAATGACTGGCTGTTGCAGGGACGTTAAAACCCATTCTCTTGCACTTGAAACCCAAGCCTCTAAATGCCTCAGCTTTTGCAGGGACGTTAAACCCATTCACTTGCACCTTGAAAACAAAGCCTCTAAATGACCTCAGCTGTTGCAGGGACGTTAAACCCATTCACTTGCACTTGAAAGCAAAGCCACATCGCTAAGTGACCTCAGCTGTTGCATGGGATGTTAAACCCAATACTTTGCTTTGAAAGCAAAACCACGTCTCTAAAATGACATAGCTGTTGCAGGGACGTTAAACCCATTCTCTTGGACTTGAAAGCAAAGCCACTGTCTTCTAATGCCTTAGTGTTGCAGGGACGTTAAAAAAAAAAAAAAAAAACCCATTCACTTGAACGGTGAAGAAAGCCCGGTCTCTAAATGACCTTAGCGTTGCAGGGGATGTTAAACCCATTCACTTGCACTCAAAATCAAAGCCACGTCTCTAATTGACCTTAGCTGGTTGCAGGGATGTTATACACCATTCACTTGCACTTGAAAGCAAAACCTTGACTCCAAATTACCTTAGCTGTTGCAGGGACGTTAAACCCATTCACTTGCACTTGAAAGCAAAATCACGTCTCTAAAATGACCTTAGCTGTTGCAGGGATGTTAAACCCATTCACTTGCACTTGAAAGCAAAGCCACGTCTCTAAATGACCTTAGCTGTTGCAGGGATGTTAAACCCATTCACTTGCACTTGAAAGCAAAGCCACGTCTTTAAATGACCTCAGCTGCTGCAGAGATTTTAAACCCACTCACTTGTACTTGAAAGCAAAACCACGTCTCTAAATGACCTTAGCTGTTGCTGAGACATTCACTTCAATCATTCACCCATTCACTTCCATTCTCCTGTTCACAGGCACCAGACGCTATCTGGCCCGGAGTCGGAATCAATGCAAGAAGAAATTAATGTGCTCAATGAAGAACTTGACGGTGCGAAATACGAGAACGACAAACAGCGGCGACTTATAACTCAATTAAAAGACGTAAGTTGCAATTTCGAGCTTTGACATTTACATTTGGGTATTCAGTTGAGAAAATGGATCTTATTACGTGTGTGAGCAAGGTAGGTCCTGATCAGACTGCGCATCCGTGCAGTCTGATCAGGGCCTACCTTGTTCACCATACATGCTGTCGTCAGATCCACAATTATTTTATATGTTGTAAGGTGCATTTTCTCAAGAGACAGCCCATCTAATAGAAGCACTGTTTATATACCGTAACAACCCTAAATATTTGGACACTATTTGTTTTGGGAAAAATTCTATAGAATAGGGGTTTCCCAAAACAAATTGTATTCATATCTAGTGTATATGTATTGCCATTGCCATAAACCAGTACAACAGTCTCTGAAATTCGTAGGTCCGTCGGACATGTCTGTTAAAATTGCCTCCGGTCTGACGGTAAACCGGAAGTCGCCGGATTACTTTTTTATTCTAACCTTTCTAACCTTCAATAAAATCCCCTTCCTTTGGTATGCGCTTCTGGTGCTAACTAACCTTTTCTTATATGACTGATATACTTAAATAGCTCTTAAATATCCCACACTTTTTTTTTTTTTTTTTAAATTTGATCTGGTAAAGTTTTGTCTGGTCAGGTAAAAATTTCAAGTTTACCAGACGGAATGTCCTGTAAAATTTTGGCAGTTTCGCGGAGACTGAGTACAACCATACATTGGGACTCGCATTGTTGTGGCAAACCAAATATTTATAATTATGTGTTTCCTGGAATGAATTGTGTCCGAATATTCACGGGTTATTCCAGTAGTAACATAACCTATATAGCTTATTCACGGCACCCACACAAGCACTTTCCTCTCTCCCCCTCCCCCAGCTGATAAAATGGACCTTTCGACATATGCAAACATTGCAGCCCCAGATCTGCACAGTCTGCATGGTATACCATGTAGTGTCTGATCAGATGGCCTCATTGCGAGCTACACTCGAAGCAACATGCAAAAGGTGCCTTTCATCACCCTGGTGTGTTTTGCCTGCCTGACTGCCAGTTTCCAGTTTCCTCGTAAAATATATTTTCTGACCACCTATAAGAACAATAACAGAAATCCTCCTCCCTAGCCTGTATATTGTATGTAGTCTTCTATGCACATGGGTGTGGCTTTTTAGCTCACCTGAGCGAAGACTCTGTGAGCTACTGTTACCCCGCAATGTGTGTCGTCGTCCGTCGGCGGCGTCCGTGAACATTTTCAAACGTCTTCTCCTCGGTAACCATTGGGCCTATAGTCACCAAACTTCATGGTCATGGTCCTTAGGTAGGGGGATTACAAAATTGTAATTGACGTCATTACGTAATCCAAGATGGCCACCGTCTAAATAAAAATAGCACAAATTCTTAAAAAATCTCCTTCTCAAGAACCGCCTACCAGATTTCGACAAAACTTGGTAGGAATGATCGATGTACACTGCTCTTTCAAAGTTGTTAAAATGGTGACCCAGGGGACAAAAATGGCCAAAAATGGGCGTGGCCCGTGGGGTCAAATTGGGTCAAATTTTATTTTTGACCGAATATGGTCATGCCATATATCAAATTGAAGGTATCAATGAGGCGATCAACCTGGTGCGTTTTTTGTCGAAATCGGATTGTTATGTCATCCAAGATGGCCGCCGAAAGGTCGTTGTTTTATTAGAGATTTCAATATTCTTCTTCACATGAACCACTTGGCCATGGTAGCCAAAAATAAACTTAAAAGTTATGGTCCATGTGTGAAGCCTTTTCAGATTTGTTAAAATGGAGGTCATAGCTAATCCAAGATGGGCCGCCGTCTAAAAAAATGGCATAAATTCTTAAAAAATCTTCTCATTGAACATAGCCGGATTTCGACGAAATTTGGTAGGAATGATCGATGTACAATGCTCTTTCAGAGTTGTTAAAATGGTTGACCCCGGGAGGGGTCAAAAATGGGCGTGGTCCCTTGGGGTCGAAATTTTATTTTTGACCGAATATGGTCATGTTATATATCAAATCGAAGGTATCAATAAGACGATCACTCTGGTAGATTTTTTGTCGAAATCGGATTGTTATGTCATCCAAGATGGCCGCCGAAATGTCGTTCTTTTATTAGAGATTTCAATATTCTTCTTCACATGAACCACTTGGCCCATGGTAGCCAAACTTAAAAGTTATGGTCCATGGGTGAAGCCTTTTCAGATTTGTTAAAATGGAGGTCATAGCTAATCCAAGATGGCCGCCGTCTAAAAATGGCATAAATTCTTAAAAAATCTTCTCATGAACCACTAGCCGGATTTCGACGAAATTTGGTAGGAATGATCGATGTACAATGCTCTTTCAAAGTTGTTAAAATGGTGACCCCGGGGTCAAAAATGGGCGTGGCCCTTGGGGTCAAATTTTATTTTTGACCGAATATGGTCATGTTATATATCAAATCGAAGGTATCAATAAGGCGATCACTCTGGTACATTTTTGTCGAAATCGGATTGTTATGTCATCCAAGATGGCCGCCGAAATGTCAAAAGGTCGTTCTTTTATTAGAGATTTCAAAATTCTTCTTCACATTAACCGCTTTTTACCGCATATGCTCATGTCATATATTAAATTGAAGGTATCGATGAGGCGATTGCTCTGTTGCAAGATTTGTCAGAATCAGATGATTATAACATCCATGATGGCCGCCAAAAGGTCCATTTATTCGAGATTTTGAACGTCTTTTTCTCAGTAACCACATGGCCGATATGCTGGCCAAAGTTCATAGTAAGTTAAGATCCTTGGGTGAAGCATTTTCAGATTTGGTAAAATAAGAGTCATCGCTTAATCCAAGATGACCACCATCTAAAAATAGCACAATTTTTTTTAAAACATGAAATCAATGTCACATTTTCCTCTGGTGTTCATGGAGTCAGGTGAGCGAATTAGGGCCATCATGGCTCTCTTGTTTGTATATCTCTTGTGTAACATAACAGCCTGTATAGCATTAGAGCACTTTACACAGCCAACCATCGCAAATAGACAGCCATATATATATATATATATATAAATCATTGTTCTCACCAGTACAAACTGTATATTACCAGTCTGTAGTGAGAGCACCCAAGAGAGCAGGCTTTAACCCTTAGATCGCTACTCACAACAATTGTCGTCTGCTGTTGATTTTATATATTGCCTTATTTCTCAATAAAAACATGATTTGACAGCACTTCAGAATCATTTCCAATGGAAATGATTCTGAAGTGTTGTCAAAGCATGTTGTAAATTATTCTAAAGTGCTGTCAAAGCATGTTTTTGATGATAAAAATGGAAAATATAAAATATACAGCAGACGACAAAAAAAATAAGATAGCGGTCTAAGGGTTGATGTTACACTTAACTATGAGAAGATCTGTTGAGCTCGTTTATGGAGAACGAGACATAGCGATCACAATGGCATCCACATGTGTCCGTTCATCTGTCCTAAATTTGTGTGGAAATTTTGATCTTACCTATGCATATATATCTTTGCAGCCATAAGTCATATTGACTTGAAGATTTGTGGTTATCATCATCCATACTTTCATTCTATAGCCCAGTCATCAGCCTTGGAATTCCTGTACATTTCTTAACCGAGCCTGATAAACTCGATATCAAAAGTCACTTGCCTGTTGCTCAAAACCTCTGTTAGCTTAACCCCCTCCCTTTCAACACTATAACTGGAATGGACTGTGATATGTTAATTTAAGGACCAATAATTCCAGCAAAAAAATATTTACACAATTCCCTAACATTTGATTGGTCCGTAGCAAGTCTCTGTCCAAAATTTATATCCCAATAAACTCCCACGCCTAACTACTTTCCGTAACCGTGAGGCGCAGTTAAAATAATTCTTAAGAAAACGGAAAATAAACATATTTTCTTGATGAATTTATTTCAAATGTTGAATTATAAGGAATGAATGGCCTTTTTGTGGAATTTATCGGGGATATAAACTTGGAAAAGTCGCGGGAATACTGGACGAGGCCTTCCGGCCTTCGTCCAGTATTCCCGCGACTTTTCCACGTTTATACCCCGATAAATTCCACAAAAAGGCCATTCATTCCTATAATACAAAAAGTACTTGTAAAAAGTGCAGATCCTGTTGATTACGAGCCGGCTCATCTGGATCTACACTGCTTGAAAACACTGCTATTGAGGTCTGTAGTGTTGAAAGGGTTACCAGACCACCGTTGACCCATTTCATGCTGATGATATGCCATTTTGTTTGTGGAAAATCCTAAATATTTTCTTTATATGAGCTCAGAAATATATGTCGTGATCACCATTTGAACAGTCTCGTTGAGATGGTTCAAATGTGTGGTAATAACATATACTTTCATTGAGATATTTTTTTATTTTGAATGTAATGGGTTAAGCTAACCGAGGTTTTAAGCAAGCGTGCCCTGGTATTCGGTATTTGTTGTATTGCACTTTAGAACACATTGCCTATTGTACGACCCCTGTATTATTGCACAATCTGTGTATTGCACAAGTGAATTATTTTGCACTCACAATAGGAATTAGATGAAGAGAGAAACAAAAAACCCACACAGATTCGAGTAAGTATGGTTGGTGACGGCTTTACTTTCTCGCTTCTAGGAACGTCTGACCAGTAGGGATTGCTGTATTCAACGATGTAGCTGTGTGTTGGGTGATTGTGTTCTTGATGAATTTCCGAATTGTACTGTTAACCATATACTCGACCCCATTAAAATGCAAGTTGTGGTAGAAGGAACTGGGTCTTAAATATGTGCAGAAATTGATGAAGCAAATCACTGTCTGTTTCACAAAATCTGCCCAAATTTTACGGCCATATAAACAATGCAAACATAATAAATATTACATGCAGTGGCGGATCCAGGATTTCACCAAGGGGCCCACATGGAACTTGAACGAGGTATGCTCGTTCGTCGACTGAGCGGTGCGAGGGAGTTGGGTAGGGGGGTCTGCCCCCAGAAATTTTTTGAAATTCTGAAGGGGGGGGAGGGGGGACAGTTCGGGCAACACAATTTGCACCTGTGAAACATACCCTCTCAATATCGCCGACGCGGCGACGTGTTTGGTGTTTTAATTACCCGCGTTCACTGTTGACATCATTGTTAATTCGCGCTTCGGTAACGATCGCCGCAGGGTACATTGAAATCGGGATTAGCGGTGACCGTTTAATGAAATTGGATCACTAGTTTGGGACGATAATTAATGACCGCTGGCCGCGTTAAACGAGTGACCGTTGAATGAAAGTGTTTTATATAGCAAAAATGCGCGGGGGGAATTTGAAGTGGCCGCCTAACGGCGGTGACCGCTGATTAAAGGTGACCGCCCAAGTAGGTTCGACTGTATATAGATAGCAAAAATGCATAATTGATGTGTGACCATAGCTGGATAAAAAGGGCGTATGTTATTTGTGCCCAGTCTAGCACTTGATTCAGTCACAAAACTGGTTATGCTAACTGACTTCTTACAATGCTGAATTAAATGTTGTTGTCTGCTGTTTATTTTATATTTTCCATTTTTCTCATCAAAAACATGTCTTGACAGCACTTCAGAATCATTTCCACTGGAAATGATTCTAAAGCGATGTCAAACCATGTTTTATTGACGAAGAAGGCACAATATCAATCAACAGCAGACGACAATTTTCATTCCCAGCAGTTTAAGGGTTAAACCACAACTTGCGTTTTAATGTGATCCATTATATCATTGTCCATACATATTAACTGGGCAGAGTTTAACCATGGATATTAACAATATCACCTGTGCTTATGCTATGCCGCATGTGTCGTCGGCGTCTATCCATCTTCAGTATGTTACATTTTCATATCTTATTGCATCTTCAGTCACAGGTTGAAGTAACGGACCGAGGTCTATAAATACATTAAATATGCCTAAAAGCATCAATAAATGAAGAAAAAATATAATGATTAGATGGAGGGGGTAAAAAAAATGTTTTCTTCATTTAGGCCAGTTTTTTTTTATTTGTTGGTTTACGGATTTTTTTTCCGCGAGATCCATCTTCAGTATGTTACATTTTCATTATAGGAATGAATGGCCTTTTTGTGGAATTTATCGGGGTATAAACTTGGAAAAGTCGCGGGAATACTGGACGAAGGCCGGAAGGCCTCGTCCAGTATTCCCGCGACTTTTCCAAGTTTATATCCCCGATAAATTCCACAAAAAGGCCATTCATTCCTTATAATTCCAGCATTTGAAATAAATTCCTCAAGAAAATGTGTTTATTTGCCGTTTTCTTAAGAATTATTTTAACTGCGCCTCACGGTTACCGAAAGTAGTTCGGCGTGGGAGTTTAATGGGATATAAATTTTGGACAGAGACTTGCTACGGGCCAATCAAATGTTAGGGAATTGTGTAAATATTTTTGTGCTGGAATTATATCTTATTGCATCTTCAGTCACCATTCTTCCACAAGTGCATTTCGTTATGGTACTCTTGCCATATATCAGTGACCTTTCTGTAACCTTGACATACTTTTCTTCCTCATTTTCATGCTGAGGATATGCCATTTTGATTGGGGAAAATCATAAATATTTTCTTTAAATGTGCTTAGAAGTATATGTCGCGACCACCATTTGTTCAAATGAGTGGTCGCAACATATACTTTCATTGAGAAATAACAAAAATAAAAATAAAATATTTAAAAAAATTAATACTCGTAAAGGTGTATTCCGCATGTAATGGGTTAAGAAGTTAAGCCACACATTTGAAAATATCACCAGCTTCTGTGCTTCGATGTTTTCCGACGCAGAGGGGGTGCCCCCCCCTCCCCCCTTAACCATTTAAACACCACCGGTCTGTATAGTAGTATTGGCAAAAAGTGTAGATCCAGATGAGCCGGCTCGTGACGAGCCGTCTCATCTGGATCTGCACTTTTTGCAAGTATTTTTCATAATTTTGAGAACAAAAACACCCAATGTGAAAATCATTTGTGATGATTGGATTGGGTTGCAAAATTAACATATCAAAATACATTCCAGTTACTTAGGGATGAAATGGTTAATGTGCCGAGGTCTGTCCGTGGATGTGCAAAAAATGTGTTTAGCCCTTTGCGCCGTCGATAACGCACCCCCTAAATTAATTTCTGCATACGGGCCTGCAACTCACCCATGTTAGTCGACAGTGAGACATAGCAGCCACAATGCCAGCGTAGGCGTCAACAATTTTGAACATACGTCAAAATGTTGCATATCTATGTTGGTCTGATCTTTACCAAAATTCATCAATACCATCCTCAGCTGTGTAAACACTTCAATGTTACTTCACTTGCGGAGTTATTCCAGGTGGAGAAAGAACATTGAAGGTTTGCTTAGCTTTCTCCACGAAACCGACTTGTATCGGAAAATTTATTTTCTCATTGTATACATGTTTATCATTTCTAGAATTCTATGATTGCATACATCTTACTCATTAATATTGCTCATCATGTTTGTGTTGCTACCTAATCATTTGATTGTCTACCACATATAGCATACTATTTTACTATTATTTTTATTCTTCATCTACATTGCTTGGCACTAAATGATACTTTTTTGTGTTGATAGGCCGTTAAGCACCATTCCATTCCATTCCTCCGCTGTGTGATTCGGGTGACATTGACTTTTCCATGGGTTAGACACTTGCGAGTGATCACCTTGTTATTCTTTGTCAGCATTATAATTTAACTCTTTGCGTGCTAGCGGCGAAAATATCCGCCAAACGAATTAGGAGTGTAACGTTTTATTTCTCTCTGTAAATATGTCTTGAAATTTCATTAGAATTGAGTCCTCAGGACACTATAAAAGAATACGTACTTTGAATCGGTACTTGTTGTTGTTGTTGGTACCACGTGATCATACGCCTTGTCTTTGTCAGCATTATAATTTAACGATAGCTGTCGCTGAGTATTTCTTGTTCTGGGGCCCGTTGCACTAAACTTTGTACGATAAAAAAGTTTGTACGAAGATTTGTTGTAAGTTGCTTCTCACATTAACGTGGCTAATTAATGCTACGATGTTCCGCCTACATGTACTCATCATTACATGTGAACATCCTCTAAAAAATTACCAACAGTGGCCATCAGTACAAATGTTATTATAAATTCCAATGTTCCACTTGCGAACTTCTTAGTCGTACAAAGTTTAGTGAAACGGACGCCTGACGTATACTTATCCCGTCAACACAGTGAGTATGTGCCGGTGCCGTGAAACATTTTTGATATCCTGTCAATACGACCTACTCACTGCGTACGAATATGTGCGGTTGCTGGGGTTATTTCTTTGCATTTTAAAGCCATTTGTATGAGTTGACGGGATAAATAGAATAGTAGGTTAGTGCCGTGAATGGAAAGAAATATCTGGCGTGGCACGGAAATGGGATGTGCTCGGCAGTACCTCGCCCATCCCATTTCCTGAGCCTTGCCAGATATTTTTTCCCATTCACGGCACTAACCTACTATTCTCTATTTATTAATCTGAATGTTGTTAGCGTCAAATGTTTTAATCCTTAGACCGCTACACACAACAATTGTCATCTGCTGTTGCTTTTATATCTTGCCTTATTTCTCTATAGCAACATGTGTTGACAGCACTTCAGAATCATTTCCAATGGAAATGATTCTGAAGTGCTGTCAAAGCATGTTGTAAATTATTCTATAAAGTGCTGTCAAATCATGTTTTTGATGATAAAAATGGAAAATAGAAAATAAACGACTGACGACAAAACATTAAGATAGCGGTCTAAGGGTTAAGCTAGTGTACGTACGTACTAGAGGCTTGTACATTTACATTCATAACTGGACTATTATGTAAGCTAGTGATAACTATATGTATTGCATAAAAGTGGATTTTGTAGCATAATAACTCAGAGTACTCGGGTACTGAAAATCATAATACACTAGTGTAATCATGAACAGACATGATCAGGTATATGCGGCAAGGAAACCCGTCATATTTAAGCGTACATACGTTTTCTGGCGTGTGTTATGACTTAAAGACTTTCCACTGTCTTTGGAATATATGCAGAGCTCCTAATAAGCTGCGTATTGGAGTATTTTACGCACTTATTTTAGCAGAATTGATTATTAAACGTGGAAGTACAAAATACTCACAGCAATGTGAAAATACGAATTGATTTTCAAATTGAGTAGTGAAAATACAGTTTTAAAGTTGAAAATTTACTTTGTTGAACTGCAAAAAGCAAACACTGTTTGCTTTTTGCAGCTCAAATAAGTGAATTTTTAAATTTGTTTTATTTGTTTATCATTTGTTTATTAAGGAAGAAAATCAATAATACATTTGTAAAAGTAAAATTGAATTAGAAATCTATAATACTCTTTAGATACAAAACTTATCTGCAGCTCTGCATACATAGACTATAACTATACATTCTAATATCTCACTATTTGTTTCAGGGGATATCATTAGTATGTATTTCTGAGATAGTTTGGTTTGGTTTTTCATCATATCAGCTTCTGGAACTTTTTATGCCACCGGGTTTCGAAGAAACGGGTGGCATATAGTGTTTGGACCGTCCGTCTGTCCGTCTGTCCGGGCCAACATCGGGGGTTTAGGAGCTTAGGGTAAGGGTTAGTAACAAAGGATTCCTTTGTTATAGTCGGTAAACTCCTAATTCCATTGATCTTTAGGAGCTAATCCTTTGATCTTTTAAAGAACAAATAGCTCATAACTCCCAAATGTTTCAACGGCCATCCGTCTGTCTGTCCGTCCGTCCGTCTGTCCAGCTGTCCGTCTGTCTGTCTGTCTGTCTGTCCGTCCGTCACACTTTTTGGTTAACCACTTTGTCACAGTTTCTCAAATATGCTGCAGGTGGCATCCGCGTTCGACAGACGCATTTCTTGTTTTATGTTTCTTCATCTCTCGGTGTCACTAGTATCCCATGGCATGCCAGACTCAAAACTCACAGATTTAATTTCATTAATCAGTAAATAACTTATAATGAAATTAATTATTGCATGTTTTCCGAGGGAATATATATGGATAAATATGGAGAAATGGAGATTATGGGATTTGCGACCAGTGTAGATCCAGATCCGCCTGTGCATCTGCAATTTAACAATTTGTTCCCACGAAATAACAATTCGTTCCCACGGGATTCGTGGGAACAAATTGTTAATTTGAGGGAACGAATTGTTAAATTGAGGGAACGAATTGTTATTTTGTGGGACAAAATTCATAAAAAAAAATCCATGTCCCTGCGGGCGTCCGTACTTTTCTGCTTTGTTTTTTTCATAGTGTTTGGACTGTGTGTCCAAACGTGGGTGTATCCGGTACCGTAACCATTTTGCACCTTTGTGTCATTTTCGTTAATATCTGTAGCCGATTTCATAAAAATTGCAAAGTATACTTATCTAGCAAAGTATACTTTGAGCCGGGGAGTGATCATTTATTTTCCCCGAAATGCATTATTTCATATAGAACTAACCGCTGCATATATTTGACGATTAAAAGTATGCAGAATTATTATACTGAATTTATTACATTATCACAGCCAAAATGGCTGTGATAATGTAATAAATTCAGTATAATAAAAATTAATAAATTTATCCTTAAATTGAAAATTTCTCCCTCAAAGTATACTTAGGTAGATAAGTATACTTTGCAATGTTGGTGAAATAGGCTATAGGTCAAATATCTCTCTCATGTAACCTGATAACGATATACGTGTCTGACTTTTTTCGTCAATATCTGGCATGGCATGAATTTGATAACCTTACGCCCACTGGTTGTGGTTTATAAGATGGATTTTGTTTACATATTGCATGAGCTCATTTTACCGGTGTGCCAGTTTGGATTATATTGAAACTGGGATGAAGTGACTTTCCGCACGTTTGCTTATATTTTTATCCCCTCGCAAGATGGGGTACAGCGTTAGTCCATGTAGCGTTTGTACGTGTGTGCATTAGTAATATTTTTCATTTTTAGCTCACCTGAGCGAAGATCATGTGAGCTATTGTTACCGCAATGTGTCCGTCGTCGTCCGTCGTCCGTGAACATTTTCAAACGTCTTCTCCTCGGTAACCATTGGGACTATAGTCACCAAACTTCATGGTCATGGTCCTTAGGTAGGGGGATTACAATTTTGTTAAAATTACGTCATTACGTATCCAAAATGGCCGCCATGGGGTCAAATTTTATTTTTGACCGAATATGGTCATGTTATATATCAAATCGAAGGTATCAACGAGGCGATCACTCTGGTACATTTTTTGTCGAAATCGGATGGTTATGTCATCCAAGATGGCTGCCGAAATGTCAAAAAGTCGTTCTTTTATTAGAGATTTCAAAATTCTTCTTCACATGAACCGCTTGGCCCATGGTAGCCAAACTTAAAAGTTATGGTCCATCAGTGAAGCCTTTTCAGATTTGTTAAAATTGAGGCCATCGCTAATCCAAGATGGCCGCCGTCTAAAAATAGCATAAATTCTTAAAAAATCTTCTTCTCATGAACCGCTAGCCGGATTTCGACTAAACTTGGTAGGAATGATCGATTTACAATGCTCTTTCAAAGTTGTTAAAATGGTGACCCCGGGGTCAATAATGGGCATGGCCCGTGGGGTCAAATTGGGGTCAAATTTTATTTTGGACCGAATATGCTCATGTCATATATCAAATTGAAGGTATCGATGAGGCGATTGCTCTGGTGCGAAATTTGTCGAAATCGGATGATTATAACATCCATGATGGCCGCCAAAAGGTCCATTTATTCAAGATTTTGAACGTCTTTTTCTCAGGAACCACATGGCCGATGCTGGCCAAACTTCATAGGAAGTTAAGATCGTTGGGTGAAGCATTTTCAGATTTGGTAAAATGAGAGCCATCGCTTAATCCAAGATGACCGCCATCTAAAAATAGCACAATTTTTTTAAAACACATGAACTCACATTCACATGTCACATTCACCTCTGGTGTTCATGGAGTCAGGTGAGCGAATTAGGGCCATCATTGCCCTCTTGTTTAATAACTCATGTAAATGTTAATGCTTTGATTTAACGACGTCACTTGCTCGATGACCTTGAATGTCGGGACCGACTATTTAAGCCCCCATCCTATAGGACTATGCTAGCACGAAGTTTTGCCCAAGCACACGCAGAATCGGCCATTCTGAGCGGGTCGAGGTAGGAATCGAACCATGGGTCTCCCAATCCGCAGTCCAACGCTCTGAGCTAATCCGGCCACCATGTAATAACTCATGAACCGCTTCACCGATTTTGATAGTATTTGACCAGAATGTGTGTCAAGGGACGGTGCTTTGTTTTGCATACGACCTACGTCCGACCGCCCAAGGTCACTGAGGACTTGTGTTCACCTTGTTTGTAAGGCAAAAATGTTTAAAGTTTTTTTTTGTTTATTCAATAACTTATGAACCATTTGACCGATTTTAATAATATTTGGCCACAATGTGTGTTTAGGTATGGTGCTTTGTTATCTCCTCGCCGATAGGCAAGAGGGGATATAGTTTTAGTCCATCTACGTACGTACACGTCATTTTTCAATAACTTATGAATCGCTTCACAGATTTTGATAATATTTAATGCTTTATGCTTTGTTTTGTATATGACCCAATATTTTTATTATTATTATTATTATCAAGGCTGCGAGTCAGGGGATTAGCCTCGCAATAACGATGCCCTTGTTTTTCATACGACCCGCGTCCGACCGCCCAAGGTCGACGTCACTGTGGACTTTTTTTTTTTATTATTATTATTATTATTACTATTATCAAGGCTGCCAGCGAGGTGATTAGCTTAGTGATAACGATGCCCAGAGCTCCAGTTAAGGTGCGTAATTTGATCAATTTTGGGGGGAATTTTTTTATTTCTTCACAAAAAATGGCAAGTTGGGAGTGCTTTAGAATCGTCTCATTGAGACGATTCTAAAGAACTCCCAACTTGCCATTTTTGGTGAAGAACTAAGAAATAAGAAAAATACCTCGAATAATTGGTCAAATTACGCATCTTAACTGGAGCTCTGGATGCCCTTGTTTTCTTGTCACCAATATATTTACTGACTAGTGGCTAATTTGTCTACAGGGACATTATTTTTTACTTGTTAGTTTCACCACTTTCCTGTTGGACTCCTCCACATATAAGGAACCTTTCATAAACATGATAAACATCAGCACCTGTAATGGGAGTTGATAATGATGTGATTGTCCGAGTCATTCACGATGCACGGCATGGCATCAACAACATTGCTACCAACTTCCTGCAACCATCAATTTGGCGTAATGTGTGTCAGTTACGATATCTATCATCTGTGTATGCGTGGGTGTGAATGTAATGTCTAACCGAAACTTATATTTAACGTAATTACCGTTATATGTGACATTAACAGCACAGCTAGCATTTCCATTTTGATGTAGTAGCCTCCCACGCAAAATCAATGATTATGGTTAACTTATTTAATGTCTGATACTGATACAGTTGTAGCTGTACCCATATTGTTGGTAAGGAGAATACAATTTAACCATTACAATGCCGAATTAAAATTTGTCGTCTGCTGTTTATTTTTTATTTTCCATTTTTCTCATCAAAACCATGTTTTGAAATGATTCTAAAGTGTTGTCAAACCATGTTTTTATTGAGAAAAAGGTCAAAATGTAAATCGACAGCAGACGACAATTTACTTGTCCCGCATTCTAAGGGTTAATTTAACCCTTTGCACACTAGGGTGAAACTAACAGCATGCAAAGAGTTCATCAGTTAGCCTACTGCAATGACTTAACCCTTCCTACGCTGTTGACGAAAATTGCCGTCTGCTGTTTTTCATTTTTGCTTTAATTCCGGTTTTGACAGCACATGAGAATCGTCTCCACTGGCACATGAGAATCGTCTCCACTGGAGACGATTCTCTTGTGCTGTCAAAACCAGGTTTTTGTCGAGAAATATTGAAAATAAAACATTTCCAACAGACGACAACATTTAATTCAGCGTATTAAGGGTTAATGATGACTAGAGTTGGCCTTGATCAGACTGCACAGATGGCTAAGATGATTATATGTTGTTGTGACTGTGTTTTGTGACCATTAGCTCCTGATCAAATAACACATTCATGTAGCCGAATTCAACTCTCACATACCAGAAAGCCAAACATGTACCTGACGGTCAAACCAGGGATATCGGGATTCCGTTAAGGATGAAACCGATCGTTAAATGTATGTCACATGCTCCCAACCAACCGCCCAACCGCAGATCAATGAAATGTCAGCGAAAGTTTTTGAATCCAAAGTCACAAAATAACAATTTGTTCCCTCAATTTAACAATTCGTTTCCCACGAAATAACAATTGGCCACTGTAACAAATTGTTATAACGTGGGAACGAATTGTTAATTCGAGGGAACAAATTGTTAAATTGAGGGAACTAATTGTTATTTTGCGGGGCTCCGTAGAGTTTTGCCTCATTTTTTCAACAGTACTTTCCTAATGGGCTTGACTTGATTAAATGTCCCCCATAGGTGTCAGGAATTGTCCTATGATACTGCAAGCTGCACATTTGTTCCCACGCAATTGCATTGAATTGCCTGACTTGGTTAGAAGCTATTGAAAGCGGCAAGTTTATTCTCGGACAACTGCAGCGATGGACCGACTGGATCAGATTTTCTCGCCCACCAGGTGCACCGAGACAAGGATGTCTGTATATACACGTGCTTGTGTCACATTGAGTAACGACAAAGTTTACAATTTCATGTTTCTCATTTTTAATGGTTGTTGACATGTTTATGATCATATTAATTGTGATGACGTCAGCAATGTGCAAAGTATATTTTTGTGTTGCCAGGGCTGTATAGTGATGACATTAATTTGTAAATAATTTGTAAATGATCCACTGAGCTGGCATTAGCATATGTTTCATCCATTTATTGACATAGCGAACACGTTGGACATATCAAAAGTCACAGAAATTCTGGGAATAAAAAGTTGAGTGTTATTCTGGATGAGATAAAAAAAAATTGAGATTTGCAAATGTGTTCTATATACAAGGTGCATGATCACGTGGTTACAACAACAACAACATCGCCCACTCCAAAGTAAGTATTCTTTGATATTTTCCTTAATATGCAACTGATTTTGATGAAATATGGCGCTGCAAACGTGTCTTCATGAGCTGCATTTGGTGGTCTAGTGAGTTTGGCATAAACTTATGTCGTTTTTACGAAGAATCGATTTCCGTGTCGGAATCGGTTCTTCGCAAAAACGACAGAAGTTTGGGCGAAAATACAGAGACCACCAAATGCAGCTTAATAAGACGCGTTTGATGCGCCATATTTCATCAAAATCCGTTACGTAATAAGGACACTATAAAAGAATACGTACTTTGAATCGGTACTTGTTGTTGTTGTTACATGTAGTACCACGTGATGATACACCTTGATATAGGTGCGAGAAAAGTCATTGTCTCGATAATATAGAAAGGTACGGAGCCCCGCAGTTGACATGGATTTTTTTAAATTTATTTGTTCCCACAAAATAACAATTTGTTCCCACAATTTAACAATTCGTTCCCATGATATAACAATTCATTCCCTCGAATTAACAATTTGTTCCCATGATATAACAATTTGTTCCCACGTGTGAACAAATTGTTAAATTGAGGGAACAAAATGTTAATTTGTGGAAACGAATTGTAATTCGTCGAAACGAATTGTAATTCGTTGAAACGAATTGTTAAATTGAGGGAACAAATTGTCATTTCGTGGGAACTGATTGTTAATTCGAGGGAACGAATTGTTAATTCGTTAAATTGAGAGAACGAATTGTTGGTACGGAGCCCCGCAGTTGTCATGGATTTTTTTTTATTAATTTGTTCCCACAAAATAACAATTTGTTCCCACAATTTAACAATTCGTTCCCACGATATAACAATTCATTCCCTCGAATTAACAATTCGTTCTCACAAAATTACAATTCATTCCCTCAATTTAACAATCCCTCAATTTAACAATTCGTTCCCTTTAATTAACAATTTGTTCCCACTATATAATAATTTGTTCCCACAAATTAACAATTCGTTTTGTGTGAACAAATTGTTAAATTGAGGGAACAAAATCCACGAATTGTTAAATTGAGGGAACCAATTGTCATTCGTGGGAACTGATTGTTAATTTGAGGGAACGAATGTTAAAGGTACATGCCCACGTGCCAGGTTATATTATAGGGAGGCATATTTTTTTCGTCCATACATTAGATATAACATTGTTCTGGCAGAATGAACAGGCATGAACCATTTTCGGACGATAGAATTGGCATTTTTATACTTCGTATATCACACATTAATTTTCACTATGATATCAGGGGAGATAACCGTGTTTCCTTAAAATGTTAACTGACTACTATTTCTTCTCTGTAATTACTTTTTGATGTGCAATGATCATACTTATTAATCTGTCGAAAATATTATTTTTTCAGGTGATTCATTTAATTAGTATAAATATTTAAAAAATACCATGCCTTATTTGCATATGAAAATAGCCTGATACCACCGCGCGTCACTATCAGTAAAATAAATATTACTAAATGATTATATCTGATCTGTATAGCGGGCACTCGTAATTTTTAGAACTGGTGCAATAGTGACACAATTACACACTTATTTAATTCCTGTAAAGAACATTTTGTGCCTAATGCGTGGGCATGTACCTTTAATTCGTTGGAACGAATTGTTAAATTGAGGGAACAAGTTGTTATTTGGTGGGAACGAATTAATAAAAAAAAGAATTCTACGTCCCCTGCGGGGCTCCGTACTAAGGTACAAGTGTAATCCTAGATACTAGTAATTCCAGTAGCCGATTTCATCAACATTGCAAAGTATACTTTTCAGGCAAAGTATACTTTGAGGGAGTAATCATTTATTTTTCCTGAAATGCATTATTTCATATAAAACTAACAACTGCATATATTTGATGATTAAAAGTATGCAGAATTATTATACTGAATGTATTACATTATCACAGCCATAATGGCTGTGATAATGTAATACATTCAGTACAATACAAATTAATAAATTTATCATAAAATTGAAAATTTCTCCCTCAAAGTATACTTTGCTACTAAAGTATACTTTGCAATGTTGATGAAATAGGCTACAGGGAATGGCCAGACTTGATCAAATGTCCCTATATGAAACAAACAAGTTGTATTATTACATAATTCTGTAAACTTGTTTATTCACCAAAAACAAGACATGGTCAGTTGTTTTCATAATAATTTTGTCACATGAATTTGAACAACTAAAAAATGTCCTAGTTTTTTATTCTTTTCAATTATAGAAATTGGTTTTTAATCTGGCTTATCATTGTCAGTCTCGAAATAGATCAGACGTGGGCAGCACAGCAAACTGCTGACCAATATTTGTGATTAAGCACTTTGTTGGCTGCGATGTCTATTTTTAGAATGTCAATTGTTGCTTCATTATTCAGCTGTGACAGGAGGAATGGGGCTTATGGTATTTGTCGCCAGTCTAAATTCTGATCCTACAAGCATGTTAACCCTTAGAAGGCAGGAAACGAAAATTGTCGTCTGCTGTTGTTTTATATTTTATCTTCATTCTCCATTGGAAAAGATTCTAAAGTGCTTTCAAACCATGCGTTTGATTAGAATAATGAAAAAAAAAGAAAATAAACAGCAGACGACAAAAATTAATTTAGCATTGTCTGATATTTGTTGGGAGCAAGATGCGTGTGTCATTGCATGAATAGCGAACAGTGTAGAGCCTGATCAGACTGCGCACATGCGCAGGCTGATCTGGATTTACACTGGTCGCAAATGCCGTAGGCCGCATTTTCCCAGTCATAGCTATGATATAGCATAATGTTCATCTATCACAGCTGTACTGGCTGATTGAAGGACATTTAATATGCATTTCCAACGAGTCTAGCCCCAGACCAGACCAGACTGGGGCGTCCACAGTCTGATCTTGGTCTACACTGTTCACAATTCTGTCACCAAAGTACAGTTGTCGCCAATTGCAAATAAAACGAAGTGGATCGTCTCAAAGCCAGACAGCCTTGGGACCGGTAATTCTCCAGTATGTCAACTCACATTTGTGTGATTTAGGGATTGGTTGTGGTCTGGTGCTTAGAACATTGGAGTTCACATACCGGAGGTCGTCAGTTCAATACCTGCCCGAGGCATGATTAAATAATTTCACTGTATTTCCATCCCGCTGGTCTTTCGGATGAGATTTGAAACGGAGGCACCATATGACCTTTACTGTTGCTAGGGCATTAACCCCATTTCAGTATTAAGGATACAATAATTTTTGTTGGAAAAATCTCATTATTTTGTTTATTCTCATTTAAGGAATACGTTGTTACCACTCATTTGAACTGTCTCGGTTTAAATGAGTGGTAACAACATATACTTTTGAGATGAAATAGGATTTTTTTCCCCAAAAAAAAGTTTCATAAATTTATAATTGTATCCCATCTTTAATGGGTTAATATGTTGAAATACCCCTATTACTTGTAATATAAAATGGGCCCAATCTTGAAATTGTCCCCTTAAATATGAGATCTTGGCACTGCACCTTTTTGTGAGTGGGGCTAAGTGACTCTGGTATGGTGAGGGCCTGGCACCAGATCAGGAGCCTATTTCATCAACATTGCAAAGTATACTTTAGTAGCAAAGTATACTTTGAGGGAGAAATTTTCAATTTTATGATAAATTTATTAATTTTTATTATACTGAATTTTTTACATTATCACAGCCAAAATGGCTGTGATAATGTAATAAATTCAGTATAATAATTCTGCATACTTTTAATCATGAAATATATGCATTTGTTAGTTCTATATGAAATAATGCATTTCAGGAAAAATAAATGATTACTCCCTCAAAGTATACTTTGCTAGTAAAGTATACTTTGCAATGTTGATGAAATAGGCTACAGGTTATTCTAATTTCATGGCTGAACATATAATTTGACCAGTGTAGATTCACACAAATTAAGATCTGCACTGTTCGCCATTCCATCAAAGAAACACCCGTCAAGCTTCTAACAAGAAATATAGAGCCCCATTTCTCCAGTCACAGTCACAGTTGTGTTTTAACGGCCTGTCAACAGCCAAGGTCATTTTAGACCGGCTTAACCCTTAGACCGCTATCTTATTTATGTTTGTCGTCTGCTGTTTATTTTCCATTTTTATCATCAAAAACATGCTTTGACAGCACTTTATAATAATTTACAACATGCTTTGACAGCACTTTAGAATCATTTCCATTGGAAATGATTCTGAAGTGCTGTCAAACCATGTTTTTATTTTTATTGAGAAATAAGGCAAGATATGAAAGCAACAGCAGACGACAATTGTTGTGAGTAGCGGTCTAAGGGTTAACGCATCAAATTTCACAGTGTCACAACCACAAATTACCTATGCTGTTACCAGGCCATTAAACACAATTATATTAATAATGAATTGATCAATTAATAAATCAATCAATCAACCATTCAATGTATCAACCAATGAATCAACCCTTGATTATCGTAGGAGTCCCCGGATGATGACCTTTGTTGTTGACAGGCTGTTAAACACGAATAAAACAATTGATCAACCAATCAATCAAACAATTGATCAATCAATTAATCAATGAACCTTTGTTTACCGTAGGAGTCCCTGGATGATGTGGGTACAGAACTACATGAGATGCGAGATGAACTACAGAAGTTAATGGGTGTCATAGAGAGCAAGGATCACGCGATCGAGACCCTTGAAAACCAGCTCCGCACCTCAAAGGAACAAATAAAATTCAAGTAAGTCGTAGTACATGCCAATGACATTGGGCACATGTCAAAATGTTCCATATCTCCCTGTGTCATTGGCCTACATTATGTCTCGGCCACTTAGTGGAATGTGAGACATACAGAGTGGCCTGCGGTTCTCTTACCAGGCGAATTGCAATTCCTGGAGCGCAGGATCGCAATTCGCGTTCCCATTAATTGCAATTGGACCGCAATCGGACTGCAATCATGTGACTGCGGTCCAAAGAGTTGGTTGCGGAATTGCAATACTTACAGCGCAGTTAGCGCTGCGCTCCGCTTTTAATTGCAGTTTACGCTCCTTTTTTTCTTTAAACTGCGAAAGAATGACCGCTTTACGCTGCGCTCTGCGGTCAAACCAGCGGACCGCTCTGCTTGACCAATGTGGCAATACAATCGAAATAATTGATTTTTTCTGACGAAAAGATATATTTTCCTATCTGTATTTAGCAATTTAAAATCCAATAAAAATATACATAAATAGTAGAATTAGGTGTATATATACGCGTAACGCTAAGTTTCTACCGCAAATAGCGAAAGAATGACCGCACAAACAGTATCACGAAAGAATGACCGCGCAAACTGGACCGCGAAAGAATGACCGCACAAACGGTATTGCGAAAGAATGACCGCAAAAACGGGACCGCGATTGGACCGCAATTAGACTGCAATTTCAGAGGGGACGAATTGCAATTCAAGGACCGCTGGATTGCAATTCTTGGTAAGAGAATCGCAGGCGGGGAGTATAGCGTTCAAACTTAACACGTAGACGTATGTCCAAATGTTACATATCTCGTGATCTGTTTGTCTGTTCAACCCTTTTCATGTTGAGGAATCGCCATTATGTTTGCAGAAAATCCTAAATATTTTCCTTCTTTGTGCTCAGGAGTATATGTTGTGACCACCATTTGAACCGTCTCGACGAGACGGTCCAAATGAGTGGTCACAACATATACTTTCATTGAGAAATAATAAAATATTTAATAAATTTCATACCAGAAAAGGTGTATTTCAAAAGAAATGGGTTAAAAATAAAACTCTGGCCTTAGTCAGCATTTCTTGCTAATGGAACGAACTTTTAATGCTGAGTCGACATTTTTATGTATTCCGAATGTAATTGGTTACCAAACTTCACCAATAGCTTCCTCATATTATTGGCTAACCATCCTGTATCATTCAGGTGACGTTGACCTTTTGGCTGTGCCACTTGCCGGTGATCGCCTTGTTTTTGTCTAACTCACATTAATACTATAGTAAAACTTAGACATAACTATATTACGGAGACATCGTCATCGTAGGTATCTTCTATATATTTTTGACCTACATCCAAAGTTTGCACATCTTGGTTGGATCTTTACCAAACTTCATCAGAGGTTTCATCTACTTTTTCTTGAGACACTCTCTGGCATTGTTAACCCTTATAATGCTGAACTAATTCTGTCATCTGCTGTTTATTTTTTATTTTATTTGTTTTCATAAAAAAAAATGCTTTGACAACACTCCAATGGAAATGATTCAAAAGTGCTGTCAAACCATGTTTTTGTTTAGAATTAAGACAAAATATAAAATAACGGCAGACCACAATTTATATTTCCCTGGCCTCGTTAAAATAATACAAGTGCACTCCCACAGAATAATACAAGTGCACTCCCAGCAATAAACTTTAATTGAATTGTTTCATAACGGAAATTTGTAAGATTTCTGCATGCACTAGCTAAGGATGGGCAGTGGTCCTGTATATCAAATTTAACCCAGACAATGTTTATTTTTCATATTCCAATTTTCTCATAAAAAATCAAAAACATATGGAGCCCCGTAGGGGAAGTAGAATTTTTTTTTATTAATTTGTTCCCATGAAATAACAATTCATTCCCACGAAATAACAATTTGTTCCCACAAATTAACAATTTGTTCCCTCAATTTAACAATTTGTTCCCACAAAATAACAATTTGTTCTCACGAACTAACAATTTGTTCCCTCAATAGCAATTTGTTCCCACAAATTAACAGTTTGTTCCCTCAATTTAACAATTTGTTCCCACGAAATAACAATTTGTTCCCATGGGAACGAATTGTTAGTTCATGGGAAAGAATTGTTATATCATGGTAACGAATTGTTAATTCGAGGGAACAAATTGTTAAATTGGGGGAACAAATTGTCATTTTGTGGGAACAAATTGTTAATTTGAGGGAATGAATTGTTATATCGTGGGAACAAATTCTTAATTCGAGGTAACAAATTGTTAAATTGAGGGAACAAATCGTTATTAAAAACAAAAATCCATGTCCCTGCGGGGCTCCGTAAAAACATGCTTTGACAGCACTGGAAATGATTCCCAGTGTTAAGAAACGACAAAGCATGAAAGCACAGCCAACAACAAATTCAGTTCCCGTATTTTAAAGAAGCTGAGCATATTAACCCTTTCAACACCAAGTAACTTAATAAGATGTTCCATGCCAATGTTTCACGCTATTTCATTAATTTTGTTCATTCAAATTATCCCATTCTTCTAAAAGGGTAATCTGTACGACGTTTAAAACTATTAACAAACAGTGGAGATCCTGATAAGACGGCTCGTTACGAGCCGGCTCCGCCGGCTCATCTGGATCTGCACTGTTTGCAAACATTGTCTCTATAGAGGTCTGTGGTGTTGAAAGGGTTAACTCTCTGAATAACTGGATTGACCGTGATATGTTCATTTTATGACCAATTAGTAAATCATCTCAAACTGATTTTCAGACTAGTCATTATTAATATAAAAAAGAATTCTTGCTAAAAAAATATGAAAATTACTTGCTAAATGTGCAGATCCTGTGAGATGGCTCATTACGAGCCAGTTCATCTGGATCTACAGTAGTGCCATTCTGCTGGTTACCTATTTGTATAATAAATATTGGTATATTTAATGAGCATATCGTATGATCGTATAATATTGGTACGTTTGTACTGTATCATGGTATTATACCATTCATTTACATTATACAAACATACTATACAAATATAATACAAATATACAATATTCGTACGTATATACCAGAGCTCCAGATAAGCTGCGTATTTGCTTAAATACCCAATTAAAATTGCCGAAAACCCAATTGAAATCAGAAGTAGTGAGTATCAAAAAGTAATAACAATTTTGTGGTACCTTTATCATGCTGCAGAAAACAATAAACAGCCCCCCCCCCCCCCCCCCCCACCACACTATATCATATTTTTCTTATTATCCATGAAAACACATCTTGGTATTTCATTAGAATTGTCTCCAAGGAGACAATTCTAATGAAATACCACGACATGTTTTCATTTCGAAGCAAACTATTCAATAATTGCTGTCTGTTGATGTGTAAACAGTAGTGTGATTTTATTTTACCCAATTACTTCAGAAATGATGGAGTGACAATACTCCTTATCTGTATGGATATTGTATGAGCACAGAGGCCCCGTATAGAGACGGCTTGTAACGTGCCACCTCATCAAGATCTACAAACTAGTGAACTAGCCCAATAATTAACATGTAATCCGATTATTTAGAAGTGAAAGTGTTAAGCGCAATCTGTCGATCAACTTTCTCAATCAGTTTTCGTTTATGGCTTCGGAATCCCTAGAAATTCAATAAGGAAGAACGTTACTGGCTTAAACATGGGCAATTAAATTAGTCATCTGATGTTACAAACTAATTGAATATGTATTTGCCACAATTTAATTTATTAAAGCCAAAACTAACAAGGGCATCCTCGCTGGCAGCCTTGATAATAAAAAAAAACTTTAACATTTTTGCCTAAACAAACAAGGTGAACAATACATCCTCAGTGACATTGACCTTGGGTGGTCAGACGTGAGTCGTATGCAAAACAAAGCACCATATCTAGACACACATTGTGGCAAAATATTATCAAAATCGCTCAAGCGGTTCATAAGTTATTGAAAAATGAAAGGTGTTACTAACGCACATACGTAAGCACATACATACGCACGTATGTACAGAGATACATACGTACATGGACTAACGCTATATCCCCTCTTAACTATCGGCGAGGGGATAATGAAAACACATGGGAGTGAATGTCGAGATAATTCAAATGGGTGTTAACAAGGTAAATTGTGTGCTTGTAAAACATGTTTTATATGTCCCCAATCTCGGTATAGTCACGAGGCATATAGTGTTTGGACTGTGTGTCCATCCATGGGTCCGTCTGTGTGTCCGTCCTTCCTGTTAAGAAGTTTGCCGGAGTTTCTCTAATCAAGCGATAGGCCATATTTTCTTGTTTGTTCCGAATTCAGTTAACCCTTTCAACACTACAGGCCTGTAGAGTGGTATTTGCCGTCTCATCAGGATCTGCACTTTTTGCAAGTAATTTTCATAATTTTGAGAACAAAAAATAACCCCTTTACATAAATGGACTAGTCTGAAAATCATTTTGTGGCGGTTGAATTGGTTGCAAAATTAACATATCAAAATCCATTCCAGTTACTTGGGGTGAAAGGGTTACATGGGAAAATCAGCAGACGTCAATATTTGGTTCCCGCCTTTTAACGATTAATTGTTTTCCAGGGACAAGGCAATGATGAACCTGCAGACCGTCGTGTCTGACCTTGAAAACAAGAACGATGACCTTCACCGAAGCGTGGATGGTGTCCGGCATAGTGTTGAGGAGAAACTCTTGTCGCCAACCCAAAAGAGTCCCAGCCAACCAAGGTAGGTCTTCTCTTCTGATGTTCGCGACACGATAATTGTGGGGGGATGTGATCAATTGGTTTCATTTTTATCCCGTCAACACAGTGCGTATGTGCCGTGAAACACGGTGCCGTGAAACACGGTGCCGTGAAACATTTTTGTTATCAAGTCAATACAATTTTTGCATTTCACAGCCATTTCTAGGTGTTGACGGGATAAATAGAATAGTAGGAATTAGTGCCGTGAATGGGAAAAAAAGGATATCTGGCGTGGCACGGAAACGGGATGTGCTCGGCAAGCCAGCCTCGCCCATCCCGTTTCCTGATCCTTGCCAGATATTTTTTCCCATTCACGGCACTAACCTACTATTCTCTATCTATTTTCCTTATTTCTGAACCAAAGTATATGTTGTGACCACTCGTTTGAACCGTCTTGGCAAGACGGTTCAAATGAGTGGTCACAACATATACTTCTGATGAGAAATAAAGAAATTCTTGAGCCTTGCCGGATATTTTTTCCCATTCACGGCACTAGCCTACTATTCTCTATCACCATGTCAACACTAGAGGCCTCAATCACAATATTACAAACGGTGTAGATCCAGATGAGCCGGCCGTCTCATTAAATTTCTCTTTTCTGATTAGCCCTTTCAACACCACATGCCTGTACAGTGGTATCGGCAAACAGTGTAGATCCAGATGAGCCGGCACTTTTTGCAAGTAATTTACATATTTTTGAGAACAAAAACAACCCTATTTCATAAATGGACTAGTCTGAAAATCATTTTGTGACTATTGGATTGGTCGGAAATTAACATAATCAAAATCCATTCCAGTTACTTAAGTGAAGTTATGTGTGACGTCATACTTAAGTGAAGTTATGTGTGACGTCATTTTTTCCGTAGGTTTTCTTTTAAATCTTTAAGCAAAGTGATGGATTTGGATATGAGGCACACAGGCGCGGATTCAGGATTTCGGGTTAGGGGGGTGTAACTATTTTGCAATACTTGACTGTAACCGAGCAGAGCTCGGGATAGCGCTAGAGGGGTCCTGGGCATTCCCCCCTGGACATTTTTTTAAATCTACATCGCATTTCCTGCGTTCTGGCGCATTTTGGAGCAAAAATATTGACACTGTCACAGTATGTACGTAGAAACGTGCCTTGTAACTTGTAAAAAATATTTTTAGTCTGCAAATTTTAGGGGGGCCCAGCCGGGTCCGCCCCCCCCCCCCCCCCCCTGAATCCGCTCATGGCACACCAAAGGTGATTATTTGTGGCTGTGACTGGATAAATGGGGCTTATGGGATTTGTGACTAGTGTAGCTCCTGATCAAATAGCACACAGTTCTGCAGCCTTATAACGATCTGTATTACTTGTTAGAAGCATGACTGGAGTTTCATTTAATGTCGTTATGAGCCGTCTCATCTGGATCTACACTGTTTGCAAACACATTTATAGAGGTCTGTAGTGCTGAAAGGATTAATATTTTTGGAGTGATTGTTAATTTCAAAGTATATGTTTTCTTCAAGGGATATTTAAAATGTCCTATCATTCATTTCACCACCATTTTGTCTTTGTTTTTATGCTTGCGTGAATTTTGTTTTATGCCTTGTACATATTACTAAATAAATGTGTTTAAACCTCTAAGGCCAGAGTTTTTTTATTGTTAGATTTTACAGGAGATCTTGCCCTAAATTTTGAAGCAAAAAAATGCAATGTAAAAACATGTTAATGTTTAATGAACCACACGCTCACTATTGTAACATTCTGGCTAAAAGCCTTTATCAAGGAATTAGTCAACTACTCTCAGCTAAGTCACTTCCATTTCAGATTTCACCATCATTTTTGAAAACTTTCCTGTAAATTTAAACAGTAACCCATTTCATGCTGAGGATACGCCATTTTGTTTGTGGTAAATCCTAAATATTTTCTTATGATGAGCTCAGAAGTATATGTTGCGACCACCATTTGAACCGTCTCATCGAGACGGTTCAAATGAGTGGCCACAACATATACTTTCATTGAGAAATAACGAAAATAAAAATAAAATATTTAATAAAGTTCATACCATTAAAGGTGTATTTCAAAAGGAATGGGTTAAAAATAAAATCGGGCCTTTGTCAGCATTTCTTGCTAATGGAACTTTTATTGCGGAGTCGACATTTTTATTTTCCTTTGGTTAGGAGACATTTGTGACAATGGAACTGGGATTGTCCTAAGCTATATTTATGTCATTTATTGTCTCGGCATAATGTTACAAATTTATATTAATGCACAAGACCAAAGATACAATTTACCACAAGGTGTCTGGTAGACACTGGTTGTCTCACATAATTATGTGGATGTGACAGGAGAAATGAGGCTTTATATATGGGATTTTTGACCAGTGTAACTCCTGATAAAATAGCACACTCATGCAGCCTGATAACAATCTATATTCATTGTCTGAAGCATGATGGGCGATTCAGTGATGGAATTGTGAACAGTGCAGATCCTGATCAGACTGTGCGGATGCACAGGCTGATCTGGATCTACACTGGTCGCAAACCCCATAAGCCCCATTTCTCTAGTCATGGCCACATATCACAGGTTGGAACATTGTCATGGTTTTTCTTTTTCATAACCAAAGAATGATAAATGTCTGGCTTATTTCTATGTGTGTGTTTGCCAAATCTTTCATCATTCATTCATCATTTGTTCATCGTTCATTCAACTCTTGTTCATCATTCATTCAACATATGTTCATCATTCATTTAACATTTTCATCACTTTTCATTCATTCAACATTTTCATCATTTTTCAATAATTATTCATAAATTCATAATTTTTCATTCATCATTTTTCATTCATCATTTTTCATTCATCATTCTTCATTCACTAATCAGTGATATAGATATAGATGTACGTAATGATTGCAAATGCAAATATACCGGTATATAACTTTCGATGAAATCGGGACCTACCAATACTATTTAACACATTATGACCAAAAGGTCCATTTTGGCATATATTCAGATATTTTCTGTTTGAAACATTACATAATTTGATCTCTTCTTCACCTCTATACCATTCATTGCATTTGATCTAATTATCTGTGTGTGTGTACTTTTCTGTATCTAGTTTATTTTTAGATCATAGTTCCCATAGAAGATGTATGATTTACTTGTTCTACATACTAAACCGTCTATAAGAATAGAAAAACAATTTTGTTTCGACTCTAAGGTCTTCAATCAATTGTTAGTCAGTGGTAGGAGGTGGTTAGGTAAATCCCTCATGCCGTTATCCCCCACGGACCTCTTTTATCCCATTTCAAATATTGAAATATTTTCCATTTTATTTTTCTTATTTCTCAACCAATGTATATGTTGTGACCACTCATTTGAAACGTCTCGATGAGACGGTTCAAATAGTGGTCACAACATATACTTCTGGAGAGAAATAAAGAAATTATTGACTTTTTTTTCTGTCAGAAATAAAAAGTGCCTTTTTGATGAATGAATGATCTTTGATTTTGTAGGAAGTCTAGATCACCGGTGACAAGAGCCTCTAGAATACCAAGGTTTCTGCTTTCACAATTTTCTTGGTCGACCTATCACATTCTGAATACATCAAGTCCATGAAAAACTGTTCTTTATTTTGAAATGGCCTTTATCACTGTATGGGTACGATTGTCACAATAAACCTATGGCTGATATTGTCAGATTGCTTTCGAGAGATGAAGCACATGTTTAATGGTATTTATGCGACTGCAGGGTGTCCGGTTTAGAGGTGTTCCGCTGTAAATCAGACATGTGACTATGCCAAGGCATGCGGCTGTGCATTGCGAACTTGAACAGGCATAAAATTAAGTATACAAAGACTGTGTGCGTGTCCGGTTTAGAGAGGTTCTACTGTAAAAACAATTTTCTAGTTTATATTGTTTGTGTTTCACTGTCTGAATGGCAAACTGGGTAAACCCTGCTCAGACTGTGTAGATGTACAGACTGTGCTGTATCTACACAGGTCACAAAGCCCAATCACAACATGGATAAATATAACAAATTTTATACTTTTTCAACAGATTTGTGTACTCAAGAATGTGATAGGTTGTATACTCTGCTCTCGCAAATCTACACTTCTTATTGTTTCATCATTCTGTGCCATTAATATTGAAATATAAAACTGAAAATATTAATCTTACTTACAATTATATAGCCATACATATTATTATCCCCTCACCGATAGTCATGAGGGGATGCGTTAGTCCATGACTTAAAACTAGAATGAAGGCCTTTTTGTGGAATTTATCGGGGTTATAAACTTGGAAAAGCCACACTTTTTTATCGCCAATTGTTTATATCTTTGGTTTATTATAGGAATGAATGGCCTTTTTGTGAAGGGGTGATTTTTTATCGTTGAGGTGGAATCCGGGGTATAAACTTGGAAAAGTCGCGGGAATACTGGACGAAGGCCGGAAGGCCTCGTCCAGTATTCCCGCGACTTTTCCAAGTTTACATCCCCGATAAATTCCACAAAAAGGCCATTCATTCCTTATAATTCCAGCATTTGAAATAAATTCATCAAGAAAATGTGTTTATTTTCCGTTTTCTTAAGAATTATTTTAACCGTGCCTCACGGTTACGGAAAGTAGTTCGGCATGTGAGTTTACTGGGATATAAATTTTGGACAGAGACTTGCTACGGGCCAATCAAATGTTAGGGAATTGTGTACATATTTTTGTGCTGGAATTATTAACTCATGAACCGATGATATTTGTCCACAATGTCCAGCCAGGGATGGTGCTTTGTTTTGCATATGACTCGCGTCCGACCGCCCAAGGTCACTGAGGACTTATGTTCACCTTGTTTGTGAGGCACATTTGTAAGGCACAAAAATGTGAAAGTTTTTTCTTTTTTCAATAACTCCTGAACCCCTTCACCGATTTTGATAATATTTGGCCACAATGTGTGTCTAGGGATGGTGCTTTGTTATTACTTACACAACCTTGGTCAAGGTCACTGAGGACTGTTCACCTTGTTTGTAAGGCAAAAATATTTTTTTTGTTTTATTATCAAGGCTGTTGGTATGACCCACGTTCAACTTCCCAAGGTCACTGAGGACTTGGTGGATTTTGTTTTTCATTTCTTTTTTATTATCAAGGCTGCCAGCAGGGGGATAAGCTTGTTATTGGTAAGAAAAATGGAAAATATAAACTAAACAGCAAACAACAAAATTTTATTTTTTCGTCTGCTATTCATTTTTTAATTTTCAATTTTTGTCAACGAAAACATAGGTTGACAGAACTTCAGAATCATTTCCAATCTTTAGAATCATTTCCATTGGCAATGATTCTAAAGTGCTGCCAACCCATGTTTATATTGCGAAAAAAGACAAAATTTGAAACAACAGCAGATGACAATTTACATTTCCCGCATTCTTAGCGTTAAGTACAAGATGCGGAATACACCTTTACTGGTAGGAACTTTTTTAAAACATTTTATTTGTATTTTTGTTATTTCTCAATGCAAGTACATTGTATATGTTGTGACCACTCATTTGAACCGTCTCGATGAGACAGTTCAAATGGTGGTCGCGACATATACTTCTAAGCACCTTTAAAGAAAATGTTTATGATTTTCCCCAATCAAAATGGCATATCCTCAGCATGAAATGGGTTAATGTAGCGGGTACCTGCTCAGAATGCTTTATAGTCGGGGGTCTTGTGATTTGTTACATCACATTTCAAATGTTCTTAGAAGTATTTGTCGTGACCACCATTTGAACCGTCTCATCGAGACGGTTCAAATGAGTGGTCACAACATATACTTTCATTGAGAAATAACAAAAATAAAAATAAAATATTTAAAAAAATTCATACCCGTAAAGGTGTATTCCGCATTTAATGGGTTTTCATGGGGGGGGGGGGGGGGGGGGGGGGGGGGGGGCACCAGCATCAGAATGCTTTATAGTCACAGGTCTTGTGATTTGGTACCATACACCACATTTCTGGTTTTATCCTGTGTGCTACAACCACCATCCCCACGGTCGGTAATGTTCGTCATAAACACCGACTATTTAGCCCCGCTTCGACCTACATTTTCCTAAATATCTTGTGAGACAGTTTTGAAGTGATAAACCCCAGGGAATTAATTAAACACCAATGAATCAAATCAAATAAATTGTCGATGATGCTGTTCTATGAGCTTCAGATTTATTGCGAGAAAACTTACCGTGATTATTCTAATAAACGTCCCCGTTAGTTTTGGCATAAAAACTGAATTTGACTGAAAAGATAGGTGGGCTTGTATTAGAATAAATACTGTACATTATCTCGCCATCCTCATAACTTATCCGTTTAAGAATTATTTCAAGAAAACTTACATAAATGTATGTTTTCTTGTAATAACTCTTGAACTGATACGGAGATACTTGCAGGTGATGCTGTGAAAGTTTCTACTTTAGAATTGCTCGAGTTAATGCCGAGATATTTAGAAAAATGTCGCTGGAAGCGGGAATAAATATCGTGTGTGCATGATGTATATTCTCCACCATCATTCACCGTTTCTCTGCATGGCAAGTGATATTTGCTGAGTGAATATTTAACTCATTACATGCAGATTTTTTAAAAATATTTTGTTTTTATTTTTGTTATTTCTCAATGAAAGTATATGTTGTGACCACTCATTTGAACCGTCTCGACGAGACCGTTTAAATGGTGGTCGCGACATATACGTCTGAGCGCAAACATAATGTATCCTTAGCATATCGTGTGTGCATGATATGATGTATATTCTCCACCATCATTCACTGTTTCCCTGCATGGCAAGTGATATTTGCTGGGTGAATTTTTAACCCATTACATGCAGAATACACCTTTATGGGTATGAATTTTTTTAAATATTTTATTTTTATTATTTCTCATTGAAAGTATATGTTGTGACCACTCATTTGAACCGTCTCGATGAGACGGTTCAAATGAGTGGTAACAACATATACCTTCATGGAGAAATAAACAGGTTCAAATGGTGATCACAACATATATTTCTGAGCGCATAGAAGGAAAATATTTAGGATTTTCCGCAAACATAATGGCTTATTTCCTCAGCATGAAATGGGTTAATGCTAAATTGTAATGGCTATACTGATTTTCACCTTTTTTTCTTTGCATGCCACTGTGTGTTTTGGGTGTGAAGTGCATGGGGGGGTGGTGGGGGGGGGGGGGGGGTCGTATGGTCGGTGTCAAACATTTGCGTGAATTGTAATGGTTACGTACAGACTTTCAGGTTAACGCGTGTACACTTTCTTCTTTGCACGCCACTCTATGTTTGTGTGTAAACTGCATGGTTTGTGGGTGGGGTGGGGTCACTGAATTAAGTGAGTTACTGCAAGTACCTCGTACTGTAGATGTATATTGTTCTTCATATTGAAGTTGAAGGACATGATCTGACCCTTAACCTTTAAAAGGCGGGCGTGGGGGGAATGAAGAATGTTGTTAGCTGTTTTGTATTTTTTCTTCAAAATTGTCTTGTTTCTCAACAAAAAAGGTTTGTCAGCACATTTCTTCATTAACAAATGATAATTTTCTCTTGGATCTTACAAGCAATAGCTCAGGGGGCCATTTCATTAAACTTTGTATGACTAAAATGTTTATAAGTGCAATTTCACATTAACAATGTTTTCTTGTAAACAATTATTGGATTTACATTTATATTGAGTATATATATATGTTCAATAACTGTAAATCCATGTATTGAAATTTCAAGACGATCCTAAATTTACGAACATTTTAGTCATACGAAGTTTAGTGAAACGGCCCCCAAGAGATAATTTCTAATTTGGAAGAATTTGAGAAGCATCTCCATTGGACCATGTTTTGTAGAGAAATATTGAAATCAAGCAGGTGATCAAATTTTAATGCAGTTTTGTCCCATACATTTAACCCTTTGAATGTGGCAATCAAAAATTGTCATCTGCTGACGGTTTATATTCTGTTTCTTTCTCGATAAACAACATGGTCTGTCAGAACTTTAGAATCATTTCCAATGCTGTTCTTATTGAGAAACATGACAAAATAATGAACAACAGCAGACGCTAATTTTCATTTCCTGCTTTCTAAAGGTTAAGATTTGATTTCTAATTAATTTAGGTGCAATTTTCATTTAACAACTTTAAGGTTTGACGTCTTATCAATGCAATTTCCGGTGTATTTCTTACTGTGCGGTATCGTCAAAGACAAGCAGGGGACAATCCGGTCTATTTTTTTAAACCAGAATCAGTTCGCTATGTGGTCGAATTCGACCACATAGCGAACTGATTCTGGTTTTAAAAAAATAGACCGGAGTGTCCCCTGCTTGTCTTTGACGATGATATCAGGTGGAATCGGCCTCATGCAGGCTTCCAATTCCAAGTACAGACTGCAATATCACCTGCATGTTAATAACAATATTTTTTACATCATCTGACTTATATTAATACATAATCGTAATTAATGAGCGAATGATTGGGGATTGGGATAAGTGATTCTTTGGATGTGTCAAAGCAGAATTGCAGATATGTTTACACTATCTGACTTATATGAATGTATAAACTGCAGTATCACCTGCAATCGGTATGCCACCAAAAATAGACTACATTAGTAGGCACATGCTTGTCTTAATGAGCGAATGATTGGCGATTGGGATGAGTGCTTTTTGGGGTATGTTAAAATGGAACCAAATCGGAAATATTGCAGCATTCAAAGTCATGATTTTGTCTAGCCTAGTACAGTATTGTGTTAGTGTGTGTATTACTGTGTTGACGAATCCAATTGCATTAGAAGCTTGACTGTCACATCGTAAATACAATGACGCCACCTAAATTTCCAACATGTAGACACAATTTCACAAAATAAATATATTGAACCTCAAATATACGTTTCATACTTTTCCAGCTAACATAGCATTTCCATCTCTATAACATTGTATCAATCATTTCATTCTTGATAATGATTCTGTTATTCATTCGTACATTTACGGGTACATACATTTGTACATATTTCATAATCGTTAATTTTTCCACTTGGAGAACTGTGACCTGTTTCACGAAACTTCATACGTCTGAGAAGTTTGTAAGTGCAACAATGGAAATCTTCATTCAAACTTTATTATCACACAAAGTTGCATATAATTTTTCAGCTGACTGTGATCAGTGTTTGTAATTAGCTGGTAGCATGATTGCATTTAACTGTTTGCAGTGTGTGGCTGCTTAATCCTTACAGTGCTGAATTAAAATTTGTCTTCTGCTGTTTATTTTTTAATTTCTATTTTTCTTATCGGAAACATGCTGTGACAGCACTTTAGAATCATTTCCAATGGAAATGATTCTAAAATGCTGCCACACCATGTTTTTATTTAGAGAAAATACAAAATAAGAAACAACAGCAGACGATAATTTTTGGTTCCCGCTTTCTAAGGGTTGAGGACATACATCATAGAAAGATGTATTTGGCTTCAATGATAATTGCTTTGTAAGAGTGATGTGATAGATGAATATCAGATACGTGTATATTCTCGTGTTTCTGTACACTATATTGTACATTGAGATGTCATCTCTGCCATCTTTGTACGTACAAGCCATTGTAGTTTCACCATTTCGAGCGTTTGACACATACATCAAATGATATGACAGAAAAACTTTTAAAATTTGGTACAATACATATCAGAGACACATATGACAACAGTGTGCTATAAATATTATGACAGCAAACTACATGTATACAACAGGTGATATAACTGAGTATTTCACCCATCAATCTCAAAATAAACTTTTCAATCTGATGCACAGCCTATTGTTTGTGTATGTGATACCACTGGTAAAGCCATATTTACTCGCTTAGCAGGCAAGTAGACACCAGTGACAATACACTCAGATAATAACTGCTTACATGTCACTGGATTTGTTGCAGTATGTGTAGTAATGCATGTATATATTTACAGTGTGTTTATGTGACTGTTAAACAGCTATTACTGGATTCTCAAAAAAATGCAACAAAGGGTCAACAATCTCTTAAAAAAATCAGTCTGTGTATATAAGTGTAATAAAAACCACACATATGACTTTGTTCCTTAATGTTGTGGAACATATTGCACCCAATTTTATTTATGTGCATAGTAATTGTGGTATGTGTCAAACAAATGCCACAAGAGGTGAAAATGACTGATGGCTTGGCTTGTACACACTAAGATGGCCGACATAGCAAATCAATGTGCTGTATAGTATACAGTAACAGGTTATTGTTCACAGATTATATTGTACATCACATTTAGGAACCAGGGGGCCGTTTCACTAAACTTTGTACGACTAAAATGTTTGTAAGTTCAAAATTATGATAGTCTGTAAATTTCACATTAACAATGTTTTCTTGTAAACAATTATTGGATTTACATTTATTGAGCATAGGCTGCATTTGCAGCCTATGCTCAATACATGTAAATCCATCAATTGAAATTTACAGACGATCCTAAATTTGCACTTACGAACATTTTTGTCGTAGGAAGTTTAGTGAAACAGGCCCCTGTTATGCTTGAATTGACTGATGATCAGTAGCCCATTTCACCAACATTGCAATTAAAGTATGCTTTTCTATCAAAGTATACTTTGAGGGAGTAATTATTTGTTTTTCCCGAAATACATTATTTCATATAGAACTAACGACTGCATATATTTGATGATTATATGTATGCAGAATTATATACTCAATTTATTACATTATCACAGCCAAAATGGCTGTGATAATGTAATAAATTCAGTATAATAAAAATTAATAAATTTATCCTAAAATTTAAAATTTCTCCCTCAAAGTATACTTTGCTAGAAAAGTATGTATACTTTGCAATGTTGGTGAAATAGGCTACATGTGTCACACTGGTCCTTATGTATTTATGTTTATCTTCAAGTTACGTTAAAGTTGCGTTGTAACTCAATTGTTCCACTATGTACATGTAGACTTCAACTGAATGCTTGAACCCATTTCAGTCTCGGGATACGATAATTTTTGTTGAAAAAAATCTCATTATTTTGTTTATTTCTCCATGAAGGTATATGTTGTTACCACTCATTTGAACCATCTTGTCGAGATGGTTCAAATGAGTGGTGACAACATATACTTTAGAGATGAAATAAAGAAAATGGGATTTTTTTCCCCAAAAAGTTTCACACTACAATAATTCCCATCTTTAATGGGTTAAATACGTTTTAGGATTTTGAGCCAACCAAGGTAACTCGCTAATGCTGCCATTTCTGTTCGCTTTGTATGGTAGTATTTTCACATCACTGTGCTTTGCAGCCATTTCTTGTCAGCATCACTTGTATAGTAATATTAAATGTATTAACCCTTTCCACACGACAGCCCTCTATAGTGTTGTTTGCCAACAGGGTATAGATCCAGGAACTTCACTTTTTGGATGTTACAAATTAGCAAAAAAATTTAAAGAAAGAAAAAATACCAACTTTTCAGAAATGGACTAGTCTGAAAATCATTTTGTGACCATTGGATTGGTCGGAAAATTAACATATCACACTCCATTCCAGTTATTTAGGGGTGAACGGGTTAACAAATAATCACTCCACCATAATTGCTGCCATTTACACACGTTAATTGGTTCGTACAGACACTACGCAAAGGATTGCTTCGATACATGGACGCTTGAATCATCTGAACATTTGTCACACACTCACGCCACTATTAACACGACCTTGACCATTGTCACCTTCGAAATGTGTCGATGAAACACTTAGCCAATTTGTTGCGCGAATAGTTTGTAAGAGTTTCTCCAACATCGTCAGTATTATGCGAAGTATTGCTTCGATACGTGGACACTCAAATCATCTGAACATTTGTCACACACTCGCGCATTCATTTACACGACCTTGACCTTTGTCACCCTCGAAATGTCGGTGAAACACTTTGCCATTTCGTTTTGTTGCTTTACCACTTTTTTATGGTCCAGTATTCCAGGGACAAAACCATGTTTTACAAACGTAACTCTTTGCATGCTAGCGGTGAAACTATCCGCCAAACAAATTAGGAGTATATGTTCTATTTCTCTCTGTAAATATGTCTTGGAATTTCATTAGAATTGAGTCCTCAGGACTCAATTCTAATGAAATTCCAAGACATATTCATGATATTTACAGGGAGAAATAATAGAAAATATGATGATTTTTTGTCCGCTATTTTTGAACTATTTATAGCCCACAAGTTTCCCAGCATGCAAAGAGATAATATAGAAATGATAATTAATACACTTGTGTAATAAATATGCAAATGATTCCGGTACAGAAAACATATTTAGTGATCGATCGGTACAACTTCAATGTATGATACTTATTACAGGAATGAATGGCCTTTTTGTGGAATTTATCGGGGTATAAACTTGGAAAAGTCGCGGGAATACTGGACGAAGGCCGGAAGGCCTCGTCCAGTATTCCCGCGACTTTTCCAAGTTTATATCCCCGATAAAAAAGGCCATTCATTCCTTATAATTCCAGCATTTGAAATAAATTCATCAAGAAAATATGTTTATTTTCAGTTTTCTTCAAGAATTATTTTAACTGCGCCTCGCGGTTATGGAAAGTAGTTCGGCATGGGAGTTTACTGGGATATAAATTTTGGACAGAGACTTGCTACGGGCCAATCAAATGTTAGGGAATTGTGTAAATATTTTTGTGCTGGAATTATCATATTATCTTTCTGTTCAAGTATAGAACCGGGAGACGGCATTATTATAGTGTGTCGGTTAACCCTTAGAATGCTGGGAACGAAAAGTTTTGTCTGCTGTTGCTTAATATTTTGCCCTTTTTTTCTCATTAAAAACATGGTTTGTCAGCACTTTAGAATCATTTCCATTGACCTCAAAGTATGATACTGATCAAATTACCCGAATTATGCATTCTGTTCAAGTGGAACCAGAAGACATATAGTGTGTCGGTTAACCCTTAGAATGCTCAGGGAAATGATTCTAAAGTGCTGTCAATGCATGTTTTTTTAATGACAAAAATGGAAAATAATAAATAAACAGCAGACGACACAATTGAATTCAACAGTGTAAGGGTTAATTAAGAAGTTTGTCAAGAGTTGCTCCAATCTGCCGCCAGCGGTATTTGTGTGCTGGCAGGCCACATTTTCTTGTTTCTAATGAAATAATGAGTTGGACATTAGACCCGTTATAGGACACTTCACCAGAAATTATTTCCTGTGTTTGCTATAAATATGTAACAGTGTCTTTAAATAAACTAACTGTTCTATCTATAAATGTCCTGGGCGATTGTAGGGCTTCCTTAGATTAATTGCACACAGAGTGCCTGATAAAACAACGCTCAACCCTTGGGGAAATATTTCTTCGTGGATGAGAGAATACGAGGGATGTTCGAAAAGTATTTCAAAAATGCAAAAATTGTCAGCATTTTCAAAAATGCAATATTTCTCACCGTCGTAAAAAAAATCCAACATTCATCAGCGTTCCAAAACTCGATAAAGAGACCGCGTTTTTGAATTTTACATTTTCAACTCGTCTTTTGGGAGCATTAGGTCATTAATGATTGTACACATAACCATGCTTTATTCAGTGAAACCTCTCTAAACCGGACACCCTGGGAGGTCCCCAGGGTGTCCGATTTAGAGAGGTTTCACTGTAAATCAGGCATTTGATCATTCTGAGCCGTAGTTGTGTGCTATGTGATCAGAAACAGACATTATCACCTGAGATCATTGACCAAGAAACTCATCAGAACTAAGATCAGAGGTGTTTTTCTGATGTCTGGTTTAGAGGGGTTCCACTGTATGTAACCATTTCTGTTCTTTTTTCATTTTATGTCCCCAGTGGGACCTGACCATGGTGTACAACCATAATCTCTAGTTTCCTAATTTATATGACGGCCATTTTTAATTTTCACATTCTGTATACTTATCCATGAAGTAACTCATCTTTACCAAATTCGCTATGCATGTTTTATCATGGCAAGGGCAAGAACTCTTCAATTTTCTCCAGTGAGTTATCTCCCCTCTTTTTCTGACCATTGTAAAAATTCAGCACTCGATCCCCTTTTAATTAGCGCTCCTTTTGAAGAACATGGTTCGACAGCAGTTTAGAATCATTTCTACAAGTGCTGTCGAACCATGTTTTTAAGGAGAAAAAAGGCAAAATATTAAGCAAGAGCAGACGACACTTTTTGTTCCCGCAAAACAACTACATTAACCCTCGCTACACGGGAGACGAAAATTGTCGTCTGCTGTTTTTCATTTTTGCCTTAATTCTTAACAAAAAACTGGTTTTGACAGCACATGAGAATCGTCTCCACTGGAGACGATTTTCATGTGCTGTCAAAACCAGGTTTTTGTCGAGAAATATTGAAAATAAAACATTTCCAGCAGACGACAACATTTAATTCAGCGTAGTAAGGGTTAAAACAACTACATTTCCTTGTCAGCCAATCCCCTCTGTCCAACAGAATTGCATGCTGGGATTCATTTTGATTGACGCATATTATTCCTATTTATATCATGGTCTCAGTTGATCGCATGTGTGATATGCCATAATTATGCCATAATTACCTCATTTCCTGTTTTTTTCATGTTTTTTTCATATTTTTTTCATGTTTTTCCATGGCAAGCAACTAGAAAAATAGTCCAAAGTGTGGGAAGCTATATGCCGTCTGCTGTTTTGTTATTTCCGTCTTATTTCTTAACAAAAACAAGAAAAAATAGTCCAAATTGTGGGAAGCAATTATGTCATCTGCTGCACCCCCACCCCCCTATTTAATAAGGAAGAAAATCAATAATACATTTATTTTTGTAAAAGTAAAATACGCATTGAATTTGAAATCAGGCGGTATACGGTAATACTCGTTAGATACAAAACTTATCTGGAGTTCTGAGTTGGTGGTGATATATTATCAGTCTCAATTCTTTCTGCAAGTTTAATCCTCACCCTAGGCGTGAAAAATACTTACATAGTATTGCCATCCCCCTGGTCTGTCGGATGAGACTCATTATTCCCACGCCTATAGGATGAAACTACTGTCTGTTTCACGAAAGCTGCCCAAATATTACGGCTATATAAACAATTCAAAAACAAGATTTCTTTGGATAATATTAAATTAAAGGAAAAATTAAGAATGAGCCTTCTTTTTATTTCGTGAAATTTGGTCAAATATTGATTTTATTGCGAAAACAAAATTTCCCCATGTTAAATCCCCATAGACATCTTCACGGAGTGAAGATGTCTATGAGGATTTAACATGGGGAATTTTTTTTTAATTTTAGAAATACTGGACCGATTTTGAAAATTTAACTTTTATTTTCTTAGTTAGATCATATCCAAGCTATCTAGCTAGGTTTCGGAGTCAATTTCCAATTTTTTTTGTTTTTTTTACTAATCCCACACTCCTTTATGCATCAGTCAATGTAAGTTCCCCCACCCTCCGGTATGGGAATAGCGGGGCTTATATTTTCGTTGCTGTTAAAGCTCCGGTGAAGGCCCCGCACTGCGGGGCAACATGGTCGGTAAAAGCCCCGGTAAAATGCCCCACACTGCGGGGCCATCTGGTGATTTTAAATGTGAAATATTCTTGCACGAAAATGATTGTGTGTAGAGCAAAATGTCACTTATAAATAGTAGATATCTGGGAACTTTTATTAGTATGGGAAGCCATTATTACAACCCAAGCAGCTTTATTCGTTGTAGATGTAATTGGTAGCACATTTGGCCTGCTACTCGTTCTATTTCTAGGGTGGTTGACTTAGTGATATAGTTGTTTTTGAAACCGTTACAGTCGATGATCAGCTGGGTAATGACCGATATGTTTAGTTTGTAAAAGTTCGAGTCTCCTAGCACTTTTTGGATTTCTTGACGAAACGCCGGGTAGGTCTGTTTCCGAACTTCGTGTAGTGCTGGGCATCTTAGTAGCATGTGTGACGCATCCTAGCTCCGCCTCCAAATGACAGTTAGGACAAGTAGGGTCGACTAAGTACAGGGTAAATATGTGTTTGTTGCTTTGAAATAGGTACGTTCCTGTTAATAGTAGTAACCAAATAAATAGCCGCTAACCTTTGGCACCACCCACGGACTCGGTAGAAGGAAGGTCGGATATGTGTGAATAGTATTAAATAGCGCAAAAGTGGACCCTTGCATGATACAAACTTCTTAACCGTATTAACGCACGGACACACGGACGGTGCAAACACTATATGACACCGGCTCTTCGAGACAGGGTTCATAAAAAGTACACCCCCCCCCCCTATTAATAGTATAAAATGCAGCACTTTATACTTTTACTTACATGGGGAGGGTGTGTGTGTGAGAAATAGGATTTTTCCAGTGGGGGGGGGGGGTGGGGGGGGGGGGGAGGGGGTCTCGGGATTTTCCAGGGGGGGGGTCTCGGGATTTTCCAGGGTTTGTTGGGTAAAGAATCATTTTCCAGGTGGGGGGGGGGGGGTCTCGTGATTTTCCAGGGTTGGTCGGGTAATGAATCACAATCACTTTCCAGGGGGGGGGGGGATCTCGGGTTTTCCTTCAGTGTGTGTGGGGGGGGGGGGGGGGGGGGGGGGGGGGGGGGGGGGGGGGGGGGGGGGAATGTCTCAGAATTTTCCACGTTTGTTGGGGGGGGGCTGGGATAACGGATAACGGCAGTGCAATATAAACAGAGGAATTATTTGAAAACAATTTTGTTTATATTAAACAAAATTTGCCAGTATTAAACAGTCCACAGTGAAAGTAGATCGTATTAAACAGTTTAAACCCATGTCACCCCTCCCACACAACAGTATTACAGTCTGATAAAACCCCGGTAAAGCCCCGGTAAAGCCCCGGGGTATGTCCCCGCTCAATCTCTTAGCAACAGTTAAAGCCCCGGTAAAGTCCCCGCAGTGCGGGGCATCATGAAAGGTAAAAGCCCCGGGGTATGCCCCGGTAAAGCCGGGGGAGGGGCGGGGATTTACATTGACTGATGCATTACCTCTTTTTCCCCCATGTTAAATTCCCATAGAGAAATCAATTTTTCGTAATAAAACCAATATTTGACCGAATTTCACGAAATAAAAAGAAGGCTCATTCTTAAATTTTCCTTTAATTTAATATTATCGAAAATAATATTGTTTTTGAATTGTCTATATAGCCGTAAAATTTGGGCAGCTTTCGTGAAACAGACAGTAGGATGGAATTGACCACAAGCAGAGTTGCTTCTGATCAAGACAGTTGCAGAGCTCCAGATAAGATTTGTATCTAAAGAGTATTATACCCCCATATTTCAAATTCAATGCGTATTTTACGTTTACAAATGTATTATTGATTTTCTTCCTTATTAAATGGGGAAAAAATGATAAAAAATAAAACAAATTTAAAAATTAACTTATTTGAGCTGCAAAAAGCAAACATGGTTTGCTTTTTGCAGTTCAACTAAGTCAATTTTCAACTTTACTACAGTATTATGACTACTCATTTTAAAAATCAATGCATATTTTCACATTGCTGTGAGTATTTTGTACTCTTACTGTGGATAATCAATGCATATTCTGTTAAAATAAGTGTGTAAAATACGCCAATACGCACCTTATCTGGAGCTCTGAGTTGACCTGTCCTTGTTCCTTAATTGGGTGGTGCAAACAAAGGTGTTTGGTTTAAAGGTGAGGAGGCAGTAATACCGTATTTATCCCGTCAACACAGTGCGTATGTGCCGTGAAACACGGTGCCGTGAAACATTTTTTATATCCAGTCAATACTATTTTTGCATTTTACAGCCATTTGTAGGTGTTGACGGGATAAATAGAATAGTAGGTTAGTGCCGTGAATGGGAAAAAATATCTGGCGCGGCACGGAAACGGGATGTGCTCGGCATAGCCTCGCCCATCCCGTTTCCTGAGAATTGCCAGATATTTTTTCGCATTCACGGCACTAACCTACTATTCTCTATTTATTCTAATAAACGGTCCAGGGGCTATGCAATCCGTGGGGATCAAAATGTGGAAAGTAGGATCAAAATATTTATTTTCACATTTCACAACATGTTTTAAATGGCTTTTTTATGTGAAAATAACATACTTAGAATGCAAATGTAGGAGGGAAGGGTAGGGGGGGGTGGGCTATTAGAGAGGGGGCTACCATCAGAATAAAGACGGTAGTTATCACAGTGACATTCCCAGTTGAAAACACAGTACCGTAGTTTGGTTATATATATATATATATATAATAATTATTATTTTTTTACATATATATATACAGTGCGACCCCGTTAGTACACGCTTCACTATAACACGATTTCGGTTCGTACACGGTTGTGCCTTGGCTCCCGAATTTTTTGCCTATTTGTATATCAAAATTGTGTTAAATTTGTAACACGACTATTGTCAGAAATTAGACCCAAAATGGACGATTTTTTTTGTTTGTTTTTTTTTTGTTTTTTTTTTACAGAAATTAGACCCAAAATGGACGATATTTTTTTTATTTTTTTTTTTATGGACGCATATATAGCCTCCTTTTATCTCACCGATGTGAATGTGCAGCTGATCACGTTTGCACATTTCGTAAATTAATCCGAGCAAACTGGGAATAACATCAATTATTGGTCCCAGTAATAAAGCAGTGCTAATTGTTATGTGCTCGATTTAATTTTTCTGGCATGCGTTTGTGCTCACCATTGGTGGAATATTAATTAGGTGTAAAGGTTGACCAATCGGAGATCGCGTATCAGTGGCGCAGATTAACTCAACCCAGATTAACTAAATTGTTACAGCACTGCCCACGCCCCCCGGCGCATGTACACAAATGTGTAGTGACAACTGACCTTGTTTCGCTATGTCATAATTGAGCCAGTGCATGAGATAATCAACTTTATTATATAACTGAGATTTTCGCGGAGAATGATTTGACTTTTTTCTGCAAATATATCGGAAAGTTGATAACATTTTCCGAGCAAATGCGTAACAATTACTAATTTAATATTCGTCAACTTTCGATATCGTTTACAGAAAATGTACACTATTATCAGATTCATCTTCGTCGAAAATCTCACGTAATAAGCCTGATTACCTCATGAACTGGCGCAATATTATAACAAGTCGGGCAAAACATGTCTATACAGGTCTGTAGGGTTAAAACTCTGGCATACTCAAACCCACAGGTGGAATAGTCGGACTTGTGACACAAAGAAAATGACCATTACAAAAATATCCATTACCCCACCCACTTGATCTCGTTCTATTATTAACGTCATGTACAGTACGATACCAGGTGGTGGGATAATGGGATTTTTTAATAGGCATTTATTTTGGTGTCATTCATGATCTGATGGTTGTTTAGGAGCCGGCTGATCTGGATCTAGTGTTTGTAAATGTTTGGCATTATGGTCTGCAGTGTTGAGAGGATTAAATTAAATCCAAAAATTGGGTTGGAGTTATTAGAATTAACCCTTTCAACACCACATGCCTGTATAGTGGTATGGCAAATAGTGTAGATCCAGATGAGCCGGCTCGTGACGAGCCGTCTCATCAGGATCTGCACTTTTTGCAAGTAATTTTCACATTTTTTAGAACAGAAACACCTCTTTTTCATAAATGGACTAGTCTGAAAATCAATTGATTTGTCCAGAAATTAACATATAAAAATCCATTCCTGTTACTTAGAAATGATTAAACAATATTTTTTATTAATCACCAATACTGGCTTCCGACTTTCATCCTGTGTTATAGTTAGACATAACAATTTATACAGCGATAAATCCTCCTGTCGTTTATCCCTACAATACCGCTCATTGATCAACATTAATACAAGCTGCGATATCCCCAATACTCGCGGAGAAATAATAGGTGTACGTGGGCGTAAGTCGTGAACGGTATATCCATACAGACATTCATTATTCAGTTCCCGTCAGTGCAGAAATGGTAATACTCTCGTATAGAATAGGTGTATCAGGCTGGTGCCTTTTGATTTTTATTATGTGAGACTGGGAAAGGTGTAGTAATTACGAGGCTTGCCTGATAAATAAAGAATAGCAGGTGTGCCTAGAACATGCAGGGATTCCGCTGGGGAAAACAAAAAAATCGCCACTTCAAAAAAAAAAAAAAAAAAAAATGATTTTGTTTTAAAAAAAATTTGAAAATTGTAATTTTTTATCGCCAATTGTTTATTTGTATCGCCAATTGCAAAAGTGGCGATCGCCAGCGGAATCCCTGAACATATGTAGGAATTCCAAGGCTTGCTGCAAGCCGAGCCTAAAGAATAGACTACCCACTTTTCAAGCTGCTATTGGCTTTTTGATATCAAGTTTTTAAGGTGAGGCTAGGTAACAAGTGGGAATTTCGAGGCTTCCCTAGAAGTTTTAGGAATTTTGAGGCTTTCCTAGGAATTTTAGGAATATCGAAGCTTGCCTTGGAATTATAGGAATATCGAGGCTTTCCTTGGAATTTTAGGAATATCAATTCATAAATCTCAAAACAAAATGAAAGTGAATGGGTTTAAATGTCCCAGCAACATCTAAGGTCATAGAGAGATGGGACCTTGGTTTTAAAGTCTCGTCCGAAAGAGCAGTGGGATGGAAATACTATGAAAATATTTTTTTTGGCCCAGGGTGGGGATTGAAATCATGAACCCCAGTATTGAAATCATGACCTCCAGTATTGAAATCATGACCCCCAGTCAGTATTGAAATCATGACCCCCAGTCAGTATTGAAATCATGACCCCCAGTATTGAAATCATGACCCTCAGTATTGAAATCATGACCCCCAGTATTGAAATCATGACCTCCAGTATTGAAATCATGACCCCCAGTATTGAAATCATGACCTCCAGTATTGAAATCATGACCTCCAGTATTGAAATCATGACCCCCAGTATTGAAATCATGACCTCCAGTATTTAAATCATGACCCCCAGTATTGAAATCATGACCTCCAGTATTGAAATCATGACCTCCAGTATTGGAATCATGACCCCCAGTATTGAAATCATGACCTCCAGTATTGAAATCGAAATCATGACCTCCAGTATTGAAATCATGACCCCCAGTATTGAAATCATGACCTCCAGTATTGAAATCATGACCTCCAGTATTGGAATCATGACCCCCAGTATTGAAATCATGACCTCCAGTATTGAAATCGAAATCATGACCTCCAGTATTTAAATCATGACCCCCAGTATTGAAATCATGACCTCCAGTATTGAAATCATGACCTCCCCCATGACATACCCCCAGTATTGATCATGACAGTATTGAAATCAAAGACCCCCAGTATGAAACATGATCCAGTATTTTAAATAAATCCAGACCTCCCCCAGTATTAAATCATGACCCCCATATTGATCAGACCTCCAGTATTGAAATCAGACAGAAATATGAACCTCCATGACAGATTGAAATCATGACCCCCAGATTGAAATCTGACCTCCAGTATTGAAATCATGAACCCCCAGTATTGAAATCATAACCCCACCAGTATTGAAATTCTGGACCCCCAGAGAAATCTAAGTTTGCTACCCGTATTTAATTCATGACCCCCAGTATTGAAATTGACCTCCAGTATTGAAAATCATGACCATATGAATCATACCCCCAGTATTGAAATCATGACCTCCAGTATTGAAATCAAATCCCCCAGTATTGAAATCATGTATTTAAATCATGACCAGTATTGAAATCATGACCTCCCCCGTATTGAAATCATTGAAACCTCCGTATTGGAATCCATGGACCAGTATTGAATCATGACCTCCAGTATTGAAATCGAAATATGAACCTCCAGTATTTAAATGATGACCCCCAGTATTGATAAGACCTCCAGTATTGAAATCATGAAACCCTCAGTATTGAAATCATGACCCAGTATTGAATCTGACCCCAGTATTGAAATCATGTATTTATTCTGGACCCCCAGTATTGAAATCATGACCTCGTATTGATCATGACCCCCAGTATTTGAAATCATGAAACCCCCAGTCCATGTATTCCCATTGATCATGGACCCCCAGTTTAGAAATATTGACCTCAGTATTGAAATCATGGACCCCGTATTGTTAAATCTGACCCCCAGTATTGAAAATCTGGACCTCCATATTGATCATGCAGTATTGAAATCATTGACCCCCAGTATTGAATCATGACCTCCGTATTAAATCATGACCCCCAGTATTGAAATCATGATCCCCCAGTAAATTGAAATCATGACCTCCCCCATATTGTATGAAATCATGACCTCCAGTATGAAATCATGACCCCCAGTATTGAAATCATGACCTCCCCCAGTAGTCATGACTCCATTGGTCCCCCAGTATTGAAATCATGACCCCAGTATTGTATCGATGACTGTATTTAAATCATGCCCCCAGTATTGAAATCATGACCTCCAGTATTGAATTCATGACCCCAGTATTGAATCATGACCCCCCAAGTAATTGAAATCTGCCCCCAGTATTTGACCAGATGAAATCCAGTATTGAAATCTTGACCTCCAGTATTGAAATCATGACCCCCAGTATTGAAATCATGACCCCCAGTATTGAAATCAGACCCCCTCAGTATTGAAAATCATGACCCCCCAGTATTGAAATCATGACCCCCAGTATTGAAACATGACCTCCAGTATTGATCATGACCCCCAGTATTGAAAAATCATGACCCCCAGTATTGAAGTCATGACCTCCAGTATTGAAGTCATGACCTCCAGTATTGAAATCATGACCCCCAGTATTGAAATCATGACCCCCAGTATTGAAGTCCAATACTCAACCGCCTGGACCACAACCCATCCCTTTTAAATCTCAAATCTGTTGAGTCTAGATTGTTGTCTAAATTCCTCTTGTCAATAACTTCAAGTTTCTCTATATAATAGCTATTCAAAAGTTGAGTTGCTTACGATAAAATTTGCATTTAATAATTATATTAAATCACATCAACATTAATATTTATTGCATAAACACATCATCATACATTGAAGCTGTACTGGTCACCAAACCTGTCTTCTGTTGCGGTCTCATTCGCATATTTATTACAGTACTGGTAGTATATTGAGATTTTCAGTACATTTGAGTTATTGCACTGTGAAAGCCTATTTATATTGAACCTGTACTGATCATCCTACATTTCTCTGTAGCCGTCTCATTTGCATATGTATTACACTAGTGTAGTATGTTATTAACTCTTTGCATGCTGGGAAATATGTGTGCTATAAATAGTTCAAAAATAGCAGATGACAATTCATTATATTTCTTTTATTTCTCCCTATAAATATCATGAATATGTTTTGGAATTTTATTAGAATTGAGTCTGGAGGACTCAATTCTTATGAAATTCCAAGACATATTTACAGAGAGAAATAAAAAATATACTTCTAATTTGTTTGGCGGATATTTTCACCGCTAGCATGCAAAGAGTTAATATATAGAGGTTCTTACATGAGTATTGATTTAATATGATATTTATTAAACAAGTTTACTGATTTCATAAGAGCTATGCCAAGTTTCTTATGAAATTAGTCAACACATTTAATAACTACCATATTAAAGCAGCACCAATGTTAGATTCTATTCATTGCATAAGCACATCAGCATACAAGGAGGCTGTATTGGTCACCAAACCTGCTGTTAGAGACTCTAAGAAGCTAATTTTCATATTTATTACACTAGTGTATTATGATTGTCAGGGATTCCGCTGGGGAAAATAAAAAAATTGCCACTTCAAAAATAATGATTTTTTTATTTATTTTTTTTCGAAAATTGTAATTTTTTATCACCAATTGCGAAAGTGGCGATCGCCAGCGCAATCCCTGATTGTTATTACATTGTGTTAATACACTGTGAGCGCCCATTTTATGCAATAAACTGTCATATTGCACTGTGAAAGCCCATCTGACATGCAATAAAATTATTTTTCTGCTCATGTACCCCATATCCTTTTCTTGAAGGCCAAGGTCAAATAGTTATGTTCACCTCAGACATTTAGCGGTTTGAAATGTGAAATGTGTTTACGATTCATTTATGTGGGAAATAATTTATTAACTGTTTCTATTTATTGCATATTTCAATATTTATTTAAATATTCATGATGAGTTATTGTAAATAAACCACATCAATGCCTGATACAGCATGTCATTATCAGTCAGCGTGCATTCTGTCCATGCTCACTAGCAGCCCACACTAGCAGCCCACATTAGCAGCACAAACTAGCAGCCTACACTAGCAGCACAAACTAGCAGCCCAAACTAGCCACCCACACTAGACGCCCAAACTAGCAGCCCAAACTAGCAGCCCACACTAGCAGCTCAAACGAGCAGCCCACACTAGCAGCCCAAACTAGCAGCCCACACCAGCATACTACACTACCAGCCCACACTAGCAGCATACACTAGCAGCCTACCCTAGCAGCACATACCAGCAGCCTACATTAGCCTACACAACTTTAGCAACCAGTATAGATCCACTTTCAGCATTGATCTGGTCAGAGTTTACATTGTGCCTTGTACGTTCCATTGCATGTGTGTGAATTGTCTCTGACTTAAATTAACCCATTGCATTTGAAATTTACTTTTTTGCATATGGAAATTTTGAAATATTTGTTATTTTCCTTATTTCTCAACGAATGTATATGTTGTGACCACTATTTGAACCGTCTCGGTGAGGGTTAGGGTTAGGGTTAGGGGTTAGGGTAACCCCCTAACTCTAACCCTAACCCTTATGGTGAGAAATAAAGAAATTATTCAACATTTTCTCTTTGCATGCTGGGAAACTTATGAGCTATTCTAATACATATTTACACAGTGAAATAAGAAAAATATTCCTAATTTGTTGGCTGTTATTTTCACTGCAAGCAAAGATATGTTAATACTGTCATTTAACTCTTTGCATGCTAGCGTCGAAAATATCCGCCAAACGATTTAGGAGTGTATGTTTTATTTCTCTCTGAACTTATGTCTTGAAATTTCATTAGAATTGAGTCCTGACGGAGGACTCAATTCTAATGAAATTCCAAGACATATTCATGATATTTACGGGGAGAAATACAAGAAAATATGATGAATTTTTGTCCACTAGTTTTGAACTATTTATAGCCCACAAGTTTCCCAGCATGCAAAGAGTTAAGAGTTAAATGTTTGTTGGCTGTTTAACCCTTTCAACCCTAAGTAGCATTCGTGGATTCAGCCATGGGAATTTCCACTGAAACTAATCCTTTATTCAGAAAATGTCTCATTATGGGAAAATGCATAAAAATGTATTCAACAGGAGCGTTGGAAGCCTCATAAGATTGGTCCGGCGAAGGTCGGGATCCCACCCACACAAAGTGTATGTTAAGATTTTAATTTTTTTTCGTGGAAAGATCTGATTATTTCCTTATTTCTCACACAAAGTGTATGTTGTTACCGCTCATTTGAACCGTCTGGCCGAGACGGTTCAACTGAGTGGTGACAACATACACATTTGGTGAGAAATGAGAAAAATTGCAGAAAAATATTTAGAGATTTGTGCATCGGATGATAAAATATTATCAAACGAGTTCTAGCCGTCACGAAAAACAAAACCGACAATTCATGTTGGAGTCAACAGTTTGAGAAATGCATAGTTCATGTTTATAATAATAATAATAATAATAATTTATATATATATGTGTGTATATGAATTCTAAATATATCCATAACAAATAATATTTTGGTCAAAATTATCTGCCGGACCTCTTCCGACACCAATGTTCAAACAATGCAGATCCTGATGAGGCAGCTCATTACTCATAACGAGCCGCCTCAGCTGAATCTACAGTGTTTGCAAACATTACGAATGAGGTATGCGGTAGTTTAAGGTTAAATAACAACGTGTTGTTTGTTTCAATAATAATTTGTTATTTGTGTAAAATATTGTAACACTTTCAGCATTTAACCCTTACACCGCTATCTTAATTTTTTGTCATCTGCTGTTTATTTTTTATTTTCCATTTTCATCATCAAAAACATGCTTTGACAGCACTTTAGAATAATGTACAACATGGTTTGGCAGCACTTCAGAATTCTGAAGAGCTATCAAACCATGTTTTTATTGAGATTTAAGGCAAGATATAAAAGCAACAGCAGATGACAATTGTTGTGTGTAGCGGTCTAAGGATTAAATAAGATTTTTATTTGGCAATTGGCTGTACACTGACCTAATACAAATTGATCGAAAGCAAATTGCTGTATGATGCTGATATGTGATAATTCAGATTAACCCTTTCAACCCTAAATAACTGGAATGGACTGTGATATGTTAAGTTTCCGACCAATCCAATGGTCACAAAACTATTTTCAGACTAGTCCATTTTTAAGAAGGGGGTGTTTTTTTAACATGAAAATCACTTGCAAAAGGTGCAGATCCTGATGAGCCGGCTCATATGGATCCGACACTGATTGCAAAAACCGCAAAAGAGGTCAGTAGTGTTGAAAGGGTTATAGCTATTTGTGCTCGGTTGTGGTACGGGTAAATGGCACCACTATGTTTGAAATCATTAACCCATTAAAGACTGGATACAATTATAGTAGTATGAAACTTTTTAGGGGGGAAAAATTCTATTTTCTTTATTTCATCCCGAAAGTATATGTTGTTACCACTCATTTGAACCGTCTCAATGAATCTAGTAATCCCTTTAATGAACAGAGAGTTTATCAAGTTCAGTTCAGTTCATAAATGGTGTGGAATTCCTTGACAAGCCTCGTAATTGCTACAACTTTTCTAGCCTCACGATATAAAGTTAATACATATTCATTAGAAAATCGCTAATCTGTTATTCTCTATGAGCAATTATATATCAATGGTCTAGTAACATAAGGCAGGGATTCCCCTGGGGAAAATAAAAAAATCGCCACTTCAAAAAATTGGCGATAAAAAATTACAATTTAAAAAAAAAACAAAAAAAAAAACAATTATTATTATTTATTTTCTTTTTTGAAAATTGTATTTTTTTATCAACAATTGTTTATTTTAATCGCCAATTGCGAAAGTGGCGGATCGCCAGCGGAATCCCTGCATAAGGTCGTAACTGATATGCTAAAGCATAGCAGTTACGACCTTATGTTACTAGACCATCGATATGTCAGTGCGAGGTGACATCTTAACCGGCAGATCCTTTTTTGTACTGACCACAAGGACAAAACAATCTAGATTTTTAGGAATGGAAGACTAATTTTTTCCTGTTTTCCATGTCTTGTAATTCTGTTTACTTCTGTTTCAGAAAACTCGATGAAGGCAGGGGAGCTTCAGGTATGGTGTTACTTACTCTTACAGCGCTCCAGATAAGGAATTTGTAATTGAGTATTGTCACTCAATCATTTCTGAAGCAATTTGGTATTTCAAAATTTTAATTGGGTAAAATAAAATCACACAACGGTTTACACATCAACAGACAGCAATTATTGAATAGTTTGCTTGGAAATTAAACATGTCTTGGAATTTCATTAGAATTGTCTCCTTGGAGACAATTCTAATGAAATACCAATATTTGTTTTCATGGAAAATAAGAAAAATATGCTATATTTGTGGTATGTTTATTGTTTTCTGCAGTATGATAAAGGTACCACATTATTTATTGCTTTTTGATACTCGCTACTTCTGATTTCAATTAGGTTTTTGGCAATTTTAATTGGGTATTTAAGCAAATACGCAGCTTATCTGCAGCTCTGCTCTTATTATGGTTTAATCAAAGTAATTAATTTCTGTGGCCACCGTGGGAGGGTATGTGCATCTTAACCCTTAGACTGCGACACACGACCATTGTCGTCTGCTGTTGCTTTTATATCTTGCCTTATTTCTCAATATAAAACATGGTTTGACAACACTTCAGAATCATTTCCAATGGAAATGATTCTGAAGTGCTGTCAAAGCATGTTGTAAATTTGTCTAAAGTGCTGTCAAAGCATGTTTTTGATGATAAAAATCGAAAATCGAAAAAATAAACAGCAAACGACAAAACAATTACGATAGCGGTTTAAGGGTTAACTTGGCATATCAGGATTTAACTTATCTGCCCTTGTTGACTGGCCTCGACGGGCGTATATTGTGACCTTTGGCACTGTTGTTCAATAAATCATGAACCGCTGGCCACTATATGTGTCTATGGATGATGCTTTGTTTTGCATACGACCCATGTCCGACCGCCCAATTAGGTTGAGTTCACTGAGGACTTATATTCAGCTTGTTTGTAAGGCAAGTTTTTTAGTATCAATTATTAAGGCTGCCAACGAGGGGATTTGCTTTGTGATAACGAGGCCCTTGTTTTACATACGACCCATTTTAGACTGCACAAGGTCAAGGTCACTGAGGACGTATCAAGGTCGCCAGTAAGCGGATTTGCTTGGTGATAACGATGCCGTTGTCTTCACTGCGCAGATTTCAGGAAAAAAACATTTTTGCTTCAGTACACATGAGTGTATAGAAAACGTTTTTGTTTCAGTGCGCATGTGCAGTTTTCATTAAACGGACGGAAACGCGAAGACGTGCATTTCATTGATTAAAATTGTTGAGATTCCTAATGCAAATGACACTATGTCACGAAAAAGTCGGTAAATATCAGGAACACCTGTTTGCAAACATGAAAACGGGGGGGACTTGATTGGATAATAGAAGCACTGGAAGCGTGTGTTTGGAACGCCTTTAAATTGTCCCAGATTTGGACCATGTTCACTTTCCAAGTGGAACAGATACACAGATGCTACTGTACTGTACTGTGCTAACCCTTACTACGCTGAATTAAATTTTATCGTCTGCTGGAAATGTTTTATTTTCAATATTTCTCGACAAAAACCTGGTTTTGACAGCACATGAGAATCGTCTCCAGTGGAGACGATTCTCATGTGCTGTCAAAACCAGGTTTTTGTTAAGAATTAAAGCAAAAATGAAAAACAGCAGACGGCAATTTCCGTCAACAGCGTAGGAAGGGCTAATGTCGAATGCAGTTTCCAAGAAGCATCTAACTGCTGTATGGGTTTAATTTGTGTACAACTTTTGTACTTTTAACCCTAAGGCTGCTACACACAACAATTGTTTTCTGCTGTTGCTTTTATATATTGCCTTATTTCTCAATAAAAACATGGTTTGACAGCACTTCAGAATCATTTCCAATGGAAATGATTCTGAAGTGCTGTCAAAGCATGTTGTAAATTATTCTAATGTGATGTCAAAGCATGTTTTTGATGATAAAAATGGAACATGGCAATTAAATAAACAATAAGATAGCGGTGTAAGGGTTAAAGCAACTAAAGACTTCCGTAATCTGGTTAGTGCGTAAAATTCACTTTCTTTGCACATACAGTCTGACCCCATTAATATGTCCTTGATTCAAACGCGAAAGCGATTATAATGCGGTCGCATCTTGAATTCCGTTTTTTTTTTTTTTTTTTTTTTTTTTTTTTTAATGAGTTTCACCATTTTCTGTTCTGTGTGAAGTAAAAGTAATTATTACCAATTTACCAGTGAGTAAACGTGACTGCGTGCGCATTTTAATTTCCTGACAGACGCCATTGTTGGCATTAATGATGTGTAACCACTGTACTGCAAGCTGTACGGGCCGGTAAAAATAAGACACCCACAAGATGGCGGACTTGAAAAAACGTGAAAGGTAAGTGCTTCAAGTTTTGCTGTTTTCCCTTTAAAACTAGCAAAATTCACGAACTAAACATGGTAATCCTGTGTATAAACACTTGGTTGATCTTGCCAGGGTCCATCTCACGCGCTACCATTGAACCAATGCAGCCTCCTGTATTTCGATGTCAAGATAAGCCTTTTAAATTTTGCAGAATATATATTATACATGTATATGAACTTGTACCACCATTTGCAAATGTATAAATCATTGAGATTTACAAATAACATGATGAACAAATATAAATGTTTGTTTTACATTATCAGTGTCTTCTGGTAGTGTTGTTTGTTGTTTTTAGCCAGGTTTTTTGAAAAAAAATCCAGGCTATTGGATTGGCGAAAGCCGGGCGGGCGGGCGGCGGCGGCGGCGGGCGGGCGGCGGGCGGCGTCCACAATCAATGTTAAGTGTTCGTGTTTGAGTCCATTTCTTTGTTACTGTACCACCTAGGACCACCAAACTTTCACAGCTTCATAATCAAGGGGTGCCCATCACATATCACTATCCAACATGTTACTTTTTTTTTAACTTGACCCATTTTTTCCGCGCAATCCACTTAGTCATTTTCAATGTTAAGTTTTCGCGTTTTCAATGTTAAGTTTTCATGTTTAAGTCCATTTCTTTGGTACTGTACCACCTAGGACCACCAAACTTTCACAGCTTCATAACCAAGGGGTGCTTACCACATACAACTATCCAACATGTGACCATTTTTTTACCTTCACCTATTATTTCTACGTAATTGACTTAGCCATTTTCAATGTTAACTTTTTAACGTACGTCTGGTTAGAGTTTTTTGGTTAAAACTTCTTCGTTATACTATATCTCTGCAACTGCTTCGCCCATTACCTTGAAACTTCACATGGGTGTTTATCATCATCCATATTTTCATTCTAACCCCCAACCGTGCGGCCCCTGTGCCCAATGTCAAGTCAAGGTCAAATTACTTTGAATTTTTTTGTTAAAGTTTTTTCGTGTACTATCTCTGCAACTGCTCACCCAATACCTTGATATTCACATGGGTGTTTATCATCATTGTCGCACCTGCTTGCGGAAAGCGCGATCCTGTGCCCAATGTCAAGGTCAAATTACTTTGAATTTTTTTGTTAAAGTTTTTTCGTACTATATCTCTGCAAACTGCTTCACCCAATACCTTGATACTTCACATGGGTGTCATCATTGTCGCGCCTGCTGCGGAAAGCGCGTCCTGTGCCAATGTCAAGGTCAAATTACTTTGAATTTTTTTGTTAATGTTTTTTCGTGTACTATATCTCTGCAACTGCTTCACCCAATACCTTGATACTTCACATGGGTGTTTATCATCATTGTTGCACCTGCTTGCGGAAAGCGCGATCCTGTGCCCAATGTCAAGGTCAAATTACTTTGAATTTTTTTTCGTGTACTATATCTCTGCAACTGCTTCACCCAATACCTTAATACTTCACATGGGTGTTTATCATCATTGTCGCACCTGCTTGCGGAAAGCGCGATCCTGTGCCCTATGTCAAGTTCAAATTACTTTGAATTTTTTTGTTAAAGTTTTTTCGTGTACTATATCTCTGCAACTGCTTCACCCAATACATGTACCTTGATACTTCACATGGGTGTTTATCATCATTGTCACACCTGCTTGCGGAAAGCGCTATATCGTCGGCATTTTGGCATACGTCCGTCCGTTCGTCCGTGTGTCCGGTTAAAGTTTTTTGGTTAAAGTTTTTCCATCTACTATATCTATTTTTTTAGTGTCCATGCCTCGCCCCAAGGCGCGACATGCAGGCCACGGCCATCTAGTCTACAAAAAGTGGGTATAATTATGTTATCCAAGTGTCTATGCTTGGAAAAAACCTGGCCTTCGTGGCTTTGCCTCGTTTCTTGTTTACTTCATACACAACCGAATAATTGTGTCAAGCTTACAGTGCTTATATAGATTGAAGTCGGCGTGTTGTAGTCATCGTAACGTGGGGGAAATAAAAAAGATTTCACTCTACGATACAAGCAAATACATATTATTTTTATTTACTATCCAACAATATAAATTTGCATTTAAACTTCAAACGATCCGTAATTGGTTATTATAAGCGTCCCAGAATCATGAAATTATATAGGGAAACCGGTGATTTTCCAATATTATCAGTAACTCTCCACATGGAGGTGTATATGGCCCAAAAGTCCTCGATGTCAGACTTACATAGTATAGCCAATTTCGTGTTTCACCGGCGCCATGCATGGCAAATGTCTATTCTGTACAGATTTCGGCGCCTAGAATCCGTGTGAAACTGTCGATGTCCTGACCGTACAGACATATTTTTGCTCCACTGGCTTTACCGTCCAGTGGTGATTTTTTCTAAGTCATTTTTGACATATTTGCAATTAGAGTGTGGAAACGAGGGGCACATATTCGGAAAGAGCATCAATTAATGATGTAATATCAAGTGACAGATCCAAAATTCATGCAGAAATAACCATATGTGAGCTCAGTAAAGACCATCCTCTCGCTTCATTTTCAAAATGTTCAGGTGTTTTGGTCGTTCTTGCTTATATTAGCAAGAGATGGACCCTGACCTGAGCAACCGAGAGTTACGACAACATTTATACACAGGATTACCACGTTTAGTTTGTGATTTTTGCTAGTTTTAAAGGAGAAAACAGTAAAAATTGAATCACTTTACCTTTCACGTTTTGTCAAAACCGCCATCTTGTGGGTGTCTTAATTTAACGGCCCGTACAGCTGACAGTACAGTGGTAACGACTATTGACCAATCGGAGATCGCGAATCGTTGTGGCGTAATTGCAATGTAACCGCGACCAATTTTTAAAAAAGTGTTTTTATGAATTTGCAATCATTAAAGGTACATGCCCACTCAGTAGGCACAAAACGTTGTTTATAGGAATTAAATAAGTGTATAATTGTGTCACCATTCCACCAGTTCTAAAAATTACAAGTGCCCGCGATACAGATATAATCATTTAGTAATAAATGTTTTACTGATAGTGACGCGCGGTGGTATCAGGCTATTTTCATATTCAAATGAGGCATGCTATATTTTAATTACTGTCCTAATTAAATGTGTCACCTGAAAAAATAATATTTTCAACAGATTATGAAGTATGATCATTGCACATCAAAATATAAATACAGATAATAAATAGTAATGTCTGTTAACATTTTAAGGAAACACGGTTATCGCCCCTGATATCAGTGTGAAAATTTATGTCCGATATAAAATGTATAATAATGCCAATCAATACATGGTGTAATGGTGAATGAATGTTTCTTTTGCCAGTAAATGTCTCAGATGATGTCCCTGATTTATCCCGTCAACACAGTGTGTATGTGCCGTGAAACACGGTGCCGTGAAACATTTTTGATATCCAGTCAATACTATTTTTGCATTTTACAGCCATTTGTAGGTGTTGACGGGATAAATAGAATAGTAGGTTAGTGCCGTGAATGGGAAAAAATATCTGACGCGGCACGGAAACGGGATGTGCTTGGCATAGCCTCGTCCATCCCGTTTCCTGAGCCTTGCCAGATATTTTTTTCCATTCACGGCACTAACTTACTGTTCTCTATCTATTTTCCTTATTTCTGAACCAAAGTATATGTTGTGACCACTCATTTGAACCGTCTCGGTGAGACGGTTCAAATGAGTGGTCACAACATATACTTCTGATGAGAAATAAAGAAATTCTTAAGCCTTGCCGGATATTTTTTCCCATTCACGGCACTAACCTACTATTCTCTATGTGCCTACTGAGTGGGCATGTACCTTTAATATCTGTATATGTATGAGTATTATGGTAACACAACTTGCCCGGGTCCCTTCGGTGAAACGATTAAGAAACAGCAAATTAATCCATACCGGTGTTATACAAGTATTTCTTCCAATAATTGATGCAACCAACGAAAATATAATTTCCTACTGTGAATTCACGATCATAAACCTTCCAAATGCTTTGAACTGCAACGTCAAATAATACTACAAGGTCCCAATTTTCTTTTGAAGTCTAGCTGTCAGAAACCAGAGCACACATATCATCAGACGATTTCTCAATGAAAGTATATGTTGTGACCACTCATTTGAACCGTCTCGATGAGACAGTTCAAATGGTGATCGCGACATATACTTCTGGGCACATAGAAGGAAAACATTTAGGATTTTCTGCAAACATAATAGCGTATCCTCAGCATGAAAAGGGTTAAGATCTGAAATGGGTTATTTTGCCCCTTGAACGTTCGCGACTGTCTGCGGCACAGATCAAACGAATTATTGACCAATCAGTTCCAATCAGTTCTCTTTCACTTTCTTTGCACATACATGTACATATCAGTGCGTTCACTGCCTAAGGAATTGGATTGCAAAACACCCAACCACAGACATTAATTCATCCTTAAAAGGCGGGAAAGTAAAATTGCTGGCTGCTGTTGTTAACAAACAAACAGCATTCACTTCCTGTTTCCAACTGGAACAGTAAGACTGATGCTAATGTTGAATGCACTTTCCCAAGAACCATCTGTCTGATGTATGGCAAGCGCGGATCCAGGAATTGTAGCAGGGGTGGGTCAAAATAGTGGGAGCGCGGTATTGCGGGGTGGGCAGGCGCGGATCCAGGAATTGTAGTGTGGGTCCTCCCCCAAGGAAATTTTGGAATTAAAGCATTGGACGCGATTTACTGACACCTGGGCGACTGTCACGCCCATTAAATTTAACACCCAGAAAGTGCATTGAAGAATAAACTGAAGCAGTGTCATGTCCTGTATTTAATGTACCATAATATATGTCGCGTCACTTTTCACCTCCGCTGAAGTTTACGGAACAACTATATTAGTATTAACCCTTAGACCGCTACACACAACAATTGTCGTCTGCTGTTGCTTTTATATCTTGTCTTATTTCTCAATAAAAACATGTTTTGACAGCACTTCAGAATCATTTCCAATGGAAATGATTCTGAAGTGCTTTCAAAGCATGTTGTAATTTATTCTAAAGTGCTGTCAAAGCATGTTTTTGATGATAATAATGGAAAATAAACAGCTGACGACAAAAAATTAAGATAACGGTGTAAGGGTTAAATATCGCATGATTTTGGTTTGTATTGTAATGTAATGTATGCCGACTGCAAAATTCAGACGAAATTTCATCTACGTGCGTGATATCGGCATTAAATGTGCGCTCCTAATGGGGCAAAAAAAAACAACAACTGTTCTGGCAAACAATACACGGGCAAGCGATCCTTGAAACAGGCGAATACCACTACCAGATACATACGTCGCGATCAGGGTTTGATTATGTGCTTTCACCCGTGTTACACTGCGACAAATCGTAGGATTTAATGACACAAATGCCAACTGGCACCAGATACTCTCCATACAAAGATCTACAAAGGGACATAAGATTCATGATAGACGCAGAAATACCGGAACAATTATCGTTCGACATCATTTTTAGCTCACCTGAGCGAAGCTCATGTGAGCTATTGTTACCGCAATGTGTCCGTCGTCGTCCGTCGTCATCCGTCGTCCCGTCGTCCGTGAACATTTTCAAACGTCTTCTCCTCGGTAACCACAGGGTCTATAGTCACCAAACTTCATGGTCATGGTCCTTAGGTAGGGTGATTACAAAATTGTTAAAATGACGTCATTACATAATCCAAGATGGCCGCTGTCTAAAAATAGCACAAATTCTTAAAAAATCTTCTTCTCAAGAACCGCCAACCGGATTTCGACAAAACTTGGTAGGAATGATCGTTGTACATGGCTCTTTCAAAGTTGTTAAAATGGTGACCCCGGGGTCAAAAATGGGCGTGGCCCGTCGGGTCAAAATTGGGGTCAAATTTTATTTATGACTGAATATGGTCATGTCATATATCAAATTGAAGGCATCAATGAGACGATCACTCTGGTGCATTGTTTGTCGAATTCGGATGGTTATGTCATCCAAGATGGCCGCCGAAAGGTCAAAAGGTCGTTCTTTTATTAGAGATTTCAAAATTCTTCTTCACATGAACCAAACTTGAAAGTTATGGTCCATGGGCATGATGGGTGAAGCCTTTTCAGATTTGTTAAAATGGAGGTCATCGCTAATCCAAGATGGCTGCCGTCTAAAAATAGCATAAATTCTTAAAAAATCTTCTTCTCATGAACCGCTAGCCTGATTTCGACTAAACTTGGTAGGAATGATCGATGTACAATGCTCTTTCAAAGTTGTAAAAATGGGCGTGGCCCGTGGGGTCAAATTTTATTTTTGACCGAATATGGTCATGTTATATATCAAATCGAAGGTATCAATCAGGCGATCAATCTGGTACATTTTTTGTCGAAATTGGATTGTTATGTCATCCAAGATGGCCGCCGAAATGTCAAAATGTTGTTCTTTTATTAGAGATTTCAAAATTCTTCTTCACATGAACCGCTTGGCCCATGGTAGCCAAACTTAAAAGTTATGGTCCATGGGTGAACCCTTTTCAGATTTGTTAAAATGGAGGTCATCGCTAATCCAAGATGGCCGCCGTCTAAAAATAGCATAAATTCTTAAAAAGTATTCTTCTCATGAACCGCTGGCTGGATTTCGACTAAACTTGGCAGGAATGATAGATTTACAATGCTCTTTCAAATTGTGAAAATGGTGACCCCGGGGTCAAAAATGAGCATGGCCCGTGGGGTCAAATTGGAGTCAAATTTTATTTTTGACCGAATATGCTCATGCCATATATCAAATTGAAGGTATCGATGAGGCGATTGCTCTGGTGCAATATTTGTCGGAATCGGATGATTATGTCATCCATGATGGCCACCAAAAGGTCCATTTATTCAAGATTTTGAACGTCTTTTTTAAAACACATGAACTCAATGTCACATTCTCCTCTGGTGTTCATGGAGTCAGGTGAGCGAATTAGGGCCATCATGGCCCTCTTGTTTTCTTTTGCCCGGAACAGGGGTGGGTTTGGACACGGATCCACGCCTGTATGGGTTTAATTTGTGTACAACTTTTGCACTTTTAAAGCATCTAAAGACTTCCTAATGTAATAGACACAATCTTGTTAGTGCATAAAATTCACTTTCTTTGCAAATATCAGTTCATTCACTGCCAAAGAATTGAACTGCAAAATAACCAACCACAGGCATTAATCCTTAAAAGGCGTGAAACAATAATTGCTGGCTGCTGTTGTTTTTTATTTTGTATTCTTTCCTAAATAAAAACTTGGTTTGACAGCATTTTAAAATCATTTCCATTGGCGAACGTTTGCCCCTACCCAACACATTCCACATTAACCCATTTCGGTCTAAGGATACAATAATTTTTGCAAAAAAAAAATGATTATTTTGTTTATTTCTCCATGAAGGTATATGTTGTTACCACTCATTTGAATCGTCTCATTGAGACGGTTCAAACGAGTGGTAACAACATACACTTTCGAGATGAAATGAGAAAATAGTTACTTTTTTCTCATAAAAGTTTCATACTACTATAATTGTATCCCGTCTTTAATGGGTTAATAGGTGCATTTAAAGTGGCATGACAAATAGAGAATAGTAGGTTAGTGCCGTGAACGGGAAAAAATATCTGGCAAGGCTTAGGAAACGGGATGGGCGAGGCTCTGCCGAGCACATCCCGTTTCCGTGCCGCGCCAGATATTTTTCCCATTCACGGCACTAACCTACTATTCTATTTATCCCGTCAACACCTACAGATGCCTTTAAAAATAACCCCAGTCACCGCACATATTCATACGCAGTGAGTAGGTCGTATTGACAGGATATCAAAAATGTTTCACGGCACCGTGTTTCACGGCACATACGCACTGTGTTGACGGGATAAAAACATATCTACATGTAGAGGATGTTACATATTTGGTGATTTAATATGATATTTATTAAACAAGTATACTGATTACATAAAACAAACGAGTCTATGCCCGAGCCCTACGCATGAAAAATACTTCCATAGTATTTCCATCCCACTGGTCAGTCTGATGAGATTTGAAAGAGATAGGCCGTACTGTCTGTTTCACGAAACCTGCCCAAATTTTACGGCCATATAAACAATGCAAAAACAATATTTTTTCGATAAATAGCTCCTATGCATTTTTAAAAAATGATGAGCCGCCATTTTGAAATATATAAAATACATTATATCTGTAATGAGGTAAGCAAGAAACACAAATGAGGTTTCCCAATAATTATTATAGGAATGAATGGCCTTTTTGTTGAATTTATCGGGGTATAAACTTGGAAAAGTCGCGGGAATACTGGACGAAGGCCGGAAGGCCTCGTCCAGTATTCCCGCGACTTTCCAAGTTTATTATAGGAATGAATGGCCTTTTGTGGAATTTATCGGGTATAAACTTGGAAAAGTCGCGGGAATACTGGACGAAGGCCGGAAGGCCTCGTCCAGTATTCCCGCGACTTTTCCAAGTTTATATCCCCGATAAATTCAACAAAAAGGCCATTCATTCCTTATAATTCCAGCATTTGAAATAAATTCATCAAGAAAATGTGTTTATTTTCCGTTTTCTTAAGAATTATTTTAACTGCGCCGGAAAGTAGTTCGGCATGGAGTTTACTGGAATATAAATTTTGGACAAAGACTTGCTACGGACCAATCAAATGTTAGGGAATTGTGTAAATATTTTTGTGCTGGAATTATAACATGCCAAATTTTTTAGTTTGGACCGTTAAATCCAAGATGGCCACCGTCCAATATCTTAAAATACATAATACTCCATATTGTTAGTGGGAACTCAGCTAACAGTAAAATTGATGTGTATATATTCACTAATTTTAGCATGCCATACCTGCTGGAGGGGTTGTGTGTTGGTTTGAAAGTTACTAAGCCCTTTAAATCCAAGATGGCCACCACCCGCCATCTTGGACAATATAAAACGCAATATTTCTGAGCAGAAAACTAAGCTAAAGGTACACATGGTGTGACATTTTCGCTAATTTCAGTAGACGACACCTACTGGAAGAGCTGTTTGTTAGGTTGGATGTTATCGTGGCCACCATCTTCCTACTTGAAAAGACAAAATACAACATGTCCAAGATGGCATATAGGCTAACAGTACCAAGTCATGAGTATTTCACACATTTTAACAGTCTGCATCTGCTGTAAAAGCAGTTTGATAATTTGAAGGTTAACAATGCCATGATATCCAAGATCCAAAAATGCAAAACAGGTTTTCCTGAAACTACACGCGTGCGTTAGAAGAGAAAACGAGGAAACGCACAGAAACGACAAAAACGTGTCTTCTGACAAACGTAGCGCAAACGTGTGTCAAACCAATATGTAAACTCAGAAGTAAATACCGTACTCGTTACTCACGTACTCGTTACGCACATTGTGAACCATGTGACACACCTACAAATGAGATCAAATTGGCGACATGCACTCCCCATTTGGAGAAGCCGCTAAACTTTTCACCTGTCCTTGTATCGTCTGAATGGCGACTCCCATTGATGCCCTTGTTTCATTGATGGTTCCCATAATCACTATGATTATGACAATTAGAAATGAAATACATGTAGTTTGTCCGCACAAGTTGTCGTGTTCAGCCGTGCTGTCTGATCTAGACTTGCTATTGTTTCCTCAGGATTAACCCTTAGACCGCTACTCACAAAAATTGTTGTCTGCTGTTGCTTTTATATCTTGCCTGATTTCTCAATAAAAACATGATTTGACAGCACTTCAGAATCATTTCCAATGGAAATGATTCTGAAGTTCTGTCAAAGCATGTTGCCCCGTGCAGGCACCGGGGCGGGATCAACTGATCCTGAGAATAGTGCTGCAGTAGCCATTGCTTGTCGTAAAAGGCGACTAAACTGGCTTAACGATTGGGTTCATACTTTCCGGAACCCACTATACCGGATTTGGCCCTCATGTACATTTTTGGCTTTCTTGTATGTGAGAGTTGAGTCGGGCTATGCCCCATATATAAAAGTAAGATTAGCGCTAATCCTATTACTTTTAGGGGATGGGATAAATGATGCTGGTGTGGCGAGGGCCTGGCACCAGATCAGGTTGTTCTAATTTCAGGACTGAATATATATTTTGATTGTAAATATTGAGTTCTGAAGTTGGGATTTACCCCCCTCGGACAGGTGGATACGGGACACGACCCCGTTGACCCGTCTGCGTGTAGACTCCCTGAGGCTTGTACCTCTATGTCAGAAAAGCGGACGTTAAACCCTATTCACTCACTCACTCACTCACTCACTGTCAAAGCATGTTGTAAATTATTCTAAAGTGCTGTCAAAGCATGTTTTTGATGATAAAAATGGAAAATAAACAGCAGACGACAAAAAAAAAGATAGCGGTGTAAGGGTTAACCCTTACAATGCTGAACTAAGTTTTGTCGTTTGCTGTTAAAAAAAAATTTTCATCATGAAAAACATGATTTGACAACACTTTAGAATCATTTCAAGTGCTGTGAAACCATGTTTTCATTCAGAAAGAATACAAAATAGAAAACAACAGCAGACGACAATTTACGTTTCCCGCATTCTACAGGTTTAAAAGGGGCATCAGGTATAGCTACAACGGCACACTTTAATAGTGCGTAAAACTTTGAAATACGGAGGACAATCAATGCACGAAAACGATGATAGCAGACAAACGCATGAATTTCATTCATCCACAAACGAGGTCAAATTGGCGCCATTCTATGTAGGAGAGGCCATATAATAACTTTTTCATTTGCACTCGTATTGTCTGAATGGTGACTCCCATGTAGTGGTGACTCTTCGTTTTACTTATGGCTTCAAATCACCATGATTATGACAATTGGAAATGTAATAGTTTGTCTGCACGGCTATTTGCGCACGACAGGTGGCATGCATGTTTCAGCAGACAGAATAATTCACCAGGAGTGGCCGTGATTGCATGCAAATTGTGCATTGAGGTTTTGTTGTAACGCGATATTGGAGTCTGCTTTCGGAATTTGTGATTTATTCCTAGCTGCTGGAACAGAAGGGCCATTGTGAAGTTCTTTCTCTGTTAAACGTTTGTGCGCTCTGGTAGGTTTTGTGAGTGGTTCAAACAAACTGTGTATGCTGTTTTTCACTATTTACTGGTGAAGTAATATGAAAACTGCTGATTGAGGACATGTCCAAGTTTTAAATCCGTTCATGAATTTGCACTTAATATGTTTAACCCTAACTAAGCGGGAGACGAAAATTGTCGTCTGCTGTTTTTCATTTTTGCCTTAATTCTTAACAAAAAAAACCCGTTCTTTCTCATGCACTGCCAAAACCGGTTTTTATTGGGAAATATTGAAAATAAAACATTTTCAGCAGACGACAAAATTTAATTCAGCGTAGTAAGGGTTAATAAGAGTAGTTTCTTCTGAATTTTGTCTAAGGTTTGCTGGTGGTAATTTAAATTTTTACCGTATATGTAGATAGATTTTGGCTATCTTTGTGGACGCTTAACAGAGAAAATAAATGGCATGGCCTAACTTGAGCATGTTAGACTCGACAGAAATCATTTGTAGTGTGTTTAGGCATTGCTCTAGAGGTTCTGTACGTCCGTCCGTGTAAATTTATGTTGAAAAGTGTGTAAGAGTTTCTCTAACATGTAATATCTTCAATATTACGTGAAGTATTGCTTCAATACTTGGACACTTGAATCACCTGAACATTTGTCACACACTCCTGCCACCATTAACTTGACCTTCACCTTTGTTTTAACGTCACGAGGTCGCTGAAACACTTGGCCATTTTTTACAGTCAAGTATATGAAGGAGGCATATCCATGTTTTACAATCATGATGACTAGTTCTGTATTATTTTATACATCCCCCCCCCCCACCAGTCTCAGTCAAACCGGCAATCAAGCAATCACTCCCAAGATTCATTACCATTCAACTACAACTTAACTCTTTGCATGCTGGGAAATTTGTGGGCTATAAATAGTTCAAAAATAGCAGATGACAATTTGACAGATGAATATTTTCTTTTATTTCTCCTTATAAATGTCATGAATATGTCTTGGAATTTCATTAGAATTGTGTCCGAAGGACACAATTCTAATGAAATTTCAAGACATATTTACAGCGAGAAATAAAACATATACCCGGTACTCCTAATTCGTTTGGCGGATATTTTCGCCGCTAGCATGCAAAGAGTTAAATCCTCACCCTAGGGATGGGCGTGGCCTCGGGGATATGACATTGGACTTCAATACCGGAGTTTGTGAGTTCAAGTCTCACCCCAGGCATGAAAAATACTTACGTAGTATTTCCATCCCACTCTTCTGTCGGATGAGACTTTAAATTGTTGTCCCATCTCTATATGACCTTAGCTGTTACTGGGACGTTAAACCCGTTCATTTTCATTCACATCTCTATGGTTGTTGCTTTAAAGGCTCCGATGAATCGGGCTTGTTCTTCCGAGCGTCCCGTACTCAGGATCGCGGCAGTGAGATTATTAAACGGCTAAAGCCTGCCGAATCCTACATGCAGTATCGACAACGCATGTCAAAATCTCAGACTCGTGATTCATCCGACTCGAATAAGTCTGAAGGTAAACAACAAGTACTGCCGGGGCAATACGGATCACAGTTTATCAGTAGTAAGTCGGGGTTCGTGGCACGCACGCTGTAGCGGCGCCTGGTGTGCGGTGTTCCCGAATTTCCCATTTCAGCTAACGGCACAGACAACTAACTTCACTTCCTGTTTTTGCAGCTTTATTCCACTAGCTACTGTTGAAAATCATGTTTTAAATCAGAGGTGTTCGATTGCTGATACGATGGTTAACCCTTTCAGTCCTAATAAGTAAGTGAAATGGATTTTGGTATGTTAATTGTGCAACCAATCCAAAAATATGAAAATTACTTGAAAAAAGTGCAGGTCCTGATGAGACGGCTCGTCACGAGCCGGCTCATCTGGATCTACACGTTTTGCCAATGCCACATTACGGGTCTGTGGTGTTGAAAGGTTTAATATATGTACTGTTTTAGAGATGAAGAAAACAAAAATATGTGTAGTCATAGTTTATATAGTCACTAGAATATGACTACAAATGTCTTGTTTTCTCTACATGTCTACAACAGTCATTTTAGTCATAGTTTAGTCACTTCTACGTTGTATAAAGTGTCTAAAACAGTATATTATTACCAGGCTGATTATACCATCCTATCACCAAGCCAACCACCTGTGTTCGAAATGGACCAATGGCTGATAAATAATTAAAAGGGTCAATATAAGACAATTTTTGAGCTGACTGTGTATGACATTTCACATTTTTCCCCATACACCAGTAGCCTATTTCACCAACATTGCAAAGAATACTTATCTAGCAAAGTATACTTTGAGGGAGAAATTTTCAATTTAAGGATAAATATATTAATTTTTATTATACATGTACTGAATTTATTATAGGAATAAATGACCTTTTTGTGGAATTTATCGGGGTATAAACTTGGAAAATCCACTTTCGCAATTGGCGATAAAAATAAACAATTGGCGATAAAAAATTACAATTTTCGAAAAAAAAAAAAAAAATGGCCATTCATTCCTTATAATTCCAGCATTTGAAATAAATTCATGAAGAAAATGTGTTTATTTTCCATTTTCTTAAGAATTATTTTAACTGCGCCCGACGGTTACGGAAAGTAGTTCGGCATGGAGTTTACTGGGATATAAATTCTGGACAGAGACTTGCTACGGACCAATCAAATGTTAGGGAATTGTGTAAATATTTTTGTGCTGAAATTATTACATTATCACAGACATTTTGGCTGTGATAATGTAATACATTCAGTATAATAATTCTGCATACATTGTACTTTTAATCATCAAATGCAGTCGCTAGTTCTATATGATAAGCATTTCGGGAACAGTAAATGATTAGTGAAATAGTATAGAACATACCAGTAGCCTATTTCACCAACATATTGCAAAGTATACTTTTCTAGCAAAGTATACTTTGAGGGAGAAATTTTCAAATTTTGGGATAAATTTATTAATTTTTATTATACTGAATTTATTACATTATCACAGCCATTTTGGCTGTGATAATGTAATAAATTCAGTATAATAATTCTGCATATTTTTAATCATCAAATATATGCAGTCGTTAGTTCTATATGACATAATGTATTTCGGGGAAAATAAATGATTACTCCCTCAAAGTATGCTTTGCTAGATAAGTATACTTTACAATTTTGGTGAAATCGGCTACTGGTAACTTCGCACAGCTCAGACTCGACCAATCAAGCTGCTTGACATCAAGCAGAATATTAATGTGTTGTCAGGCCTCGACAAATCCACTCGTCCATTCGTATTGGCGAGTGAATTTTCCATGTGGACGAGTGGTAATTTGAAGTGACATTAAGACATAATTATATGAAGTATAACTTTGGAATCCATTCTGGACAAGTGGAAAATGAACTCTTAACATATACGTTTGTACTTTCGAGCATAATATTGTGAAATGTGTTTGTGCACGTACTACTGGAATTATTTCCTAAGTTCAACTATTGGAAAGAACCCGCACCTTGTCTTCATATCATGTAAGAACCGTCACAAGAAAAATTGGCTTATTAACCCTTAGACCGCTACACACAACAATTGTCGTCTGCTGTTGCTTTTATATCTGGCCTTATTTCTCAATAAAACATGTTTTGACAGCACTTCAGAATCATTTCCAATGGAAATGATTCTGAAGTGCTTTCAAAGCATGTGGTAAATTATTCTAAAGTGCTGTCAAAGAATGTTTTTGATGATAAAAATGGAAAATAAACAGCAGACGACAACAAATTAAGATAGCGGTGTAAGGTTAAGAATTTGTCGAGGCCTGATTTTAAAATAAAGAAAATAATAAGCATTGGCAAGATTAGTGTAGGCGATAATGTAATAATCTTTTTATCAGCCATAGATCCGAACTGACTTTTTCACTAGTTAGGAGTTAGGTATATTGTTTAATTTTGATGTGGGGGGAGGGGGTGGGGTGCCTGATTGATGATTCTAAGTATTTTTCTTTTTTATTTCTAACTTTGGAGGATGGGAGGGTATTTGTATATTAACCCATTTCATGCTGAGGATACGCCATTATGTTTGCGGAAAATTATAAATATCTTCCTTCTATGCGCTCAGATGTATATGTCGCAACCACCATTTGAACCGTCTCGTCGAGACGGTTCAAATGAGTGGTCACAACATATACTTTCATTGAGAAATAACAAAAATAAAAATAAAATATTAAAAAAAAATCATACCTGTAAAGGTGTATTCCGCATGTAATGGATTCACGATGAATCCATGGCTAAGGATTCATATGTTAACAGGGAATCTTACTGGGATTCACACCTGTCACCAAGTGATCCGGGTGTAGTTAAAGGGTGACTGGCACCAGATCAAGACACTGTTTTACTGTACTGAAATTTTTCATTGTAATTTCTGTACTGATAGTACCATGTTGCTGACATACAGGTGTATTACCGTCTGTATAATACTAACCTATATGATATTGAATGGAGGTAAAACCCCAAGTGATCAATCAGTCAATCTACTTCTACATATGCAATATGTCACATCATGGAGAAATGGGAAAAATATTTAGAATCACAAACCCGGTGCATGTATTCTCAGAATTTATTATTTAGAGGGAGGTTCAACAAATTACAATGTATCATTTTTCTACCATTGTCTTTTTTTGTCTTAGGCATCTTGCTCTCTCAAATTACATATTGTGATAAAAAATGGCAACTATATTAAAGATATATCTCTCAAAAGGTTTTGCAAAAATATACGTTTTGGCCATTAATTTAAATGCTTTATACATTGTGTAGGCTACACAGTTTTTCGCATGAAAAATAAAAATAATAATCTTAATTATGCACAGAAGTAGATGTTGTTACCACTTGTTGGAACCATCTCATCGAGACCAATGAGTGGTCACAAAATATACTGTTGAGAAGTTGCAAGAAAAATAACAAAATTATTTCAAGTTGTTCATACCACGGTGTATTCAGTATGAAATGGGTTGAAATAAATCCAGACTAAAGAAACTCAAAACTATAGATACATGTATTTTTTTATTGTTGCGCAATCGCCATTGTTTTATCATCAATTGGGGAAGCAAAATGGCCTTTCCGGCATAATATCAAATTAGGTACCATATTTATCTGGATAAATGTACGGTACCCTATTTTGGTGGACCTTCCTTAAACAGACTAGACCTCCATTAACCCTTAGAATGCTGGGAACCAAAAATTGTCGTCTGCTTTTGTTTTATAATTTGTCTTCTCCTCTCATAAAAACATGGTTTGACATCACTTTAAAATCATTTCCATTGGAAACGATTCCAAAGTGCTGTCGAACCATGTTTTTGATGAGAGATATGGAAAATAAAAAATAAACAGCAGACGACAAAATTTCATTTAGCATTGTAAGGGTTAACTCTTAGACCACTACACACAACAATTGTCGTCTGCTGTTGCTTTTATATCTTGCCTTATTTCTCAATAAAAACATGGTTTGACAGCACAATTATGTTGTAAATTATTCTAAAGTGCTGTCAAAGCATGTTTTTGATGATAAAAATGGAAAATATAAAATAAACAGCAGACGAAAACAAATTAAGATAGTGGTCTAAGGGTTAAAGCATGAAGAGATCATGCTTTGGTAACAGCTAGATTTGAACCATGGATTTGGCCAGCTAATGCTCACAGCCCAGGTTTGACCACATTATTACCATATTATAATATCACATACAATTTTATATTTATTTAACCCTTTCAACACTACAGACCATAATAATGCCAATGTTTGCTATTCAATAGATCTGTACAATTCAAGAGATAGATCTGTACAATTCAAGAGAGAGATATGTGCAATTCAAGAGAGAGATCTATGCAAATTTTATTTGAAAATAATATGTTGTTTTACAAAAAAATAGTAAGTGAAGGCTACCTTTATAATAAATATTGGTATTTAATGAATAGTCTGTGGTGATTGAAGGTCTACCGTTAAACACATGTTTGCTAACATCATTTTTACTATTTTAGCACATTAGTCATTTAGCTTCATTGTTTCATGGCTTTCGACAGCTTTTGTAGTGGAAGTGATCTGACTAAATAACCATGTTTATTTCATTTTGCATTGTATACGTTTTCTTACTATTTTATAGCATGGGACAGTTAGTTTATTAGCTGCAATAGAACAGAATGTATGTAGAACATTGGTGCACTTTATTATTGCTATTTCAATTGATTGTAATTAATTATATGTAATTTGTAATAATCTATACTACCGGTACATGTAGATTAATGTTTTATCATCTGAATGTTTTGCACTGTGAATTCCATGAAAACCTTTCACCCCTAAGTAACTGACATGGCTTATTTTATGTTTCAAACTGTTCCATTATGCTTAAAAGGGGGTCATTTTGTAACATTTAAAAATGTCCACAAATGGTGCAGATCTTGATCTCGTTACGAGCCATCTGATCATGATGTACACTGTTTGAACATTAGGAAAGAGGTCTGTAGTGTTGAAAGGGTTAAATCTGAAAATATTCTTCCTAATTATTTACTTGATCTACTGGCTGGATCAATTAGGATAACAAAGTGCATTTAATTTACCATCCCTGGCATCAGATCAGGATATTCTAATTTCAGGGCTGAATGTATATTTTTTATGTAAATATTCATTATCCATTTGTGTAGATTAAATATGCCCCTACTATATAAGAGACATAAACCCCCTACCACTCAAGCAATCAAAACGTGTATTGTTATATTTCCAGAGCAAATCAAACGGAGCCAGAGCGAGAAAGGCAGCGACCGCCTACAGAGTCTGATCTCCAAGTACCGGAACTACAGCGACTCGAGTGGCCAGATGCCCGAACGTAAAATCAAACCCCTCGCCCTGTCGCCCAGCACCAAGATGGGCCTCGTAACGAAAGGCCGCAGCTTCGGCCCAGCCGCCCCGAAAACCGACGACAAGGTAGGTTCGAGCGCAAGTCTCGACGACTACGACGACAATGGCTTGATTAGTGCACGTTTGCTGCCAGTTCTGCACGTTTCTGACAATGAAACTGAGACTCCTGCTTCTCTTGCCGAGGCCCCTTCCTCCCCGAGTGCTTCTAAATCACCTGCATGGGCCTCGTCCCCTCACAGTGTATTTAAATATAAATCTTTGCCAAGCGATGTAACGTTTTCCGCTAGTGTTGCGCAAAACGTCTCCTCTCAAATGAACGGTTGTACTGTTTCCCCTAAAAATAAGGACTATATCCGACCTGAAATGAGTTGTGGTACCATGTCACCTAAAAGTAATGACGATATCTTACTTGCTCGAATGAACGGTGATACGGTGTCTCCCAAAATGAATGGTGGCATTTATGCCACACCTGCTCAAATTAACGGCGGTTTAGCTCACGAGTCCGATGAGTCTTTCACTGCAGTTAGTAGTCTAGCGAATGGAGTGTCGCTAGCAGACGGCACTGGGCTACCAGGCGGCACTGGCAGGCAGGGAGAGGCTGAATTGGACGGGGAGAGAGGCACGTATGAGGGTGAAATCGACGAGGAAGACGACGAAGACGACGATGACGAAGATGAAGACGATATTGAAGACGATTCGGAGCAGAGGGACATTAGTGCCCTCATTGACAGGTGAGATACCGGATTCCATTATACAGTCAAACTTCCCTGAAACGGACACCCTGGGTGGTACCCAGGGTGTCCGGTTCACTGAGGTTCGACTATATTTGTGTTGTAATGTGGCATGTTGTATTTGTTGTCTGATAACTCGTGTGGTGTGTGTTTGTTACTCGAAGGTGTCTTTGCAAGATTGGATTGCTGGGAGTCGAATATGGGATTACGACATTGGTTTTGATTTAATATGATATTAATATCATGATGTTTATTAAGGTTACTCATTTCATAAGAAACTAGCGATAGCCTCAGTTCTTACGAAATTAGTCGACTTGTTTGATAAATATCCTATTTAATCATCACTCATGGAAGATTTTATATTTAACCCTTTGAACCCGAAAGCCCGATATATCGGTTTATGCAAACAGTGCAGATCCAGATGAGCCGGCTCGTAACGAGCCGTCTCATCAGGATCTGCACTTTTTGCAAGTAATTTTCATATTTCTTAGAACAAAAACACCCCCTTTTCATAAATGGACGAATCTGAAAATCATTTTGTGACCATTGGATTGGTCGGAACATTAGCATATCACAGTCCATTCCAGTTCCTTAGGGTTGAAAGGGTTAATCATATATATATGTAACAAGATATCTTGTTTCGGGAATCCATAGTGAGTAAGACTGTACCACACATCACACACGTCTTTCATTGACACCTTCAGTTCCCCGTTTGCTGTTTATTCATGGTGCTTGCTCAATATATTTTGTAGCATAGCCAGGGTCTAGCTGAAGGGTTGTGTATTGCAAATCTTAGGGGACATATATAGCAAAATTCACATATCTTTTCTGCACATTTTAGTGGGCATGTATTGCAAATTTTAGGGAACATATATGGCAAAATTCACATATCTTTTCTGCACATTTTAGTGGGCATGTATTGCAAATTTCGTGGTCATGTATTGCAAAGTTAATACAGAGTTTGTGGTCATGTATTGCAAAGTTTGTGGTCATGTATTGCAAAATACATGTACTTCTATTTCCTTCATCGAAAATTATTAATATTTCACGCATGTATTTTTCTAAAGCTCTACTATCATGCTGTGACAAATCCACGACCGTCCAACCGTCTCGACCGTCTCTTTACACAACTTAACATCATATAAATGTTATAACTTCTATTTTCTTCATCAAAAATTCTTAATATTTCACGCATGCATTCCTCTAAGGGTCTACTATCATGCTGTGACAAATCCATGACCCCGCTGTCAAGGTCACAGGCCAACAGACTTCAAATCTACACATTTAGGTGCACCTGGGGCCACGCAGTGGGTATTCCGCAAGCCTCGCTTACTGACAAATCTAGTTTGGTCTACTGTGTACCTCAGGGATCTGCAGATAAGCAATTGGGTATTTCAAAATTTTAATTGGGCAAAATAAAATCACGCGACTGTTTACACATCAACAGACAGCAATTATTGAATAGTTTGCTTCGAAATGAAAACATGTCTTGACATTTCATTAGAATTGTCTCTGTGTATTGTTCAGGCCCGTATGCAGAGGGGGTGCGATGGGTGCGTACGCACCCCCTTGACCCTTTCAACACCACAGGCCTATATAGTGGTATTGGCAAAAAGTGTAGATCCAGATGAGCCGGCTCGTGACGAGCCGTCTCATCAGGATCTACACTTTTTGCAAGAAAATTTCAAAATTTGAGAACAAAAACACCCTATGTTCATAAATGGACTGGTCTGAAAATCATTTTCTGATGATTGGATTGGGTTGCAAACTTAACTTATCAAAATCATTTCCAGTTACCTCGGGGTGAAAGGGTTAATCTGCCGAGGTCTGTCCGTGGATGTGCAAACAAATATGTTTAGCCCTTCGCGCCGTCGATAACGCACCCCCCTAAATTAATTCCTGCGTACGGGCCTGTTGTTTTCTGCATCTACAGTTATATATCTACATGTAGCCTACAGCCACCATGCGTTCTCAGTAGTGTACACCAGTGGTGTGCATCACAAACCATTGTCAACACATGAAATTGGACACGTTTGCGTGATTATATGAGATGCCATGTGAATTTGTACCTTCGGACATGTGCGTAATTTCAGGAAATACGTTTACAAAATTCACAATATGTTCCGTAAATGGCGTCAAAAGTTGACAAAATTCTCAGAGTACTCTGAAAATTTTGTCAACTTTTGACTTTATTTATGAAAAATATTGTAAATTTTGTAAACGTATTTAATGAAATTACGCAGATGTCCGAAGGTACAAATTCACATGGCGTGTCTCATGTATCTGCCACTGTAGAGCTATATTCTCAGCTCTTGTTTATTTTTGTTAATTTATTTGCAAATTTATTTTATACTGGCTGACCGCCTCCACCACCACACCACCTCCACCACCACAAGCACAACAACCATCCCATTCATTAGAGTAAACTTGCCATCTCAATTCTAAAGCAATATTGCAAGGTCAAATGAGACACATCATGTGATTTTGTACCTTTAAACATCTGTGTAATTTCATGAAGTACAATATTTTTCATAAATAAAGTCAAAAGTTGACAAAAACACGACATTTTCTGTAAATATTTGTCATGAAATTACGCAGATGTCCGAAGGTACAAAATCACATGGCGTGTAGCAAATAGGTCTATTTCTCAACTTGACCGTTCACAGCCACAATATGTACACAAGATGTATCATCTTATGGAAGTCACTGAATACTTCATATTTCATGTAACGTACATGATTGGAAATTTTAAATTTATCTACTTTTTCACTTACGTTGCTATTGTATTACAAATGTCAACTTGTGTGTCAAGTTACATTTGACACTACAGTGAAACCTCTCTAAGCCGGACACCCTGGGAGGTCCCCAGGGTGTCTGGCTTAGAGAGGTTTCACTGTAAATCAGGGTATTTGATCATTCTGGGCCATAGTTGTGTGCTATGCGATTACGAACAGACATTATCACCGGAGATAAATGACCAAGAACTCAGATCACAGGTGTTTTCTTGGTGTCGGGTTTAGAGAGGGTTCCGCTGTAGTTGTAGTTGGCTTGACACACGCTCAATTGCATCATATCATTGTGATCACACGGAACAATCATATCAGTTGACCTTCATTTGACCTTGGAATATTTGTTCTGCTTTATTTGCTTACCTAATCATTCTATAACAATGTCAAACATGTGCATTTAGGACAAATGCACATTACACACTGCAACCACATGCACATAACTATATGCACACATCATCATATTGTCACTTAAAATGTGTGAAATGTAAATTGTCGTCTGCTGTTGTTTGATATTTTGTCTTATTTCTCAATAAAAACACGGTTTCACAACACTTTAGAATCATTTCCATTGGAAATGATTCTAAAGCGTTGTCAAAACATGTTTTTGGTGCGAAAAATGGAAAATAACAAATAAACAGCAGACGACACAAGTTCATTTCGCATTGTAAGGGTAGAGCTATGTTATGTTGATGATCTACTAGTGTATTATTTAACCCTTTGCCTGATAGAAACGACTTTTCACGCCTCTGCAGGAGATGTATTTTGAAAACATTGTGGAAAAAGGAGAAATTGCTTGTAACAAGCAATTTCTCCTTTTCCCACAATGTTTTTTACTCTATCAGATAATTTAACCATCATTTGACCCAGCATTTGATTCTTTTATTCAGATGTTTTCGATTTGGAAGAGTCGAAATATCGCAAAACAGGGAAAGGGTTAAATATGTAGCAAAGTATACTTTGAGGGAGAAATTTTCAATTTACGGATAAATTTATTATTTTTTATTATACTGAATTTATTACATTATCACAGCCATTTTGGCTGTGATAATGTAATAAATTCAGTATAAAAATGGCTGTGATAATGTAATAAATTCAGTATAATAATTCTGCATACTCTTAATCATCAAATATATGCAGTGGTTGGTTCTACATGTATATGAAATAATGCATTTTGGGAAAAATAAATGATTACTCCCTCAAAGTATACTTTGCTAGATAAGTATACTTTGCAAGTTTGATGTAATCGGCTCAGTGCCTTTGACCCGTTGCATTCGAAATACACTTTTATGTGTATACAAATATCGAAAACAAAATTATATTTTAATTATTTCTCAAATTTTTTGTTGTGACCACGCATTTGAACCGTCTCGATTTCATTTGAACCACTTATACTTTTGAGAACAAATAAATAAATTATTTAATTTAAATTTTTTCCATCAGAAAAATTGTGTATGTTCTGAATGTAACGGGTTAACAATTAACTCTTTCACCTCTAAGTAACTGGAATGGGCTGCGATATGTTAATTTTGCAACCAATCGAATCATCGCAAAATGATTTTCAGACTATTCCATTTATAAAAAGGGGGTATTTGTTGTTCTCAAAAATATGAAAATTACTTTCAAACAGTGCAGATCCTGATGAGACGGCTCGTTACGAGCCGGCTCATCTGGATCTGCACTGTTTGCATAAACCGATATAGCGGGCTTTCGGGTTCAAAGGGTTAATGTATCCATATTATATCTTGTGGTGGTTTTTTCCAATATCCTTGAATTATGACTAAACTCACAATGTGTGTTGTCACTTCCTGCTTCGTTACAACTAAGGCCAAAAATAAAATATTGTTTGTTTTCCTTCATGCTTCCTACTGGTTCTCCAGTAAAATATTCTACTAGCAAATACCAACAATTTACTTATTTAATTGGCAAATTTAAAGTAGAAAAAAGAAGGTTTTAAAGTTACTAAAGATGTCGGGTACAAAATAATATAATGTAAGGCCATATAAAATTAATTAGTATATTCTCATCCAAATTATATAACCCGAAAAAAATTCAGGGTGCATATTGTCTGTCTGTCCAAGATTTGCATTAATATTTTCGACTACATATCTCTGTTACCCGAAGTCAGATTGACTTGAAAATTTGTATGCTTATTTATCATCATCCTTATTTTCATTCTATAGCCCACCCTTGAGACCCCTACACAGGGTCATGGTGAAATGACTTTGTGTTAAAGTTTGTTTACGTTAAAGTATTTGAGGTGTACATACATTCATCAGTGTTACTGATTTCTTGTTCTGAATTTTTCTACATATTTTTTTTGGAAAATATATACACATTAAATAATGCATGTAATTTGGCAATTTATTTAGGGGTGGGGGGATGAGAATCTGCAAATATAATTTTCTTTGGCCTAATTGACCATGGTGCTGAACAGACATAAAAAAGTCAATTATTCAATTGATCAATCAATCAATCAATTAGAATGTAAATCCCTACATACTTGCCTGCCCCTGGGTTGCTGGAGGTCAAACAAAGGATATTTTATGGTCGGCCTAAGCTCACAGTGTGTGATGTCACTTCCTGCCAACAGTTGCTATAGAACCCACTTAGCCTTCCTCAAGAAGTTAAAGAAGCGAGGCTCAGCTCGGTACACGAAGGGAGGAGGTAAGAAGTATGTATCCCGGTATCCATGGCAACCCAGTATACCGTATATCCTGGCCATTGTAATAACCTGCTGTTATACATATATTATACATATATATAAGCCACCAAGCCTATTAGAAATAAATTGTCATCTATATGGGCCAAGTTCTGGAATTACTATATTTATTGCAGTTTAAAAGTAGATTGACAAAAACATTCAGAGCATAGCAGAAAATTAAATTCTGCATGTGCCCTGATTTTTTGTCTGACCCACGATAGTGGAAAGTGAGACATAGCGGTCACAATTTCGGTGTCGGTGTCGTCGTCGTCGACAATTTGGGACGTAAATTTTGGACGTAGCCAAATTTCACATATCTCTTGATCCGTTAGTCATATCATTACCAAACTTCATCAATAGCTTCCTCACATTGATAACTATCCATCCATTGTCATTCAGCTGACCTTGACCTTCATCTTTGTGTCAATAATTTTGTACATACGTCTAAATGTTGAATACCTCCTGACCTGTTTTTCGGATTCTTCACCAAACTTCATCAATAGCTACCTCACATAGATGTCTATTCACCCAGTGTCTCATTCGGGTGACCTTGGTGAGCATAATTTTGAACGTACATCCAACCGTTGAATATCTCTTGAGCCTTTAGTCGGATCATCTCTAAACTTCATCAATAGCTTCTTCACATTGATGGATATCTACCAGTGTAATTTAGCTGACCTTGATCTTGGTGACCTTCACCTTGGTGTCAACAATTTTGGACAAACATCCAAATGTTGAATATCTCCTGATCCGTCATATCATTACCAAATTTCATAAATAGCTTCCTCACATTGATATATATCCATCCAGTTTCATTCCGGTGACCTTGACCGTCACCTTGGTGACCTTGACATTTGTGTCAATAATTTTTGATGTACGTTCAAATGTTGAATATCTCTTGATCCATTAGTAGGATCATTACCAAACTTCACCAATGGCTTTCTTCCTCACTTCGATGGCTGACCATCCAGTGTCATTCGTGTGACCTTGACCTTGGTGACTGTGACCTTTGTGTCAGTAATTTTGGACTTTTGCATATTGTGACCTTGATCTCCGTGGCGATCGCCTTCTTTAGTGGAGAGTCACTCCCCAGCGATCGCCTTGTTTTGTCATCTTTTTTATTTATGTTATCTACGGAAAACGTAGTTGATTTTCTAAATCGATGTCAGATAAAAACATCGTCATGAAACAGGAGGTACATGCAATTCCAGAGCGTGGTCTATATTGTAAATGTTCCAGTGGTCCACCAAGTTTTCTTGGGACACATTATATGTTCGTAACTTAACCCTTAGAATGCTGGACACGAAAAGTGTTGTCTGCTGTTGCTTTATACAGGGTGGGCTTCGGTTAAAGGTAACTAGTCGTGCACAAGTGTTAAACATGACCCTGTACTAACCTGAGCTACAACTGCACAAACTTAACTCTTTGCATGCTGGGAAATTTGTGGGCTATAAATAATTCAAAAATAGCAGATGAGAATTCATTGTATTTTCTTTTATTTCTCCCTATAAATATCATGAATATGTCTTGGAATTTCATTAGAATTGCGTCCAGAGGAGGACGCAATTCTAATGAAATTCCAAGACATATTTACAGAGAGAAATAAAACATACAGTATAGTCCTAATTTGTTTGGCGGATATTTCCGCCGCTAGCATGCAAAGAGTTAAACGATGTAGTTTGCCTTCTTTCTCAATACAAACATGGCTTGACAGCACTTCGAAATGATTCTAAAGTGTTGTCAAAGCATGTTTTTGATGATAAAGACGACATAATATAAAGCAACATATACAAACCTGGTTTGACATAACTTTAGAATCATTTTCATTGGAAATGATTCCAAAGTGTTGTGAAAGCATGTTTTTTTATGAGAAAATAAACAGCAGACAACAGTTTTATTCAGCAGGGTAAGGGTTAATTGTTTTCCCATATATTCGAGAGGTAAAAACCTTCTATTAATTATTCCAACCAGGGTATTGTAACAGAAGATGCCAACCGTCATGTTTGACAACATTTTCACAGTTTATTTTCTTGTAATAACTTTCACCCCCAAGTAACTGGTATGGGCTGTTCCATGCATGCAGACTTAAGAACTATTCCATTAATTAGGAAAAATGGTGTTACACAAAGATAATACAATTTGATGAACACATAATTTGTAAAAAAAAAAACCTCTAAATAAATACAATACCATAGTTATTCTAATAAATGCCCCCAGGGGTATGCAATTTGTGGGTATAAAAACGTGGAAAGTAGGATCAAAATATGTTATTTTCACATACAAATGTTTAAATGACTTGTATATAAAAATAACATATTTAGAATGCAAATATGGGAGGGGGTGGCTACTATTAGAAGAAATACAGTAGCTCTAAAGATCACTAAACTTAAATTGTTTAATATTTATTTCACAAGATGTCGCGTTGACATGGCACTAATAAAATTGAATAGCGATGGTATATAAAATTAATAACCCGCAGATACAATAACAGCCAATATGGCCAATATAAATCAAGGATCTACATTATTTAATATATTGTATATAATATAGTTTTTGCCTTTCCATCCAGTCGTTCATCGTCCGATCGTCCATCCATAATACGTAATCTTAGCATATGTATACCCGCGGCATACAACATATGTCGAGGCATATATAGTTTTCGTATTTCCGTCCATCCGTCCGTTTCTCTGTTCGTCCTTAAGATTTGTGTTAAAAGTTTTCGGGTACCATTATCTCTGCAACCGTAAGTCGGATTGACTTGAATTTTCATGTACTTCTTTATCATCATCCATATTTTCGTTCCATAGCCTACCCATGCAGCTGGTCAAGGCCAAATTACAAAATATTTGTTGGTCGGACCAGGGGTATCCGTGAGCACCTCCCTGCTCACTTGCTGTAGTTGATTTTGTGTTAAAGTTTTGGTTTGTCGCGGCGGTTTTATGTTTTATGAGAAAAAAATCCATATTTTCTTTATTTCATCGTGAAAGTATATGTTGTTACCACTCATTTGAACCATCTCATTGAGATGGTTCAAATGAGTGGTAACAACATATACATTCATGGAGAAATACACAATATAACGAGAATTATTTTTACAAAAATTATCATATCCTTAGACTGAAATGTGTTAATGATACTGAATTATTACAATGTATCAACAAGTCTTAGTACAAATCCTGTTTGAAATGTCACATCAACATTTATAATTTTGTACTTTTAATAATAACGATAAAGAACGTCTTTCAATATCCTTACAGAAGAATTAAATTTTGGTGTCTGCCGAGTCTTTCAATATTTGCAGTCTTTCAATTTTTGCGGTTGAGAAATGGCTGGAGAAATGGGGCTTATGGGCTTTGCAACCAGTGTAGAACCTATGTTTTTGGACACGTAAAAATAATTATTATTATCTCTAGTCACAGTCACATTTGTGTACCTACGGGACACATTTCCTTTTAACCCTTTCACCCCTAAGTAACTGGAATGGATTTTGATATGTTAATTTTGCAACCAATCCAATCGTCACAAAATGATTTTCAGATTCGTCCATTTATGAAAAGTGGGTGTTTTTGTTCTGAAAAATATTAAAATTACTTACTGCAAAAAGTGCAGATCCTGATGAGACGGCTCATCACGAGCCGTCTCATCTGAATCTACACGGTTTGCCAATACCACTATGCAGGCATGTGGTGTTGAAAGGGTTAATGTACCCCGAAGAAGTTTCTGGGGTACATGTACAATGTAGTCGGAAACCTGTCTGTCCATCTGTCTGTCCGCGTGTCTGTCTGAGATTTGCATACATTTTCTGTAGCATATTTCACCAACATTGCAAAGTATACTTTTCTTGCAAAGTATACTTTGAGGGAGTGATCATTTATTTTTCCCGAAATGCATTATGTCATATAGAACTAACAACTGCATATATTTGATGACTAAAAGTATGCAGTTATTATACTGAATTTATTACATTATCACAGCAAAAATAATAAATTTATCCTAAAATTGAAAGTTTCTCCCTCAAAGTATACTTTGCTAGAAAAGTATATTTTGCAATGTTGGTGAAATATGCTACAGGAAATGTATGCAGATATAGGTTACTGGTATCCACTATCTCTGTCACTGTAAATCGGATTGACTTGAAACTTTATATGTTTATTTGTTATCATTCTATAGCCCACCAATGTGGCCCTTGTGTTCAAGGTCAAGGTGAATGTGTGTTAAAGTTTTTGTTGCATTAAAGGCACTGTATATCAGAGACATCACCTGAGACATTTTCTGGCAAAATAAACGTTCATTCACAGTAGCCATCGGCGTCTATTTATTAAATTATTATTTTGTATTTTATTTGAATTCCGCGTGAACGCTGCATTTTGTGTCAACACCATTTACAGAAAATATTGGTGATTTTCTAAACGAATATCGGAGAAATGCGGCTATATATTTTGTCAATTTTCAACACCATTTACGGAAAAAAATTACTGATTTTTTAAAACAATATCGGCACAACTAAATACGGTGATAGAATTTTTATCAACTTTTCAACACCATTTACGGAATATAACCTATATCTTTAAAGAATCGATTTCCGTGTCGGTAGACACGGAAATCGATTCTTCGCAAAAATGACATAAGTATGTGCCGAACTCCCGGGACCACCAAATGCAGCTCATGAAGATGCATTTACTGCGCATTATTTCATCAAAATCCGTTGCCTATTAAGGAAAATATCAAATAATACCGTACTTACTTTGGAGTGGACGCGCTTTCAACACTTTCAGCCATTGTTGTTGTTGTTGTAACCACGTGATCACCTTGTAACAGAGACATTCAATAAATTCAGCATTTATTCATTAACTCTTTGCATGCTAGTGGCGAAAATATCCGCCAAACGAATTAGGAGTATATGTTTTATTTCTCTCTGTAAATATGTCTTGAAATTTCATTAGAATTGAGTCCTGAGGACTCCATTCTAATGAAATTCCAAGACATATTCATGATATTTACGGGGAGAAATACAAGAAAATATGATGAATTCTTGTCCGCTAGTTTTGAACTATTTATAGCCCACGAGTTTCCCAGCATGCAAAGAGTTAATCTCATATTCTGATATTCATAAAAAATTCAACAAAAATGGTGAAAGTAAATAATTCATAAACACGACAACTAGGCTAATATAGGACTAGAATTTGCTTTAAAGTTTTTACTAAATGTACATTGAACTTTTTTGCATACCCTATTTCTGCACAACCCTTATTACTCCGATTTACTTCAGACTTCAAATACATCTTTATTACCATCCATATTTTCATTCTATAGCCTATCCATGCGGCCGACATGCCCGAGGTCAAGATGAAGACTTTGAAATTTGCATTAACATTTTTACATACATGTACCTTGTATCTCCAAAACCATTATTCAGATTTACTTCACAAACTTCAAATACTTCTTTAATATCATTTATATTTTCATTCTAGATCCACGTAGCCCACATGCCTGGGGTCAAGGTTAAGTTACTTTGAAATTCACCCTTCTGTTCTTACATACCTAAAATCGTACATCCTTACTCCAATTTACTTAAAGTTAAACTTAAAAATACTTCTTTAGTATCATACATGCCCAAGGTAAAGGTTAAATGACTTTGAAATTCCCATTTATGTTTGTACATCTCCATAACCCTTACTCCGATTTAAGCTTAAAATAAATGCGCTCTCAGACCATCAATGATTAAATGCCTCGGTGTACTGGTACTTGACATGCGGGCCACGCCCATGTGGTTATACTACCGTTTGTTCCATGTTTTGCTTCCGATGTACGTTTAGCTATTGAACACATTAAATTTAAAAAATATTAAATTGTAAGTATTTTTTCATCAATAACAAAAAAGTCACCCTCCCCAAACAAAAATGATTTGATGGAATTTAAATATTGATTTTATTGCGAAAAACAATTTTCCTATGGGAATTTAATATTGGGCAAAAAGGAGGTGAAGAGTGGGAAGAAATGTCGAAAAACAAGAAAAAATGGAAAATGGCTCCGAAACCTGGCTTGGAAATGATGTAATTAACAAAACAGAAGTTAGATTTTGAAAATCGCTCCACAAATCAAAAATTAATTTAAAAAATCTATTGTTAGCCCCAATGTTAAATTCCCATGGAAAAAAATCTTTTTTGTTTTTTTTTAGCAATAAAAAGAATTTTTAGCAAAAAAAAGAATTTCATCAAATAAATATTTTTGGGGAGGGTGACTTTTGTTATTGATGAAAACGAACTTACATTTCAACATTTTTTAGATTTGATGTGTTTAATAGCCAAAAGTTTGTCGGCAGCAAAACGTGGAACAGACAGTAGTATATTATAAATATCAATGCACCATGCTATGACACTGCAATAGCATCATATGCAATACACAGGTTGAAGTAACAGACCGAGGTCTATAAATACATTAAATATACCTAAAAGTATCAATAAATTAGAACAAAAATAAGGTAATTTTTTTTTTTTTATTCCTGTCTATAAATACATTAAATATGCCTAAAAGCATCAATAAATGAAGAAAAAAAATAAGCTAAAATATTATTTTTTTACTCCCTCCATATACTCCATCTCTGCCTAAAAGCATCAATAAATGAAGAAAAAAAATAAGCTAAAATATTATTTTTTTACTCCCTCCATATACTCCATCTCTGATGGAGTATATGGAGGGAGCAAAAAAATAATTTTAGCTTATTTTTTTTCTTCATTTATTGATGCTTTTAGGTATATTTAATGTATTTATAGACCTCGGTCCGTTACTTCAACCGTTGATGCAATACACTATGTTATAAGGGTTGCAATTTACTTTTAGACAGTTTTATGTGCCAATTTTGCAATACTTGATCTCAGGTCTATATGTGGTTGTGACAGGAGAAATGGGTCTTATGGGCTTTGCGGCGAGTGTAGATCCAGATCGATCAGCCTGTGCATCCGGCATCCGCACAGTGTGATATGGAACTGCACTGTTCCCCATTGCATCAATGAAACGTATGTCATTCTTCTAACAAGCAATACATGTAATTATCGATAATTATCAGGCTATAGGAGTGTGCTTTTTGATCAGGAGCTGTCCTTGTCACAAATTCCATAAGCCACATTTCTCCCGTCACAGCCACATTTCAAATAGAAAATGAATTATTTCTACACATTACATGGCATTGTGAAACCTATGCAGTCACTAATCACAAAACTTTGGATAAATGTTTATGAATAAAAAAAATTGGCAGCAAAATCGTAGGTAGGGTCAGCAAATTCGTAATTAGGGTCAGCAAATTTGTAGATATGGTCAGCAAGTTTGTAGGTAGGCATGCAGCGCTCCAGATAAGGAATTAGTAATTGAGTATTGTCACTCCATCATTTCTGAAGCAATTGGGTATTTCAAAATTTTAATTGGGTAAAATAAAATCGCACTACTGTTTACACATCCATCTAAATGAAAACATGTCTTGCCATTTCATTAGAATTGTCTCCTTGTTTTACAAGTAGGGTCAAGTTTGGGCTAACCTAAATTCTTTTAATTGTGGCCTCCAGTACATTCTCTTTTTAGCTTTCTTGTTATTCAAGACTTGAATGCGGTTAAACCCATCATATTATTAGCCAGATTAGTACTAATCCTATTAGTTTTAGGGATATGAGGCTAAGTGATACTGGTGTGATGAAAACCTGGCACCAGATCAGGTTATTATAATTTCTTGGCTGAATATATGTTTGACCACATTAATCCGGCCTAAAATGGCCTTAGCTGTTGACAGGCCATTGAACACCATTAAATAAATAGATAAATAAATAATACTGATTGTTCTTTATTGGAAAGTCGTAATTTGCTTCATAGTCTAAAAAGATTCGGGGTCGGCAAAAACAATATTTTTTAGACCAATTAAAGAATCGCTAGGATATGATTAATTACTACCAGGGGCGTTTCACTAAACTTCCTACGACTAAAATGTACGACTTTGTACGATTAAAATGTTCGTAAGAGCAGATTTACTGTAAATTTCAATTGATGGATTTACATTTATTGAGCATAGGCTGCAAATGCAGCCTATGCTCAATAAATTAAAATCCAATAATTATTTACAAGAAAACATTGTTAATGTGAAATTCACAGACTATTATAATGTTGCACTTACAAACATTTTAGTCGTAAGAAGTTTAGTGAAACGGCCCCCTGTTCTTTATTTAACCCTTTCAACACCACAGCCCTGTATTATAAGGTAGGTGGTAACAAAACGTGTAGATCCAGATGAGCCGGCTCGTGACCAGGATCTGCATTTTCTTCAAGTAATTTTCATATTTTTGAGAACAAAAAACACATTTTGTGACGATTAGATTGGTAGCAAAATTAACATCTCAAAATCTATTCCAGTTACTTAGGGGTGAAAGGGTTAAACATCATAATTAGTTTTTCCAGTATACGTACGTGTACGTGTAATTCTATCTACCTGACATTTTATGTTTTTATCACAGTTTCTGTGACAGTCATTTCTAAATTTGGATTTGCGTTTATGACTAGGCTGGTCTAATCCACTGTCAAAACATGTTTACATGGGGAAAACATTTAAATTAACAAATTAACAGCAGACAATAAAATTGCATTAAGTATTGTAAGGACCAACCCATAAAATGTGGGAAACGAATATTGCCACCAATCGCACCATTTCATTTGATCAGATTCCAATATGTCTGCATATTCAAGGTGTATGATCACGTGGTACTAACAACAACAAGTACCGATTCAAAGTACGTATTCTTTTATAGTGTCCTTATTACGTAACGGATGTTGATGCAATATGGCGCATCAAACTTGTCTTGTTAAGCTGCATTTGGTGGTCTCTTTATTTTCCCCAAAACTTCTGTCGTTTTTGCGAAGAATCGATTTCCGTGTCTCTGACATGGAAATCGATTCTTCGCAAAAACGACATAAGTCTGTGCCAAACTCCCTAGACCACCAAATACAGCTCATGAAGACGCGTTTTGCTGCGCCATATTTCATCAAAATAAGTTGCATATTAAGGAAAATATCAAATGATACTTTCAAGATTTTAACACTTTCAGCCATTGTTGTGGTTGTTGTTATAACCACGTGATCATGTACCTTGATATCGCTATTAGCCCACCCTTACAATTACATGTACTTAGAAATTTGTGTTGTAGTTTTGCAAAATTTGCGTTCAATATTTTGGCTTTAAACTTCATTTTCTTATTTATCAGCAGCCATATTTTCATTCTATAGCCCACCCAGGTCAAGGTCAAATAACTTGGAAATTTGTATCTCTGCAACCCTCCATCAGATTAGGCTTGAAATTTTATATACAATTGTACTTATTTGTCATCATCAATATTTTCATTCTATCGCCCTCCCATGCAGCCCCTGTCCAAGGTCAAATGACTTAGAAATGTATGATTTAATTTTAATTTGCGTTACAGTAGTTTTTTTACTTTTAGTGTGTTTTTTTTGCGGTTATATCAGTGGTATTGATTTCTTTTTCCATGGAGTTATTTTTGGTAAACATAGTATCACAGTAAATATAGCAATATTTGTCTTTTTTGCAATGATTGTAATTAACTACATAATATTTTGATTTGGCTGTAGTCGGTTTTTGTAGGAAAAAATGTAAGGCTTGTGAAAAAAAAAATGATTACCGGTATCTATTCACGATTCTTCCAGATAGCTCTTTGTAAGGTTTAAAAATAACATTTTATGTGACCATAAAAAAACTTGGTACGCCATATATCCTCGACTGCATTAAAAAATTCAGGTTGTTCTTTAACTGGTATGTCATGACTGGAGAAATGGGCCTTATGAAATTTGTGGCCAGTGTGGCACTAGCTGATCTGTGACTGGATAAATAGGCCTTATGACATTTGTGGCCTGTACGTGTAGCACCAGGGGAGCGTTTCACTAAACTTTGTACAACTAAAATGTTTGTAAGTGCAAAATTATGATATCGGTAGTCTGTAAATTTCACATTAACAATGTTCTCTTGTAAACAAGCATTGGATTTACATTTATTATACGACCGTTTTTAAAAAACGGTGGTATGTATTATGTTTTACCGGGCGGGCTGGGTGGCTGAAGAAAAAGCGCATAGTTCGTGTACACAACTCCTCCGAAACCGTTCAGTCGATCGATTTGAAACTATACACACATCTTCTACACATATTGAAGATGTGCACCTTGGTGTTTTTATGCCGAAAAAATATTTTTTAACAAAAATATCACCTTTTTAACTTAGCCATTTTTTCTACATTTTTCTATACAATTCTATATACGGTACAGAGTTTGTGTACACAGCTCCTCCGAAACTTTTCAGTCGATCGTTCTGAAACTATACACACGTCTTCTACACATATTGAAGATGTGCACCTTGTGTTTTTATGCCGAAAACATATTTTTTAACAAAAATTAACCCCTTTTATCATTTCTACTTTATACTCTACTTTTCTATCTCTGCCTAAATTAGTATACATGTTTAGCACAACGAGATGAAGAAATAATGCTATAGACTTTCAAATTCTCATTAATGTTTCTTGCCTTGGTGACAGCTTCACATTTCTGCATCTTTGCTGTCTGGCCCATATTCGGCGGGCGTATTTTGTGACTTGCCGCACTCTTGTTGAGCATAGGCTGCATATGCAGCCTATGCTCAATAAATGTAAATCCATCAATTGAAATTTCCAGACTATCCTAAATTTGCACTTACAAACATTTTAGTCATACAAAGTTTTGTGAAACGGGCCCCTGATCTGTGGCTATGACTGGATACACAGGGCTTAGGGAAGTTATGGTATTTGTGTCCAGTCTAGCACACAGGTTGAAGTAACGGACCAAGGTCTATAAATACATTAAATATGCCTAAAAGCATCAATAAATGAAAACAAAATAAGCTAACTTTTTTTTTTACCCCCTCCATATACTCCATATTATAATATGGAGTATATGGAGGGGTAAAAAAAAAAAAGTTAGCTTATTTTTTTTTCATTTATTGATGCTTTTAGGCATATTTAATGTATTTATCGACCTCGGTCCGTTACTTCAACCTGTGGTCTAGCACAGTCATGATTCAGCCACCGAATATGATTCTTAGATTAGGGATGGGTCGTGGCCTAGGCGATATGGCATTGGACTTCAATACTGGATTCAGTATTGAGTTCAACCCTCACCAGATGCATGAAAAATACTTACATGCTATTTCCATCCCATTGGTCTGTTTAAACTGTGGTCCTGTCTCTATGTGACCTTAACTGTTGCTGGGACGTTAAACACATTCACTTTCTTCGCCCTTAGAATGCGGGTCTTGTGTTTCATTTCTAAATAAAAACATTGCTTGACAGCACTGTAGAATCAGGTCCTATGGAAATCATTTTAAAGTGCTGCCAAAGCACGTTTTTGATGAGAACATTGGAAAATAGAAAATAAACACACAACAAAATTTAATTCAACATTCTAAGGATTAGATCACAACTTGTGATGTTAATTATTCAACCCAGTATTAATTACATCAAAGTCTATTCATCTGAAGGAAGATTTTAACACATTCACCCCCAAGTGGAATGGAATGTTATTTTTAAACCAAGCCAATGGTCACAAAATGATTTTCAGACTAGTCCATTCATGAAAAGGGGTGTTTTTGTTCTCAAAAATATGAAAATTACTTGCAAAAAGTGCAGATCCTGATGAGACGGCTCGTTACGAGCCGTCTCATCAGGATCTGCACTTTTTGTAACGAGCCGTCTCATCTGGATCTACATTGTTTGCTACAGGCCTGTGGTGTTGAAAGGGTTAATTAAACAAGATTTGCTGTGAAAATTATGTCAAACATGTTATTTGGTACTGACGTTACATGCTGCTATACCCTGAGTAAATGAAGGGATCAATGAAGAAGGGGGCTAATTAAGCTAATAGTCCATTCTATAGATTGTGAAGAAAATCATCTGTAAAAATGATGTCAAACACCAGCGCTCCAGATACGTTTGTATCTAAGGAGTATTATACCCCCAGATTTCAATGCATATTTTACTTTTACAAATGTATTATTGATTGTCTTCCTTATTAAATAGGGAACAAATGTTTAATAAAAAAAATAAAAACAATTAAAAAATCACTTATTTCAGCTGCAAAAACTGTTTGCTTTTTGTTTGCTTTTTGCAGCTCAACTAAGTAAATTTTTGACTTTATTACAGTATTTTGACTACTCAATTTGAAAATCAATGCGTATTTTAACATTGCTGTGAGATTTGAGAATTGAGACTCCCACTTTTGATAATCAATGCATATTCAGCTAAAATAGTGTGTAAAACTGCATACCCCAATACTGCAATATGTGATGTCATTTTTACAGTAGATTTGCATTTAAATCTTCCTAACAAACAGATTTTGGTGATATGTAGAGCACGAAAGACGATTACTTGAGTGTTTTATGGGTGCTCTAAAAGTGTTTTACAATAACTAACAGCATTCACGAAAAATTGAGTACCATTTATTTCTTACATTCACATGCTCTAGATTTGTATTGACATTGACTGTAATCGATTCTTCGTAAAAACAACAGAATTATGAGATTAAAGTAAACTATTTTATAAAGAGCAGCATGTTCCACATTTGCTGCGCTATGTTTCATAAAAGTCTGCCATTCCAATAGAAAGATATTAAAGGAAATCCACAATAAATACATCTAGAAAACATGACGTCACATCGTTCGGAAACAACGTTATTCCACACCCTGACATATATTCTATATATAGCCACCCTCATATACTATGCCATATTACATACTCGGATATATATGTAACATACCGCTTCCCATATATCTAATTAATATATTTATTCTAATAGAAGCTCCCTGTAGCCGATTATATAGGGGGGATACAGTAGTTTGAAAAAAATTACAATTGTTTTCCCGCTATTTTCTCTATTTCTGTTTGAAAGTATATGATGTTACCACTTATTTGAACCATCTCGTTGAGACGGTATTTCTGTTTGAAAGTATATGATGTTAGCACTCATTTGAACCGTCTCGTTGAAATAGAGAAAATAGCGGGAAAAATATTGTACAACATGTACTTTTATGGAGAAATGAACTAATCCGATTTTTTCAATAAAAAAGTATTGTACCCATCGTTTCAATGGGTTACAATGGGTTGGTTTAACTCTTTGCATGCTGGGAAATTTGTGGGCTATAAATAGTTCAAAAATAGCAGATGACAATTCATCATATTTTCTTTTATTTCTCCTTATAAATGTCATGAATATGTCTTGGAATTTCATTAGAATAGTGTCCGGATGAAATTTCAAGACATATTTACAGAGAGAAAGAAAACATACACTCCTAATTCCTTTGGCGGATATTTTCGCCGCTAGCATGCAAAGAGTTAACTCATAACTCTTCCCATGTTTATCAGTAAAAGTGTATTGTATTCATTTACAAAATCAATTTACCGGTAAAACAGTCTGTTTTTTTTTTGTGTAATAATTTTCATTCTCATGATTTGCGTGTCACAGGGGTGTTTATTAGAATAAATACAATTCCCATCCGAGTGTTAATTCATACTAACATGTTGCGTGATATGCAGACCGGTTGTCACCAACAATTGTGCATGATAAACCAATATATCAGTAGTATACCTTAGATTTTAGCTTGTGTCACCTGTAATATGTGTTACGTAGTCAGAGACTTACACACGTAGGGCAGACTGGAAGCTCTCTCATATGAGACGTGCCATGCGATTTTGTACCGTCGGACATCTTGCGTAATTTCATGAAATACAAAATTTACAATAATTTCCGTAAATGGCGTCAAAAGTTGACGAAATTTTCAGAGTACATGCGGAATTATATTATATTTGTCAACTTTTGACTTTATTTATGAAAAATATTGTAAAGTGTGTAAACATATTTAATGGAATTACGCAGATGTCCGAAGGTACAAAATCGCATGGCATGTCTTATATAAACCTTCAGTCAACTAGAAACAGCCAGAGTGCCCTACATTTCGCATCTAATTAATCATTGACTGATTTGGTGTGTCTTTGGCATTCTTGTATGTGACAGTTTAATCTGTTTATACCATTATATTTATAATCCTATTACTTTTAAGGCAAGGGGTCAGTAATAAGTGACTTTGGTGAGGACCTGGCACCATGTCAGGTTATTCTAATTTCAGGGCTGAATATATATTATTTCGATGTAAATGTTCCATCCTGATTTTGGGATTTTCCCACCAATGCAGCAGGTTAAATGCGGGATCGAACCCGTTGGCCCGGCCTTAAATGATCTTAGCTGTTGATAGGCACAGCTTGGTATCCGAAAAACAAAATTTCGAACTAAAGAATTGAAGGGTTCGGTGAAATAAGGGGGCTAACTCCGCAAGGGAGTTAGCCCCCTTATTCCACTGACCCCCTTCAATTAATTGCCAATGTTTCCATCGCAATTTCCGATCAACCAACCTGACAACAACTTCATTAGAATGCATATGTTACGAGCAAATTCTGTCCGAGCACATTATTGAATACGCCTGGAGAATTCCATACTTCATTAGATTGCATGTTACTAACAAAATCTGCCCAAACGCAATAATTTATTCAAATTATGGATGTTCCTGAAGCATGCTATAAAGCATGCTTCAGGAGCATCCATAATTTGAATAAAATGTCTCTGACAGATTAATCAGAATTGTGAAAATCATATATGTATTCACCAATTTAGATGCAGTTCTTGTACTGATTGCATTCACATTCCAATATCACCCTGACTCTTGCTATTCTGACATTTCTCTATATTATACCAGCCGTCAGAAAAAAGTAGTGAAATATGTTTTGGAAGTATAAGCAGTAAATATTTTGCGACACGAGTATTTAATCCATTACATTCTGAGGATACGTCATTATACGATAGGGAGATTCTAAATATTTTCTATATTTCTCAAAGGAAGTATATGTTGTGACCACTCATTTGAACCGTCTTGATGAGACGGTTCAACTGGTGGTCACAATATATACTTTCGATGTGAGATAAAGAAAATATCTAAAATTTTGTGTCTGTAAAATTATGTAAATTCAGAATATACTGGGTTTTTCTTACGAGGTCTGGGACATACTTAAAACTGATGCAGCAACACCACGTAACATTTCGTGACATTTAATGACTTTATGTCATCTAGAAATACACTGCGCAATAAAATGTTAACAGCAATGACATTTTCTCTATGCAGATGGGACTTATATAAATTCAATGTCAAGATCAGAAAACAATTTTTATTGTCGAGCACACTTGATGAATATTGATAGATACAAGTATGTGTGTTTTTTCCATTCGCCGTCCGATGTAAATGCATTAAATTTTTATATTGCATAAAATATCTCTGTAACCATACGTCGGATTGACTTCATACTTCATATGTTTGTTTATCATCATCCATATTTTCATTCCATGGCTCAACCACATGACCCGCATGCCCACGGTCAAATGTAATGCCTGCACAAAAGGTTAGAAATATTTTTGAACTTTTTCTGCTGCTTTCAAAATTTTCATTTTCATCGATAATCTTATTTTACCATTGTAATACTCCAATCAATCAATCAAATAAGCAATCAATCAGTCAAAATCATTAATCAGTCAATACTTCGGACCATCTATCACTATTGTCACATCACCTAAAATGTTCAACTGCTGTCCATCCATTCTCTTGTTAAACCAATTAATCAATTAATCAATCAATCAATCAAATAATAAATCACATCACCTACATCCCATTGCACAAAAAATCATATTTGAAACAAATCAATCAAAATACAAATGCATGCCCGACTATCATCTATGGTAATATTTATGAAATTATATAACTTTTTCTCTGCCTTATGCCAAAATTGACATCCGTTATCTGCAATATCTTTTGTAAATTATGTCGAAAGTTGATCAAAATCTCAGAGCACACGCAGAATTCAATTCTGCGTGTGCTCTGAGATTTTTATCAACTTTCGACGTCCTTGTCAGAAATAATTGTATCTTTTAATAATCAATATTGGTGACATGTGACAATGCAGAAAATGTGGATCATTTCATATTGCATGTACCATCTTGCCAATATAACTACATAGTTAGAAGCATGTTGCACGGATTTGTTTAACACTAAGTTATTAAGTTTGTTGTTTTCACCATTTTTGTCGCGCCCGCTTGCGGAAAGCGCGATATAGTCGGCCGTTTGGCGTACGTACGTACGTACGTACGTACGTACGTACGTACGTACGTACGTACGTGTGTCCGGTTAAAGTTTTTGGTTAAGTTGTTTGGTTAAGTTTTTTTGTTAAAGTTTTTGGTTAAGTTTTTTGGTTAAGTTCTTTGGTTAAGTTTTTTGGTTAAAGTTTTTGGTTAAGTTCTTTGGTTAAAGTTTTTGGTTAAGTTTTTTGGTTAAAGTTTTTCGTTATACATGTACTATATCTCTGCAACTGCTTTGCCCATTACCTTGAAACTTCACATGGGTGTTTATCATCATCTATATTTTCATTCTACCCCCCTCCCGTGCGGCCCCTGTGCCCAATGTCAAGGTCAAATTACTTTGAAGTTTTTGGTTAAATATTTTGGTTAAAGTTTTTGGTTAATTTTTTTGGTTAAGTTTTTTGGTTAAAGTTTTTCGTTATATTACATCTCTGCAACTGCTTTACCCATTACCTTGAAACTTCATATGGGTGTTTATCATCATCTATATTTTCATTCTCCCCCCTCCTGTGCGGCCCCTGTGCCCAATGTCAAGGTCGAATTACTTTGAAGTTTTTGGTTAAGTTCTTTGGTTAAAGTTTTTGGTTAAGTTTTTTGGTTAAGTTTTTTGGTTAAGTTTTTTGGTTAAAGTTTTTTGGTTAAGGTTTTTGGTTAAGTTTTTTGGTTAAAGTTTTTCGTTATACTATATCTCTGCAACTGCTTTGCCCATTACCTTGAAACTTAAACACAATGGGTGTTTATCATCATCTATATTTTCATTCTACCCAGCTACCCCCCCTCCCGTGCTGCCCCTGTGCCCAATGTCAAGGTCAAATTACTTTGAAGTTTTTGGTTAAGTTTATAGGTTAAATTAGTTTTTGGTTAAGTTAAATTTTTTGGTTAAGTTTTTGGTTAAGTTTTTTGGTTAAGTTTTTTGGTTAAAGTTTTTTGGTTAAGTTTTTTGGTTAAAGTTTTTGGTTAAGTTTTTTGGTTAAGTTTTTTCGTTAAAGTTTTTCGTTATACTATATCTCTGCAACTGCTTTGCCCATTACCTTGAAACTTCACATGGGTGTTTATCATCATCTATATTTTCATTCTACCCCCTTCCGTGCGGCCCCTGTGCCCAATGTCAAGGTCAAATTACTTTGAAGTTTTTGGTTAAGTTTTTTGGTTAAAGTTTTTGGTTATAGTTTTTGGTTAAGTTTTTTGGTTAAGTTTTTTGGTTAAAGTTTTTCGTTATACTACATCTCTGCAACTGCTTTGCCCATTACCTTGAAACTATATGGGTGTATCATCATCTATATTTTCATTCTACCCCCCTCCCGTGCGGCCCCTGTGCCCAATGTCAAGGTCAAATTACTTTGAAGTTTTTGGTTAAGTTCTTTGGTTAAAGTTTTTGGTTAAGTTTTTTGGTTAAGTTTTGTGGTTAAAGTTTTTTGTTATACTATATCTCTGCAACTGCTTTGCCCATTATCTTGAAACTTCACATGGGTGTTTATCATCATCTATATTTTCATTCTACCCCCCTCCGGTGCGGCCCCTGTGCCCAATGTCAAGGTCAAATTACTTTGAAGTTTTTGGTTAAGTTTTTTGGTTAAAGTTTTTGGTTAAGTTTTTTGGTTAAAGTTTTTCGTTATACTATATCTTTTTTTTTAGTGTCCATGCCTCGCCACAAGGCGCGACATGCAGGCCGCGGCCATCTAGTATTGTTAAGGACATATACCGGTACATTTGAACTTAATTGTTAGAACGTCTGTGACGTCATGTTTCAACGTCATTCCCTCGCCATACGTCACAAATCTAGCGATGTCATTCAAAGCAAAATGGCGACGTCTCCACGCTAGGTAGATTCAGTATTGTATCTGATTAAATCTCAGATGTATTTGCGATGAGCTTCAATATAGGTTGGCTTCAGACTCGACTGTTGTCATAATAAGCATTAAAATCATAATAGACATGTCTTTGTTGTTTGTTACTCCGCATATACTGTAAAATGTGGAAAAAAATCAGTGGAATCGACAACAATTTTGTGTCAAAGGTAAAATAAAGACAAAAACGGCATTTCATGTATATCTGGCTACATCAGTTAAATTAGGTTACTTCAGATATAAACATAATGTATTCAACCCTCTTTATTATGCTACATGGAGCCAGGGTTGTGGTATAAATATGTATTCAAACACCCTTAGGAAGCAAATATCTTTGAAACCAGTGATACTGTATGTCCTTAATCTACTGGTATAACATCTTGTCAATATAACTGCATGGTTGAAAGCATGTTGCATGATTTATTTAAGATCATTTAACACTAGTAAGGTTATGTATTTGTCACCATTTTAGTTTTGCTTTAAACATGTTTAAATCCAAATAAACATTCAATCATTCATCATGTGTCATTTCATCTGATTTTATTTATTTGTAGCTTTCTGAGGAAATCAGAACTATTTCATTTCGCATCATTCATCATTTCATGTACATGTCTATCTGTAACTTAGCCAGTTTCAATGGAGATTCCAATTCACATGTATCTAAATTTACAAAAAAATAAAATTACAAACATTTTTTTTCTGTTTTCTTCATTTCTCAATGAAAGTATATGTTGTTACCACTCATTTTAACTGTCTCGACGAGACGGTTCAAATGAGTGGTAACAGCATATACTTCTGTGCAGCCAAATAAAAATATTAAAAAATTAAGTCGAAAAAATACTGGATCTTTAGCATGAAAAGGGTTAATAGTCAAATAAAAATTGAGATAATTGCTTTATACTGCCAAAACAATTATATACATGTAGGTTCTATGATTGTTTATCAATGTCTATTTACAACCCGGATGCCTTTAAGAGTATAGAATTAAGAAAACAATTTACTATTAATGACAAAATTTCTTATATGTAATAAAACAGTACATGAGGACATTTGCAACCAATTTAAATTCTGAACACCATTAAATCAGACACTGGGTGTTTTCCTAGGTGTGTTGTTTCGAAATGTTTGGTTGTAATTGACGTGCATAATAGCACCCATGTCATGTTTGCTTGCTTTGCTTGCAATAAAATTTACAGTGGAACCTCTCTAAACCGGACACCAAGAAAATATATATGATTTCATTTTGAGATGCTTCTTGATAATAATGCATGTTCATGATTGCAAACTGCATAAGTATGTCCCAGAATGGTCATGTGCCTGATTTACAGTGGAACATCTCTAAACCGGACACCCTGGGAACCTCTCAGGGTGTCCGGTTTAGATAGAAAGGTTTCACTGTACATGCATTCTACCATTAGCAGGGATGGGCTGCGGCTCAGGGGTAAAATACAGGACTTTAATACTGAAGGTTGCGAGTTCAAAACCTACCCTAGGGCATGAAAAATACTGTCATCATATTTCCATCCCACTGGTCTATCGGATTAGACATTAACTCTTTGCATGCTGGGAAATTTGTGGGCTATAAATAGTTCAAAAATAGCAGATGACAATTCATTATATTTCTCCTTATAAATGTCATGAATATGTCTTGGAATTTCATTGTGTCCAGAGGACACAATTCTAATGAAATTTCAAGACATATTTACAGAGAAATAAAAACATATACTCCTAATTCGTTTGGCGGATATTTTTGCCGCTAACATGCAAAGAGTTAAACTGTGGTCCCCTTATGTATTACGATTATTTGTAATCCTATTACTTTTAGGGGAAGGGGCCAAGGGACTTTGGTGTGGTATGGACCTGGCACCAGGTCAGGTTATTCTATTTTCAAGGCTGAATATATTTATTTGTTTTCAATGTAAATATTCCATTCTGATTTTGGGATTTTCGCCCCAATGCAGCAGGTTACATATGGGATCGAACCCTTTGGCCCGTCCTTAAAGGTACCTGCCCACTCTGTAGGCATAAAATATTTATATCAAAGACATCATCTGAGACATTTTCTGGCAAATTAAACATTCATTCACCATTACCCCACGTATTGATTGGCATTATTATACATTTTATATCAGGCCTAAATTTCCACACGATACCAGGGGCGATAACTGTGTTCTTTAAAATGTTAACGGACATTACTATTAATTTGCTGTATTTATTTTTTGATGTGCAATGATCATACTTTATAGTCTGTCGAAAATAGTATTTTGTTCAGGTGACGAATTTAATTAGTATAAATAATGAAAAAATATCGTGCCTCATTTGCGTATGAAATAGCCTGATACCACCGCGCGTCACTATCAGTAAAATAAATATTACTCAATTATTATATCTTTATAGCGGGCACTCGTAATTTTTAGAACTGGTGGAATAGTGACACAATTATACACTTATTTAATTCCTATAAAGAACAATTTGTGCTTACTGAGTGGGCATGTAGCTTTAAATGACCATAGCTGTTGATAGGCCGTTAAGCACCAATCAATCAATTAAACTATGGTCCCCTCCTTATATGACCTTAGCTGTTGCTGGGACGGTAAACCCCATTCATTTCATTTTTCTACCATTAGAGATCTATTACAGTGAAACCCATAAAAAATAAGCATGTTTTTTTTTTCTGGGTGTTTAGTTTTGAGTGAGGTTCTACGACAGTTTCATTCAGTCGCAGCCAATAGTTGGCAGTGAGGAGCCAATACAATGGGCACTGATCATCCTGTGCAGATGTATGGATGAGTATATGACTTTGAAGGTTGCAAATGTCGTTATAATTCCAGCACAAAAATATGTACACAATTCCGTAACATTTGATTGGCCCGTAGCAAGTCTCTGTCCAAAATTTATATCCCAGTAAACTCCCACGCCGAACTACTTTCCATAACCGTGAGGCGGATTTAAAATAATTCTTAAGAAAACGGAAAATAAACACATTTTCTTGATGAATTTATTTCAAATGCTGGAATTATAAGGAATGAATGGCTTTTTTGTGGAATTTATCCGGGATATAAACTTGGAAAAGTCGCGGGAATACTGGACGAAGCCTTAAAAAAATAACAATTTTCGAAAAAAATGCAAAATATAAAATATCTATTTCGAAAATTGTAATTTTTTATCGCTTTGTCCAGTATTCCCGCGACTTTTCCAAGTTTATACCCGGATAAATTCCACAAAAAGGCCATTCATTCCTATAATAAATCCCGCCATAGCCAATAGTGCATACATGCTAACATTGTTGATTATTCACATTTTTCATGTATTGCTCCAACATTTATAGTGCAATTAGGTAGCTATGAATATTCATATTTTAGAACTATTGGTAGCTATGAATAGTCATGGTTCAAATTATTGTTAGCTATGAATATTCATGTTTTCGAACTATTTGTAGCTGTGAATATTTATGTTTTTAAACTATTAGAAGCTATAAATATTCATGATTTCAAATTATTGTTAGCTATGAATATTCATGTTTTCAAACTATTTTTAGCTATAAATATTCATGTTTTCAAACTATTAGTAACTATGAATATTCATGTTTTCCACATAGTTTTGCAATTTACATGTATGTACTTCTTTAAATAGCATAGGTAACCATATATATGGCTGTGACTGGAGAAATGGGGCTTATGTGTGATTCAGATCAGCCTGTGCATCCCCATATATCTGATCAGGATCTGCACTGTTCGTCATTCCAGCAATGAAACACCCGCCAATTGCTTCCAACACGCAGTGTATGTCGTTAGTAGGCTACAGTGATGTACTATTTGGTCAGGAGCTACACTGGTCAGAAATCCTATAAGCCCTATTTCTCCAGTCAGCGCCATATATACATACTACATACACTTTAGAGTCTAGATTCATGTGATTGGCCATGCATATTTAGATTTTTTTTTATAATAGTATTACCAAATTGAATACACCTGTTTGTTGAATGTGATTACCGATATTCGTGTTTTCTTTAATTGTGGCCAAAATATGTGCATATTGCCCGCAAATAGTAATACCTTTAAGGGTATGAATTTTTTTGTGTACATGTGGTTATGATGAAAATTGTATGTATTAAACTCACTAATTTTACTAAGCACATTTGCAGAGCCAAGTTTCTTATTTATCAGTGAATCCATTTAATAGATATCATATTAGATAAACACATATAGTGTAATAACCCTAAATATTCAGACATCATTTATTTGGGGACACACATAAACATATATGGTTTCCCTACAACAATGAGCATGCCAATATTTATATATATAGGGTTATTATGGCGGTACTTGTTTCATCACAAGGTTTCCAAAAGCAAATTGTGTCCGAATATGTAGGGTTATTATGGTAGTAAACTTTCTACAGGACATGTATACATGTGGATCTCCCTTCTTCTGTTTCAGGCGTGCCTCCCACCCTAAGCCTATCCTCTCTGTCAGCCCGCCAAAAATCACAAGTAAGGTTATAGCCAACCTACTGAAGACAAGCCCCGCCTCCTCCATGATGGCTCCTCCCACAAGCACTGTGGCCCCGCCTTCACCTTCTGCTTCAGCCAATCCTGATAGCTTGTGACTCCCTTATGCACGCTCGCCTCTATTATCTATGCACAAGGTGATTACTATATGTGGTGGTATGGAATAGTCATATGTGTTTTATAACAATGTGAAATAACTAACTTTTGCTGTCAAGTTGTATTAATCTAATGTGAATTTTCGAAAAACCTACATACCGTATTTATTCTAATAAAAGCCCCCGGGGCTGTGCAATTCGTGGGATCAAAATTTGAAAAATATGAACAAAATATGTTATTTTCACATACAAAAGCCATTTAAAACAATGTTTTAAATGGCTTTTGTAGGTGAAAATAACATATTTAGAATACAAATATGGGAGGGGGGCTACTAATAGAATAAATACGGTAGTTCTCATCCTTATAATTTTGCAGTTTGTGACTAATTATGGTTTACCTGTGTCTGTCCATGACCTACTGTTATTTTAGTTCTCTAAACGATGCATGTTTCATGTAGCCTCGATCAATTAGTTTCGGAACACCTAACGACATGTGCTTCCTTCATTCAGTGGAACAGCAAATTTCAAACAAAATAAATCAATAAAGAAGGAAAACTATTCAATTAAGATAAAAACTTACCACAGGAATTACAAATTTCCGATTATTTACATTTTTTCCAGACGCTCAAGTTATGGACGTCACTAACTCGTTATGTTACTCAGTCTAATGGGTTTCGGAACGATTTGGCTATTCCAGTATTACTCCTGGGTACCAGACCCGATGTCGTCGAAATCATGCATACTCGTACTACAGATCAAATCGCCTTAAACATGTTAATGGGTGTATTTAAATATAACAGTGTATTCTTAAATATGTTTCTATTATTATTTTCATCCATTCATCCATTCCTTTGCTCATTACATTCGTGTCTGCCCTGGTCATGCTGGTATGTGAATACGGCCGATACACGTTCCTCTTTTTAGTTAGTGCTGACTACAAGTGTTTGTCACATTAATATTGGTTCTTACATACACAGTTGTATATTGCATATATTATTCAGACAAATTTACTTTAAAACACCATTATGCCATAAACTTCATATGCTCAAAGTTTACACATCCCAGTTGATTTGTTTTTAGAAAATAACTAACTTGAGTAGCATACAAACCGATCGAATTTAACCCTATCCCGAAACTAGGTCATGCAATGTTTACTGCAGCAGCCGCAATATACAGCTGTGAAAGCTATCAACAGTTTTAATGCGATAAAAGGTAGTTTAGCTCACCTTATAAGGGTGATGACAAAAGGTAATAAGTGTTTTGGACATATTTAACCCCCATGAACAAAAACAAAGGATAAATCACATTTTTGATGTTGATTGTCCACGTTTTTTCTGTGGTGAATGAAATTCTGTGTTTTCCAGAGTTACTCCATCGAAAATTGCGGTACAATTCGTGAAATCAAGCGCGCTATGCGTTATATACGGCGGTGTTCCGAAACACATTGTGTTCCATTTCACATTGATTGACGATACATATGATGATATGTCCCTGTTTGAGCTACATCTTTTACCCATGAAATTCTACTGTATACAGTGAAACCTCTATAAACCGGTAAAGCAGGCATTTGATAATTCCAAGCCATAGTTGTGTGCTATGCGACCGCGAACAGACATTATCACCTGAGATAAATGACCAAGAAACTCATCAAAAATAAGATCACATGTCTTTTCTTGGGTGTCCGGTTTAAAGCGTTTCCACTGTATATATGTAGCGTATATAAAGGCACTATGTCTCAGATGGTTTGTCAGATATCCCGTATGTTGTTTGTCGCTTCATGCACTACAAATTGGCTACGTCCACCAAGCGCACCATTTTATATTCAATCAAATGCCAAAACATTTTGTGCTACCGGTACATTCATGTATATACTATCAAAAACTGGTAAAAATGCAAGATAATTTGGTGCATTACAGATGTTTTTTGTTGCGATATGATCATGCGGTACCATGTTTAGAAAGAAGTTTTGATTCCTGATGCTGGCTTAATCAGCTTAAATCTTTTATGGCTAGGCAATGAAGGACAGAAACACGAGTCCATAGTTCCATCAATTCCTAATTATTGTTGATATTATTGTCGGACAACGGAGGAAGAATATGTCACGTATACCGCGTATAGTGCTTTTATTTATGATCATTAGATGAAACAAATCTATCGGTAATCAAATGCTGCAAATACATGGCATTCATATATGAGACACGCCATGTGATTTTCTACCTTCGGACATCTTCATGAAATACGTTTACAAAAATACATTATCTTCCGTAAATGGCGTCAAAAGTTGACACAATTTTCAGAGTACATGCGGAATTATATTCCGCATGTACTCTGAAATTTTGGCAACTTTTGACTTTATTTTTGAAAATTATTGTAAATTTTGTAAACGTGTTTCATGAAATTACGCCAATGTCCGTAGGTACAAAATCACATGACGTGACTCATATATAGTGCTTTTACTTATGATCATTAGATGAAACAAATCTATTGGTAATCAAATGTGGCAATAACATGGCATTCATATATGTAGCTGTGACTTAATTCCTGTTTACGACATCGAAATCTCACATGTGATAATTAGCTGACACGGTGTTTATGACCACGGACAGTATTCATACAATTAAATCTCATATACACCGAATCAAAAGACTATAAATGTAAATAGTCACTAACAGTGTAAACACAATAACAATTACATGCGTCGGATTTACACATGTGCTCTAAGGAGGTGAACAATATGTTTGTTTACATGAATTGTTCGAGTCTTCAAACTACAAATGTACTTGAACCGTTTTCCACTCTAGATTAATCATTAGTCTATTTATCATCCACAAACTGCGAAGAATTTTAGGATGTTCAATCCTCAGTCCTTTGATATCAGCTTGCAAGTGATGTAAAAAAGTTATTTCATATTGTTGTTTGGTGTTAGCTCATATAGAGTCTTAACCTTTTGGGGGCAAATAATTATATAAGCTCAGTCAAATAAACTGCCTGATTTTCAGTTTAACCCTATCGCCCCAAAATATCCAACATACGCTTTCCATATCTTTTGGGGGCAAATAATTATATAAGCTCAGTCAAATAAACTGCCTGATTTTCAGTTTAACCCTATCGCCCCAAAATATCCAACATACGCTTTCCATATCTTTTGGGGGCAAATAATTATATAAGCTCAGTCAAATAAACTGCCTGATTTTCAGTTTAACCCTATCGCCCCAAAATATCCAACATACGCTTTCCATATATATGCTATGTTTTGGACTACCCCATTGACTCTTTGCATGCTGGGAAACTTGTGGGCTATAAATAGTTTAAAAAATAGCAGGTGACAATTCATTATATTTTCTTGAAAATCTCCATGCAAGTATCATGGATATATCTTTGAATTTCATTAGAATTGTGTCCTCCTCCGGACGCAATTCTAATGAATGTCTAAGACATATTTACTGAGAGAAATATTTTCTTTTAAATCTCCATGTAAATATTCTCCATGTAAATATCATGAATATGTCTTTGAATTTCATTAGAATTGAGTCATTTTTACATATTAAGACATATTTACTGAGAGAAATATTTTCTTTAAAATTTCCATGTAAAAATCATGAAAATGTCTATCTAATGTCAGAGTTTCCAAGACATATTTACTGATAGAAATAGGAAAACTAATCCTAGTTTGTTGGCTGCTCTTTTCACTGCTAGCATGCAAAGAGTTAATAAGAAAATGCGGGATTTGTTTTAGAATTGAACGCTACTGACATTCTGCATATCCAGTTGAGGCGGCTCATCTGGATCTACAGTACAGTGAAACCTCTCTAAACCGGACACCCTGGGAGATCCCCAGGGTGTCCGGCTTAGAGAGGTTTCACTGTAAATCAGGCATTTGATCGTTCTCAGCCATAGTTGTGAGCTATGCGATTGCGAACAGACATTATCACCTGAGATCAATAACCGAGAAACTCTTCAAAAAATAAGATCACAGGTGTTTTCTTGGTGTCAGGTTTAGAGCGGTTCAACTGTGTTTGCATGTGTTTGGCATTCTGGTCACTAGGGTTGAAACGGTTAACATGTTCAACACCACAGGCCTGTATAGTGGTATATATTGGCAAACAGTGTAGACCCAGATGAGCCGGCTCGTGACGAGCCGTCTCATCAGGATCTGCACTTTTTGCATGCAATTTTCAATGTTTTGAGAACAAAAAAAACCCATTTCATAAATCGACCAGACCGAAAATCATTTTGTGATGATTGGATTGGTTGCCAAAATTCCAGTTACTTAGGGGTGAAAGGGTTAAACTTGGAGAACATGCTCCGACTGTTTTTCGATCACAAACTTATCACATGTTACTTTAGATGCGTTGTTGTGTTAACTCGGGGATAGTTGGTGGTTGTCTGGTGTTTTTTTCATATACGTGTAATGTTTGGTGTTTCTTGTCATATAATTCGGAATACATATGTGTGTATGAACATTTTTCTTCTATTTTTCTTTTCTTTTCGTTTTCTCTCTGAAATGATGGGTTGCGTCTGGTGGTTTGAGCACTTTGGACTTCAATACCAGAGGAATTTGAAATATTCAATATTAATCATTTATTCTGTGTATCCTTTGAAGTAGCATGTACTTTTCCGTTTGTCAACAATTTTATGCAGGTTATATCTACGTAAACTGTGACAAAATGTCACAGTTTACGTAGATATAACCTGTATAAAATTAGCAGTTTTTGTTGTTAATTAAAGAAATAATTGACTAATGCTGAAAATGACTATTCCATTTATCACATTCACACTAACATAGAGATTGGTAGTTTATGGTTTATGGCTGAAAAAGAAACAGCTTTAACCCTTAGAATGTGGCAAACAAAAAGTGTCGTCTGCTGTTGTTTATAAATATCCCCGGCCTACGAAGTATGTCGAGGGGTTCTAGTTTTCCTCATTCCGTCTGTCCAATCGGGCTACCATTGGGGATTAAGGGGCTAGGGGGATGAGCCTAAGACAAAAGGAATACAATAGACTTATTCTGTATAGCCCCTAAGCCATTGTAGTTTAGGGGCTATTCCTTTGATATTTTAAAGAGCAAATATAGCTAGCCCATAAACCCAAAATGTGTCCGTTCGTAAGATTTGCGTTAAATCTTTTATTTGTCGGTCCAGGCGGCAGTCGTGGGTACCCGTGGTTACTTGCTCTAGTTTGTAATTTGTCTTGTTTCTCAATAAAAACATGGTTTGACAGCACTTTAGAATCATTTCCATTGGAAATGATTCTAAAGTGTTGTCAAATCATGTTATTGATTAGAAAAATTGAAAATAAAAAATGGTCAGCAGACGACAAAAATTAATTCAACATTGTAAGGGTTAAATAATGCAGCTATAGTAGAATAGCGTAACATTTGGGTTACCATGTGAGAAAACAGTACCTTACCATATTTGGAGTAGATCTACTGACTGTTTCAAGAAACCTTCCCAAATTCTAGGGACAAAACAAAGCAAAACATTTTTTTTTGATGATTTTTAAATTATATAAAAATTTAAGAATGAGCCTACTTTTTATTTCAGTCTAATATTGATTTTATTGCAAAAAAACAATTTCCACATGTTTAACATGGGGAAATCTTTCTAATTTCAGAAAAAGTGGACCGATTTTCAAAATGTAACTTGTTTTCTTAGTTACATCATTTCCAAGGAAATTCCATCAAATATTGATTTTATAGGGAAAATACAATTTTTCTATTGGATATTAACATGGAGGCTAAAAGTAGATTTTTTTACAATAATTGTGTAATGTGTGGACCGATTTTCAAAATCTAACTTTTATTTTCTTATAGTTATATAATTTCCAAACTAATCATTTTTTTAACTGTATTTCAAGCCTCCTGGTCACTCTCCAGCTCCATTTTGCCCCATGTTAACTCTTTGCATGCTGGGAAATTTGTGGGCTATAAATAGTTCAAAAATAGCAGATGACAATTCATTATATTTTCTTTCATTTCTCCTTATAAATGTCATGAATATGTCTTGGAATTTCATTAGAATTGTGTCCGGAGGACACAATTCTAATGAAATTTCAAGACATATTTACAGAGAGAAATAAAACATACATGTACTCCTAATTCGTTTGGCGGATATTTTCCAATAGCATGCAAAGAGTTAAATTCGCATAGGAAACTAGTTTTTTCGCAACAAAACCAATATATGATGCAAATAGAATGCAAATATGGGAGGGGGGCTACTATTAGAGAGGGGGCTACTATTAGAATAAATACGATAATGTACTGTTACTCAGCTGGAACCTGTTTGTGCATATTCTAACCATTGTCTACCCATTCAAAATGCAATTTCTGTTTTGCGATGAACGTGTAGACCATTATCAGAGTGTACAGATGTACTGTGTTTATTCCAATAAATGACCAGTCGTCTATATACATGTACATGTACGTGACATTGCTTTTGAACGAACGGACGGACGTCGAAGGACAGGGTCTCGAATGTTGATGAACTGCGAGCCAGACAGTTTGTAAAAGAGCATTTTGCGGTAGATTTGTATTATTTAACCCTTAGAATGTGTGACCTGAAAAAGGAAAGTAAATATATTAAACAATATTGTATTACTGAGAAAAAAACAAAAACACGTTTTTTGTTGTTGTTAAATATGGCATACATATTTCAAACGGTTGCGCTAGCGATTAGTAGTCACATGACAAACTTATTTTGACTGAACACTACGTACGTCAGTGATTATATTCAGTTCCTGCTTTGTTAAATTCGGTTATTTTTGCTTCTCATGCACGTACATCATGATTGTGTTCTAAAATAAGGTATTACAGTGTTATAAGTGTGAAATGCTGAAAATATCTTGTATTAAATTAACCCTTAGACCGCTATCTGAATTTTTTTGTCATCTGCTCTTTATTTTCTATTTTCCATTTTTATCATAAAAAACATGCTTTCGGACAGCACTTTAGAATAATTTACAACATGCTTTGACAGCACTTCAGAATCATTTCCATTGGAAATGATTCTGAAGTGCTGTCCAACCATGTTTTTATTGAGAAATAAGGCAAGATATAAAAGCAACAGCAGACGACAATTGTTGTGAGTAGCGGTCTAAGGGTTAAGCTTTTGAAAAAGAGTTTCAAGCGTGTTTAGCATGGATTTTCCTTGACTTGTTGTTTACAACATCGAAAGTTAATCTGAAAATGTGATAATTAGCTGACAAACGCAGGTTTATCACCAAGGACAAGTTTGTGACTAGCTGTAGTCTTGCAATTGTCATTGATATATCTCAACTGTTTTCGTGAAACGCAACTTTGGAGACACAGTCGCTTCAAACCACAATCAATTAATCAATCAATCAATCTAATAAATGTCTGGGGCTATGAAAATCATTACATTTAAAAAATATGATGGATCAAATAGCATTTGTGTGCGACAGTAACAAATTTTGTTTGAAAATATGGGGTATTGTTAATGCGACGGTAAATCTAATCACATTATATTCTGCACTAACCCATATGTCTATGTGCATGATCAAGGTGCATGATCATGTGGTTACAACAACAACAACGTCGCCCACTCCAAAGTAAGTATACCGGTATTTTGATATTTTCCTTAATAACGGATTTTGATGAAATACAGCGCAGCAAACGAGTCTTCATAAGCTGCGTTTGGTTGTCTAGGGAGTTTGGCACAGACTTATGTCGTTTTTGCGAAGAATTGATTTCCATGTCGGAGACACGGAAATCGATTCTTCGCAAAAACGACAGAAGTTTGGACGAAAATACAGAGACCACCAAATGCAGATTAACAAGATACATTTGATGCGCCATATTTCATCAAAATTCGTTATATAATAAGGACAATATAAAATAAAATAATTTGTACTTTCAATCGGATGGATTCTGGAAGTTTCAGTACTTGTTGTTGTTGTTAGTACCACGTGATCATACACCTTGGTGCTGACATCAACAGTTAATACAAATGTGGGATAGTACCTTTCAAAAAGGTCTGCCTTCACAAGTTATGTAGACAAATGTGACACGTGGTGTTATACCTAAGAGCTTCTGCATTTTCTCATGAAATATATTTACAGAAACTGTGATGTTTTCTGTAAAAAATGTCGTCGAAAGACGACGAAATTGTCATAGCAGATTCGGATTAAATTACGCGTTTTCTATGAAAATGTCGTCAACTATTTTTCATGAGATATCGCACATGTTTTTAGCTCGCCTGAGCGAAGCTCATGTGAGCTATTGTTACCACAGTGTATCCGTCCATCCGTCCGTCCGTCCGTGAACATTTTCAAACGTCTTCTCCTCGGTAACCATTGGGCCTATAGTCACCAAACTTCATGGTCATGGTCCTTAGGTAGGGGATTACAAAATTGTTAAAATTACGTCATTACGTAATCCAAGATGGCCGCCATCTAAAAATAGCACAAATTCTTCAAAAATCTTCTTAGGAACCGCCAACCTGATTTCGACAAAACTTGGTAGGAATGATCAATGTACTATGCTCTTTCAAAGTTGTTGAAATGGTGACCCCGGGGTCAAAAATGGGCGTGGTCAAATTGGGGTCAAATTTTATTTTTTAACGAATATGGTCATGCCTATATCAAATCGAAGGTATCAAAGAGGCGATCGCTCTGGTACATTTTTTGTCAAAATTGGATGGTCATGTCATCCAAGATGGCCACCGAAAGATCAAAAGGTCATTCACAAACTTAACGTTGGGTAAATGTCTTATAACTTCTGTTTCCTTTCATGGAACACCTTGTTAATCCATACATGCATTCCTCAGATGACCCTCTATCATGCTGTAGCAAATCCATGACCCACCACCCAACCCTTACCCCAAGGTCAAGGTCACAAACTTAGCACATTCATAAACTTAACGTTTGGGTAAATTTCTTATAACATCTGTTTCCTTTCATGGAACGCCTGGATATTTCATACATGCATTCCTCAGATGACCCTCTATCATGTTGTAGCAAATCCATGACCCACCACCCAACCCTTACCCCAGGGTCAAGGTCACAAACTTAGCACATTCACAAACTTAACGTTGGGGTAAATGTCTTATAACTTCTGTTTCCTTTCATGGAACACCTTGTTATTTCATACATGCATTCCTCAGGTGACCCTCTATCACACTGTAGCAAATCCATGACCCACCACCCAACCCTTACCCCAGGGTCAAGGTACTTAGCATGTTCATAAACTTAACGTTGGGGTAAATGTTGTGTAACTTCTGTTTATTTACAGGGAATGTCTTCATATTTCATACATGCATTCATCTGATGACCCTCTATCATGCTGTAGCAAATCCATGACCCACCACCCAACCCTTACCCCAGGGTCAAGGTCACAAACGTAGCATGTTCATAAACTTAACGTTGGGGTAAATGTTGTGTAACTTCTGTTTATTTACAGGGAATGTCTTCATATTTCATACATGGATTCATCTGATGATACTCTATTGTGCTATAGCAAATCCATGACCCACCGCCCATCCGTTACCCCAAGGTCAAGGTCACAAACTTAGCACATTCATAAACTTAACGTTGGGGTAAATGTTGTGTAACTTCTGTTTATTTACAGGGAATACACCTTCATATTTCTTAAATGCATTCATCTGATGATACTTTATCGTACTATAGCAAATCCATGACCCACCTCCCACCCCTTTCCCCAAGGTCAATGTCACAAACTTAGCACATTCATAAACTTAACGTTGGGGTAAATGTCTTATAACATCTGTTTCCTTTCATGGAACGCCTTGATATTTCATACATGCATTCCTCAGATGACCCTCTATCATGCTGTAGCAAATCCACAGCCCACCATCCAACCCTTACCCCAAGGTCAAGGTCACAAACTTAGCATATTCATAAACTTAATGTTGGCGTAAATGTTGTGTAACTTCTGTTTCCTTACAGGGAACGCTTTGATATTTCATACATGCATTCATCTGATGATCCTCTATTGTGCTACAGCAAATCCATGAACCCCACCCCTTTCACTCCCCAAGATCAACATCATAAACTTCACGTTGGAGTAAATGTCTTTTTGTCGCGCCTGCTTTAGCAGAGGCGCGACTATAGTCGGCGCTTTTTCCGTCGTCGTTGTCCACGTCGTCGTCCGCGTCGTCGTCCGTTTTTTTTGTAAGGCAAATGCGTTAAAGTTATTGTTTCTTCACAATATCTCTTTAACCCCTTGCCAGACTTTGATAATATTTCACATCAATGTTTGTCATGGGATGATGCTTCACTACGCACACCCCTACATCCAAATTCTGAAGGTCAAGGTCATTTATTTACTTGTAATGTTCACCGGTTTTGTAACAGGAATGTGTTAAAGTTATTGTTTTTTCACAATATTTCTTTAACCCCTTGCCAGGCTTTGATAATATTTCACATCAAAGTTCGTCTAGGGATGATGCTTCATTACGCACACCCCCACATCCAAATTCTGAAGGTCAAGGTCATTTATTTACTTGTAATGTTCACCAGTTTTGTAACGGAAATGCGTTAAAGTTATTGTTTTTTCACAATATCTCTTTAACCCCTTGCCACACTTTGATAATATTTCACAGTAATGTTCGTCTAGGGATGATGCTTCATTACGCATACCCTCACATCCAAATTCTGAAGGTCAAGGTCATTTATTTACTTGTAATGTTCACCGGTTTTGTAACAGGAATGCGTTAAAGTTATTGCTTTTTCACAATATCTCTTTAACCCCTTGCCAGACTTTGATAATATTTCACATTAATGTTCATCTAGGGATGATTCTTCATTACGCACACCCCCACATCCAAATTCTTTAAGGTCAAGGTCATTTATTTACTTGTAATGTTCACCAGTTTTGTAACAGGAATGCGTTAAAGTTATTGTTTTTTTCACAATATCTCTTTAACCCCTTGCCACACTTTGTGATAATATGTCACATCAATGTTCATCTAGGGATGATGCTTCATTACGCACATCTCCACATCCAAATTCTCAAGGTCAAGGTCATTTATTTACTTGTAATGTTCACGGTCAAATGCCTCGGCAGGCGCGACACCGCTTCCGTGGCGGAATTCTTGTTATAACTTCTGTTTCTTTACAAGGAACGCCTTGATATTTCATACATGCATTCATCTGATGATACTCTATCGTGCTATAGCAAATCCATGACCCACCCACCCCCCACCCCTTTTCCCAAGGTCAAGGTCACAAACATAGCACATTCATAAACTTAACGTTGGGGTAAATGTCTTATGACATCTGTTTTGTTTCATGGAACTCCTTGATATTTCATACATGCGTTCATCTGATGATACTCTATTGTGCTATAGCAAATCGATGACCCACCGCCCACCCCTTACCCCAGGGTCAAGGTCACAAACTTAGCACATTCATAAACTTAACGTTGGGGTAAATGTCTTATAAGATCTGTTTCCTTTCATGGAACGCCTTGATATTTCATACATGCATTCCTCAGATGACCCTCTATCATGCTGTAGCAAATCCACAACCCACCACCCAACCCTTACCCAAGGACAAGGTCATAAACTTAGCATGTTCATAAACTTAATGTTGGGGTAAATGTTGTGTAACTTCTGTTTCGTTACAGGGAACGCTTTGATATTTCATACATGCATTCATATATATGATCCTCTATTGTGCTACAGCAAATCCATGACCCCCACCCCTTTCCCCAAGATCAACATCATAAACTTAACGTTGGAGTAAATGTCTTTTTATAACTTCTGTTTCTTTACAGGGAACGCCTTGATATTTCATATATGCATTCATCTGATGATACTCTATCGTGCTATAGCAAATCCATGACCCACTGCCCACCCCTTACCCCAGGGTCAAGGTCACAAACTTAGCACATTCATAAACTTAACGTTGGGGTAAATGTCTTATAAGATCTGTTTCCTTTCATGGAACGCCTTGACATTTCATACATGCATTCCTCAGATGACCCTCTATCATGCTGTAGCAAATCCACAACCCACCACCCAACCCTTACCCCAAGGTCACAAACTTAGCATGTTCATAAACTTAACGTTGGGGTAAATGTTGTGTAACTTCTGTTTCTTTACAGGGAACGCTTTGATATTTATGCATTCATCTGATGTGCTACAGCAAATCCATGACCCACCCCCACCCCTTTCCCCAAGGTCAGGGTCACAAACTTAGCATTCCTCATGTGAATAGCTATCATGCTGTAGAAAATCACCAATTTAGTGCGTTCATAAACTTAACGTTGGGTTATATTTTGTTTTACGCATTGATATTTCATACATGCATTCATCTTAATATGCTATAGCAAACCCACGACCCACCTTGCAACACTGACCCCAATGTCAAGGTCCACCGCACGCCCCTTAAAGGTACATGCCCACGCAGCAGGTTACACTGTACTACAACTTTTAATTTTCTGTCATGCCTTATATGAGACATATGTCTACCCACTAACGAGTTATTTTTAATTACGGTGCGTGTTAATTGGTGTTAAATCGCATTTTATATGCTGCGACCAGAAAGGGTATTTTCCGACCTCGTGCTATTTTTACAAATACGCGTCACGTGACACAGTCAATCATATCACATCTTTGACATGCGCCGTGAAGTATCGGAAGTTGAGAAGAAAAATCTCTATTCGAGTCCAAATCTTAATCTCCACGTAACTCTTTCCATTTGCTGATCTGGTCGCCAATATTAACCACTCTCTCTCTCTGTACTGCCTGTCCCTCAGACATTCTTTTGGCCGACGCTGTTTCATACAATTTCCGTCCTGGACGTTTCGACATGTTGATATTCTTGTTTACATATTGAGAAGCCTACTGGCGCGCGTAGTATACTGCGCATGCGCACCGCAAGCCGTGATGTGAAAGTCGTCGTCCCCGCACATTATCAAATAGACTGTTACCGCCGCGCGTCGCTAACAGTAAATTGATAATTAATAAATGATAATATTTGTATAGCGGGCACTCGTAATTTTTAGAACTGGTTGAATAGTGACATAATTATACACTTATTTAATTCCTATAAAGAACATTTTGTGCCTACTGCGTGGGCATGTACCTTTAACGCAAGGTCAAGTTATATAATATTCATGTTTTTTTATGCAACTGTGCCATGTTTGAGTGAAGGCTGCCAACAGGCGAGCTTCGGTGTCTTCTGACAACTCTTGTTGTTTCTTCAAATGGTGGACACCGGGTCAAAAATGGGTGGGGCAGGAGGGGGTCAAGTACGGGTCAAATGTCACATTTGACCGAATATGGTCATGTCATATATCAAATCGAAGGTCACTCTGGAGCTTTTTTTTGTCGAAATCAGGTAATTACGTCATCCGAGATGACCGCCAAAAGGTCGTTCTTTCAATATAGATTACAAACGTCTTCTTCTCGTGAACCACTTGGCCAATATTGGCCAAACTTCACAGTAATGATCAGTGGGTCAAGCCTTTTCATTTTTGTTAAAATGATGGTCATCGCGAAATCCAAGATGGCCGCCATTGAAAAGTAGGTCAAATTCTCAAAAAATCTTCCGATTTCGACGAAACTTTATATGAATGATCGAGTTAACGATGTTTCAGATTCCTTCAAATGGTGGCACCCCGGTTCAAAAATGGGCGGGGCAGGAGGGGTCAAATTTCACATTTGAACGAAAATGGTCATGTCATATATCAATTCGAAGGTATGGACGAAACGATCACTTAGGAGCATTTTTTGTCGAAATCAGATGATTACATCATCCAAGATGGCCGCCGAAAGGTCAATAGGTTGTTCTTTTAGAGATTTCAAACGTATTCTTCATACAAACCGCTTGGCCATTGGTAGCAAACTTCGCAGTTATGGTCCATTGGTAAAGCCTTTTCAGTTTTGTTAAAATGGCGGTCATTGTTAATCCAAGATGGCGGCCGTCTACGAAACTTGGCAGAAATGATCGATTTGTAATGCTTTTTCAAATTTGTTAAAATGGTGACCCCTGGGTCAAAAATGGGGTCAAATAGGGGTCAAATTTCATTTTTGACGGAATATGGTCTTATAATATGAGCCGCGTCGCGAGAAAACCTGTCTTCGGGAAATTTTTGGTCAAATTAACATTTTGTTACTATGACAATGGTATTTGTATGATGAATTGAATGCTTTTTATTTGATCATAATATCTGCAATATTCATTAAGATATTATATTGTATACAACACCACTATTCAGGTCCTTTGAGCAAATGAGATGTCACGTAAAAGCCACGTCAAACGATGTTACAGTACATATAGTAAATACATGGTTAATGCCGTCGAATATAAAATATATTCGTTTGAGCCTTAGACAGCTTTATTGGGGCGAGCTTTAGCGAGCCCCTATAAAGTTGTTGGGGCGAAACCGAATATATTTTATATTCTACGGCACTAATCATGTATTTAATTTATACCGCATACTAAACGTAATTGCTTGAACGTGCGTGACGTCATGTTTTAACGTCATTCCCTCGTCATGCGTCACAAATCCAGTGACGTGATTCAAAGCAAAATGGCGGCGTCCACGCTAGGTAGATTCGGTATTGTATCTGATTAAATCTCCGATTTATTTACGATGCGCTTCAATATTGGCTCGAGTTAGACTACACAGTTGTCATAATAAGCATTGCAATCATAATGGACATGTCCGTGTTGTTGGTTACGTCGCATATACTGTAAAAATGGACAAAATTCAGCTGCACTTCGATTTTAAAATTCGCCTCCATCTTGAATTTGCTGTTGAGACTGACTAATATTAGGCTACTTCAGGTATAACATATTAGGTTACTTGAGATATAAACTGCATTTATTCAACCCCTTTTATTAGCGCGCCTTCCGAAGGAAGCCGTGCTTATGGCATACCCCCGGCGTCGTAGGCGTCCGTCTGTCCGTCGTCCATCCGTCTGTCCATCTGTCTTCAAAAATAATAATGGCTTATATTTTCTGTTTCCTTACATGGATTTGCTTCATATTTCACACACGCATTGCTCCAAGGGTCCTCTACTGCAAATCCACGTCCGTGCCGCCTCTTCTAAGCCCAGGGTCAAGGTCACGTACTTTGTGCATCTCAAAACCTTAAGGCTCGGGTAAATGGCCTATATTTTCTGTTTCCTTGCTTGGATTGCTTCATATTTCACACACACATTGCTCCAAGGGTCCTCTACCTCTGCTAAGCCCAGGGTCAAGGTCAAATACTTTGTATGCTCGAAACACGCTCTGGTAAATGGCTCATAAATTTTGTTTCCCTTATCCAGCACGTTGTGTTTTCAAATGTGCCCTCTGTTCCTTTGCTGCCACCGGGCGCACTTCATTGTCCTCTTATTCTTACAAAAACGTGATACAACTTATTTATCACATCCTCATGCACATACCTTGCACACGAGCTGTGTTAATACAGAAACAACACCAGGAAGTGTGTCAAAGATGTGATAACCCGAGTTAATTCGAAAGTTTCAACAAAACCGTGTAGACACAGGTGAGCCAACTCATAACGAGCCGTGTCATCAGAATCTGCTCTATTTGTAAAAAATCTTCTATGTTCTATGGTTCCAATTTATCCAGTCTGGTCAAGGTATTCGTTGTTTCACACTTGGCAATGTTGTAAGTGAAAGATGTTCGTATTGTAACGTAAAAGGTGGGAAACGAATATTGCCGTCAAACCATGGTGTTGTCCAATAATATTGACAATTATAGAGAGAAAAAAGACGACAAAATTGAATTCAGCAATTTAATGCTTAATTAACAAATTTTGGTATCACATGGGAATCTTATGCACATCAAAACATGCTTTTGTTGAGAGATATTGAAATGATTGGAAAGTGTATAAATAATAAACAACAGAGTGTAATTTGGCCTTGTACAAGGGGTGGCCAATAATTTCCAGGAATGCGGTACTTGTAAACAACTGCCTGCGTTAATCTTGCCCAGATTATCATCGTTTCTGAACATCTATAGGCACCAACTCACAATCAAGCAATTTGATTGTCTGAGCCTGAGCTGTAGCACAGCGCAGGCTCATACAATCAAGCTGCTTGATTTCAAGCACCGTATTCAAGTATTTTGAAATAAAAACATTGATAAATATTGGCAAGATTAGCGCAAGCATGATTAAGATGAAATATGCGATAAATATGGGATATATGCGATAAATATACTTTCTCGTTAGTAAGTTATATTACATTGTACTGAGCTAGCCGCCATTGGCAACATCATGTCACATTAGCTGGTGCTCTTTCGATGTCAGACATAATCTGTGTTGAAAAACCTGACATTTCCCTGTTATTGCCGGTAGTTTGTCGGGAGTCTGCGATGGGTAAATTTGACGATGGAATCCCGATATCCCTGGTTTGGCAGACATTTTTTTATTTTATTTTTTCGTGGGTGGCAGGTGGGAGCATGCGATGGGTAATTTAACGATCGCGGTTCATCGTTACCGTTAATCCTGACCGGACACCTGGTCTGACCCTCATGTACGTCGTTGGCATTCTTGTATGTGACAGTTGAATCTGGTTATACCCCTTATATGAGTATTACAATTATTCGTAATCCTATTACTTGTAGGGGAAGGGGCCAAGTGTGGTATGGATCTGGCACCAGGTCCAGTTATTCTAATTTCAGGGCTTTTTTTTTTTCGATGTAAATATTCCGTTCTGATTTTGGGATTCCCCCATTTCCCCCCCCCCTCCCCCCCCCCCCCCCCCCCCCCCCCCCCCCCCCCCCCCCCCCCCCCCCCTTAAATGACCTTAACTGTTGATAGGCTGTTAAACACCAAAAAATCAATCAATCAGTTGCATTTTTTGCTTTCTGTTGCCTGAGAGTTGTATCTGGTCATAGCCATTATAAAATTAGTAAATTTAGTACTAATCATATTACTTTTAGGGAGTGGTGCTAAGTGGTGTGGTGAGATCAGATCAGGATATTCCACTTTCAGGTATAATTATTAATTTTTTATGTAAATATTCAGTTTTTGATTTTGGTTTTTTTCCTCCCGATCCTACAGGTCAAATACGGGATTCGATCCTGCTAACCTGGCTTAAAATGACGTTAGCAGGCCGTTAAACACCATTAAAATAATAAATTCACTGTTATTGGTCTAGAGCAACATTACTGGAACTTTTTAACTGCCCCTCATACGGGTTGTGTGAGAAACAATTATCACATGGCATTCCTGTTATTCCGTTTTCCTTGTGTGGTTGGTTGGGAGCACTTTAAGGGTAATTTAACGATCGGGCGTTCATCCTTACTGGAATGCTGACTTACATGGTTTGGGCCTCATGTACATTTTCGGCCTTCTGATACTTGAGAGTTGAATCCTGTTATACCTCATTAAAAAATATTAGATTAGTGCTGATCATATTACTTTTGGGGTTGGAGCTAAGTGACTTTGGTGTGGAATGGACCTGTCACCAGGTCAGGATATTCTAATTTCAGGGCTGAATATATAATTTTTTCGATGTAAAATTCCGTTCTGATTTTGGAAAATTTCCCTTATTATGAACAGATTAAGTACTGGATAGTCCAACCCGTTGGCCCGGCCTTAAATGACCTTAGCTGTTGTTGATAGGCCGTTAAACACCAATAATCAATCAATATTCCATTTTCCAGCATGTTTACCATCATCTTCGCCCTAACAATGCTGAATTAAATAATTTTGTCGTCTGCTGTAATTTCCATTTTTATCCCCCCCCCCTCCCCCTCCTTCATCTAAAATGCTTAATATTTCACACATGCATTCTTATAAGGCTCTATTACCATGCTGTGTCAAATCCACGACCGTCCAACCCCCGCTGATCCCAAGGTCAAGGTCAAATACTTAGTCTTACAAAACTTAACATCAGAGAAATATGTTCTAACTTCTATTTCTTTCATCAAAAATTCTTAATATTTCACACATGCATTCCTCTAAGGGTCTACTATCATTCTGTGACAAATCCATGACCGTCCGACTTCCGCTGATCCCAAGGACAAGGTTACGGGCCCACAGACTTTGAAAAATTTGGGGTACCTGGGCCCACGGGGGGGGGGGTGGGGGGGGGGGGATGGGTGGGGTATTCCGTAAGCCTCGCTTACTGACAAATCTAGTTCTCAACGAAAACATGGTCTGGCAGCACTTTAGAATTATTTTCATGATTCAAAAGTGTTGTCAAACCATGTTTTATTGAGAAAGAATACAAACTATTAACACTCACTATGGTACGCAGAAGACGAAAATTGTTATCTGCCGTTTTTGATTTTTTGCCTTAATTCTTAACAAAAAACCTGTTTTGGCAGCACATGAGAATCGTTGATTCTCATGCGCTGTCAAAACAAGTTTTTATCGAGAAATATTGAAAATAAAACATTTCCAGCAGACGACAAAATGTATTCAGCGTAGTAAGGGTTAAACAACAACAGAAAACAGTTTTCGGTTCACACATTTCAAGTGTTAAAATATTCATTATGTACCACTCCCATGCTCAGCCACGTTGTCCAACATTCATGAAAACGGGAAAACATAATTATATAGAGTGAAATAATTTCAAAGAAAATTAAATGAATTCATTGAAATAAAAAAGTATATACTTTAAACTCTTTGCATGCTATCGTTGGCAATAATAGCCAACACATTCTGAGTATTTTTCTTATGATTCTCTGTAAGGACTCAATTCTAATGAAATTCCAAGACATATACATGTATTCATGATATGTACAGGGAGAAATGAAAGGATCTACACTTTTTGCCAATACCACTCACTATGCAGGGCCTGTGGTGTTGAAAGGGTTAAATCTTATTTCAAATTTTTCAATTAAATCAAGATGTTTATGGTTTAACCCTTTCAACACCAAGTAACTTAATAGGATGTTCCATGCCAATGTTTCACGCTATTTCATTAATTTTGTTCATTCAAATTATCCCATTCTTCTAAAAGGGTAATCTGTACGACGTTTAAAATTATTAACAAACAGTGGAGATCCTGATGAGACGGCTCGTTACGAGCCGGCTCATCTGGATCTGCACTGTTTGCAAACATTGTCTCTATAGAGGTCTGTGGTGTTGAAAGGGTTAATTGCCGTTAATAGATTCATCCAAGTTTGGGTAAAAAAAAATGGTCGAGTGGGAGGATTTATTTACATAATTATATTTCAAATGAAAATTCAATAAATAATCCATTCTTTGCAAGTACAGATTCATGTACACAAAAATAATTTGCTTATGTGAGTATTACGATATTCGTAATCATATTTTAGGGGAAGGGGCTAAGTGACTTTGGTGTGGTATGGACCTGGCACCAGGTCAGGTTTTTCTAATTTCAGGGCCGAATATATTTGTTCTCGATGTTAAATATTTGGGATTTTCCCCCCAATGCAGCAGGTTAAAATGGGACTGAACCAATTTGCCCGGCCTTACATGACCTTAGCTGTTGATAGGCCGTTAAACACTAATAAACAAACAAACAAACAAAAATAATTTGACGTTTCATTCTGATTCAGTTCGGATTTATTGATGGCTGTGCCTGGAGAAATGGGGCTTATGGTATTTTGGTCAGTGAAACTTCTGGTCTGCATGCATTCTCCCGCATCCTGGTATAAGGATCTATACTGTTTGTTCCAAGCAGGCCAGGTGTTTCACTGACTGAATGGCGATCAGTGCAGATCCTGATCAGACTGCGCATGCATGCGCAGTCTGATCTGGATCTGCACTAATCACAAATGTTGGTTCCTATTTCTCCAATCACATGTGCTCTTCCGTGCCAGGCTGTTTAGTTTCTTTCTTTCTTTTTTCTTTAGCTTATATTTAACGGCGGCACTGGCTCTAGGACCTTGCATGCCGTCTCCCAAGAATGGGAGAAAGAACGGAGGTAGAGATTTTTTGAGAGAAGCCGGTAATTCGTATTTACAGAGCAACTACGAATTATCGGTACCCATTTACAGCTGGGTGAATTGGAGCAGTGTGGATAAAGTGTCTTGCTCAAGGACACAACGCACGCCGCTAGTCAGGCTCGAACCCACGACCCTTGGATCAGTAGTCCGACACACTAACCATTACGCCACGGCGCTCCTTTAGTTTCCTTAAAATTTTATTAACTTTTAAAGGTACATGCCAACTCAGCTGGTGTTGTGTTGGGGTGTCGGGATGTGGGGGCCGGAAGTTGTGTTTCAGGGAGAATTAATTCCCTTTTGGAGCATTGCTCACAGATGTGTCTTAACTCTTAGACTGCTACACACAACAATTGTCGTCTGCTGTTGCTTTTATATCTTGCCTTATTTCTCAATAAAAAACATGGTTTGACAGCACTTCAGAATAATTTCCAATGGAAATGATTATAAAGTGTTGTCAAAGCATGTTGTAAATTATTCTAAAATGCTGTCAAAGCATGTTTTTGATGATAAAAATGGAAAATAGAAAATATACAGCAGAGAACAAAAAAGAGGATAGCGGTGTAAGGGTTAAACTGTTTATGAAATCTATACATAAATCTATAAATGAATCTATATATGAATGACAATACTAAGTTGCTACAGGTCAATCAACCAGTCCAAAAATAGGTAAACCAGATAAATTATCATACCATATCATCGTTTTCGTGTATAATAAATAGCATGTGCATGTATGTCACTACATTGTGCATTTTGGTTCTCACAAACTAATAAGTTGTGTGGCTCAGTGGTTTCAGTACGGGAAAATATTATCCAATTAGAATAACTTGTGTTCATTCTATCTGGTCGAGAGTTTGAACATTGAAAACTTTAGTTGATGTCGCTGTGCTCTCTGTTTTATGCCTAGTTGGTGGTGAGTGGAGTACGTGAATAATGATGTTTATCAATAGTTATATATGATGTCAATGTCAGTTGCCCGGCGAGAGCTGAATCTGAGTTTTTTCAATATGTGTTCAGTTATTAGCTATCTTATGTCTCAGTAAGGCTAACTTTCTATCTCTGTCCAAAATTTATATCCAAGTAAACTCCGACGCCAAACTACTTTCGACAGGTGCGCTGTCAGTGCTGTCGATGTAAACAAATGGCTGGCGTCTGTCAAAATAAACACATTTTCTTGATGAATTTATTTCAAATGCTGGAATTATAAGGAATGAATGGCCTTTTTGTGGAATTTATCGGGGATATAAACTTGGAAAAGTCGCCTTCGTCCAGTATTCCCGCGACTTTTCCAAGTTTATACCCCGATAAATTCCACAAAAAGGCCATTCATTCCTATAGCATCAAACAGAAATTGACGTATTTTGTAACGTCAACAAATACAATAAAAAAAGAAATATAAATACTGTACAATAAATAAATAAAACAAGAGATTCGAACTCAAGAACATCGCCACTGATATCCGTGACTTAGCTTAGAAAATCTCAGCTCCACGGATGTGTTTTACTATTTCATCTGTCTTTTATATGTTCTGTATCCGTGAGACCCTTATAGTGTAAAATTTAGTCACAATAACAGCCCATTTTGTCCTGGTGTTTTACTACACAAATGAGAATAAAAGGATAACCAATGTCAAACTATGTATACCTATATATACATGTGTATTACCGGTCTATGAATGTTTTTAACATGACTGTGAAGTGTTAAACTTCTCACTCGTCAGACTGTGTAGCAAAACGCCAGGACAAGTTGGGCTGTTATTGTGACTACATTTTACACTATAAGGGTCTCAGCTCTCACGGATACAGAAAATATAAAAGACAAATGAAATAGTAAAACACATCCGTAGAGCTTAGATTTTCCGTGACTTAGTATAATCCCTCGACCAGGTATTGTTTTATGAAGAGGCTGGAAGTCAATATGGAGAAGGAACATGTGAATGGGTTTATGTACCTGTCTCACCTGTTATGTGGTTGGTTTACGACCGCTTAGTAGATAAACAAGTTGCAAATTATCTCCTGCAGACTATATGTGGGTGTATAAACATCAGAATGCAAACTGATAACTTCCGTAAGCTATGATGGGGAAGTAGTTCATAAATTGTGTAGGAGGAAATCACAAGTATTAAGAAACTAGAACTAAACGTTAATGAAATGTTAAGGAAGCTAAACAGCCTGGCACGGAAGAAATGGGGGCTGACACTGACAGCATTAGTGATTATAGTGCAGATCCAGATCAGCCTGCGCATACGCGCAGTCTGATCAGGATCTGCACTGATTGCCATTCAGTCAGTGAAACACCTGGCCTGCTTGTAGCAAACAGTATAGATCCTTATACCAGGATGCAGGAGAGTGCCTGCAGACCAGAAGCTACACTGACCAAAATACCATAAGCCCCATTTCTCCAGGCAAAACCATCAATAAATCGGAACTGAATTCTCTATGGAATGAAAACAACTTGTTTAACTATGCTTGTATTGTATCACAGAGATTTCTAGTATAGAAGATGGCTTTATTTTTTTAATTTGCTTGTACAGCTTTACGTTATATTGCCATTTGTGTATGCTATTTATCATCATCGCTTTCACCGATGCAGTAGGCAATGGAGAGTTTGTCCATGTACGATAATAATTGGCAGCAATGTGTGTCTAGACATGCTGCTTTATTGCGCATGGCCCCTATGTCCAAATACCCAAGGTCAAGGTCGATGAGTTGTTCAACAAGCCTTGAAGTGTGACAAAGGTAAATACTTTTGATGGATTTAGGCTGCCAGCGAGGGGATTTGCTTCATATACGGATGTAATAAATTTGGTATAATAATTCTGGATACTTTTAATCATCAAATATATGCAGTCGATAGTTCTATATGAAATAATGCATTTCAGGAAAAATAAAATGATTACTCCCTCAAAGTGGACTTTGCTAGAAAAGTATACTTTGCAATGTTGATGAAATAGGCTACTGGTTTGACCCTCAGGTACATCTTTGGCTTTCTTTTATGTGCATGAGAGTAGAATTTGGTTACACCCCTTGTATGAGTAATACAATTATTCCTAATGCTAGTACTCTTAGGGGAAGTGGCCAAGTGACTTTGGTGTGGTATGGACCTGGCACCAAGTCGGGTTATAATTTCAAGGCTGAATATGTGTTTATTTTGATGTAAATATTCCGGTCTGATTTTGGGATTTTGCCCCAAATGCAGCAGGTTAAATGCAGGATTGAACTTGTTCGCCCGGCCTTAAATGACCTTAGGCCGTCAAACACCCACCAATAAATCAAATCAAATTAGGCTGGATATTCTGCGGCTTCATAATAATGACAGTTTCACAGTAGTTGCATTCTATTTATTAACGTTTTTTAACTCTTTGCATGCTAGCGGCGAAAATATCCGCCAAACGAATTAGGAGTCTATGTTTTATTTCTCTCTGTAAATATGTCTTGAAATTTCATTAGAATTGAGTCCTCAGGACTCAATTCTAATGAAATTCCAAGACATATTCATGATATTTATAGGGAGAAATAAAAGAAAATACAATGAATTGACGTCCGCTATTTTTGAACTATAGAGTGGGATCAATCGCCACCCTAGGCTTGCACTAATACTTTCATAACATTGCCATCCCACTGGACTTAGGTTGAGACGACCCAACTCTATATGAACTCGGCTGTTACTGGGATATTTAACCTTCACATTTCAGTTAGACTAGTATGAAACTTCTTGCAAGTATATGGTGTTGCCAATCATTTGAAGTCTCCTTGAGACTGTTAAAATGATTGCTCACATCATATGCTTTTGTGAGATGTTAAACATTTTTTCACATTTTCCTAATTCACATGTTTGTGACCAGGGCTTACGTGTTTCCATACGTGTCCCAAGAACACTTTGTCTAACCTTGCATGTCCATTTGCCAGCCGACGGAGAAGTCAAAGTGAGAAACCAGGTGTCCGTTTTTCCTCGGAAGTGCGTAATATTTGTGTGTGACTGTCACTTCATATAACTGGTGTGTGTGGTGCATGGGACACAAAGTGATGGTTATTGTTGATTGTACACACATTGCAGATCGGTATTGTGGTTGTTCGCATATTGCATATTGTTCTCGTGATTGTTCTCGTGATTGTTCACACATTGCAGATCATTCTCATGAATGTTCATACATTGCAGATCCATATGGTGATTGTTCACACATTGCATATCATTCTCGTCATTGTTCACGCATTGCATATCATTCTCGTCATTGTTCACACATTGCATATCATTCTCGTGATGGTTCACACATTGTAGATTGTTATCGTATTGTTCACACATTGTAGATAATTCTCGTGATTGTTCACACATTGCAGATCATTCTCATGAATGTTCATACACTGCAGATCCATATGGTGATTGTTCACATGTTGCATATCATTCTCGTCATTGTTCACACATTGCATATCATTCTCGTGATGGTTCACACATTGTATAGCGTTCTCATGATTGTTCACACATTGTAGATTGTTATCGTATTGTTCACACATTGTAGATCATTTTCGTGATTGTTCACACATTGTAGATTGTTTTTCTGATTGTTCACAGATTGTTGATCGTTCTTGTAATTGTTCACACATTGTAGATCGTTGTTGTGATTGGTCACACGTTGCAGATTGGTATTGTGATTGTTCACACAGTTCACCTTGTTGGTGTGATTGTTCATGTGTTGCAGATCATTCTCATGATTGTTCACACATTGCATATCATTCTCATGATTGTTCAATCATTGCAGATAATTCTCAGGATTGTTCAATCATTGCAGATCATTCTCATGATTGTTCACACATTGCATATCATTCTCATGATTGTTCAATCATTGCAGATCATTCTCAGGATTGTTCAATCATTGCAGATCATTCTCAGGATTGTTCACACATTGCAGATCATTCTCAGGATTGTTCAATCATTGCAGATAATTATCATGAGTGTTCAATCATTGCAGATCATTCTCAGGATTGTTCAATCATTGCAGATAATTATCATGATTGTTCAATCATTGCAGATCATTCTCATGATTGTTCAATCATTGCAGATCATTCTCATGATTGTTCACACATTGCATATCATTCTCATGATTGTTCAATCATTGCAGATCATTCTCAGGATTGTTCAATCATTGCAGATCATTCTCAGGATTGTTCACACATTGCAGATCATTCTCAGGATTGTTCAATCATTGCAGATAATTATCATGATTGTTCAATCATTGCAGATCATTCTCAGGATTGTTCAACCATTGCAGGCCCCGTGCAGGCACCGGGGCGGGATCAACTGATCCTGAGAATAGTGCTGCAGTAGCCATTGCTTGTCGTAAAAGGCGACTAAACTGGCTTAACGATTGGGTTCATACTTTCCGGAACCCACTATACCGGATTTGGCCCTCATGTACATTTTTGGCTTTCTTGTGTGTGAGAGTTGAGTCAGGCTATGCCCCATATATAAAAGTAAGATTAGGACTAATCCTATTACTTTTAGGGATGGGATAAATGATATGGTGTGGCGAGGGCCTGGCACCAGATCAGGTTGTTCTAATTTCAGGACTGAATATATATTTTGATTGTAAATATTGAGTTCTGAAGTTGGGATTTACCCCCCTCGGACAGGTGGATACGGGACACGACCCCGTTGACCCGTCTGCGTGTAGACTCCCTGAGGCTCGTACCTCTATGTCAGAAAAGCGGACGTTAAACCCTATTCACTCACTCACTCACTCAACCATTGCAGATAATTATCATGATTGTTCAATCATTGCAGATAATTATCATGATTGTTCACACATTGCAGATCATTCTCATGATTGTTCAATCATTGCAGATAATTTTCATGATTGTTCACACATTGCAGATAATTCTCAGGATTGTTCACACATTGCAGATCATTCTCATGATTGTTCAATCATTGCAGATAATTTTCATGATTGTTCACACATTGCAGATCATTCTCAGGATTGTTCACACATTGCAGATCATTCTCAGGATTTTTCACACATTGCAGATCATTCTCATGATTGTTCAATCATTGCAGATAATTTTCATGATTGTTCACACATTGCAGATCATTCTCATGATTGTTCACACATTGCAGATAATTCTCATAATTGTTCACACATTACAGATGATTCTCATGGGTGGTGGTCGGGTGAATGCGACGGCGTAAATTAACGGTATGGGTTCCTCCTTATAGGAATCACGATTTGCCTGGTTTGGCCCTCCGGTACGTTTTTATAGTTCGCTCTTTTGTTACCTGGGAGTTGAATTGGGTTATTGCCCATTATAAAAGTGGTAAGATTATTACTGATCCTATTTCTTTTGGGAGGGGGCCAAGTGATTCTGGTGTGGCGAGGACCTGGCATCATATCAGGATTATTCTGATTTCAGGGCTGAATATATAGATTTTTTATTGTAAATATTCAGTTCTGATTTTGGGATTTTTCCCCCATTTGTACATGTACTTCAACATGTACATGTACTTGTACAGGTAATATATGGGATTTAATACTCAACCCATTGACCTGGCCTTAAATGACCTTAGCTGTTGATAGGCCGTTAAACCCTAACAGACAAACAAAAAAACAAACAGATCATTCTCATGATTGTTCACACATATTACAGATTGTTTGATGAACACATTGCAGATTGGTATTGTCATTGTTCACACATTGCAGATCGTCACTCTGATTGTTCACACATTGCAGATTGTCACTCTGATTGTTCACACATTGCAGATCGTCACTCTGATTGTTCACACATTGTAAATTGTTTTTGTGATTGTTCACAAATTGCAAATCATTCATGTGATTGTTCACACATGCAGCAGGTTAAATACAGTATCTAACCCGTTGACCCGGCCTTAAATAACCTTAGATGTTGACAGGCCATTAAACACCAATAAATCAATTCACTGAACTGTTCGTAAACATGGATGTTATGGTTCAATGTACCATAATAAGAGGACCGTTAAAGTTACCATAATTCCAGCATACAAATATTTACACAATTCCCTAACATTTGATTGGTCCGTAGCAAGTCTCTGTCCAAAATTTATATCCCAGTAAACTCCCACGCCGAACTACTTTCCGTAACTTTCTGCACAGTTAAAATAATTCTTAAGAAAACGGAAAATAAACACATTTTCTTGATGAATTTATTTCAAATGCTGGAATTATAAGGAATGAATGGCCTTTTTGTGGAATTTATCGGGGATATAAACTTGGAAAAGTCGCGGGAATACTGGACGAGGCCTTCCGGCCTTCGTCCAGTATTCCCACGACTTTTCCAAGTTTATACCCCGATAAATTCCACAAAAAGGCCATTAATTCCTATATTATTGGATGCTACTGATAAACACCAATTACATGTAAATGCATGTGTTTTATTTAATCAAATTCTACTGCGCTAGTGTATCAAACTTACGTTTACAAACATTGGAGACAAGTTGATAGGTGTGACCACTCTAGCCGTATAATGAAAAGCAATAACAGCAAAACATATTGACAATTTGTTGTGAAATTATCTACCATATTTATTCTAATAAACACAATTTGTGGGGCTCAAAACATGTAATGTAGGATCAAAATATGTTATTTTCTCATATAAAAGTCATTGTATATGAAAATAATATATTTAGAATGCAAATATGGGAGTGGGGCTACTTTTATAAAGTGGGCTACTATTAGAATAAATACGTTATTATTTTCTCTATCATATCTTATTATATAAATTTGATCCATAGAATTTCTTATATTCCAAAGGGAATGGCACAATATAAATATTCTGTAATATCGCAATTTGAATTTGATAATTCGTAATATTAATATTCAGTAATATAGCTCTTCGAATTATCAAATTTCAAAACCTGAAAAATTATCAGGATTTGCTAAAATATATATTATATATTTTAGCAAGTCCTGATAATTTTTCAGGTTACGTGCACGTGCATTTGAGTGCAGAAAAGTGATACAAAGCGAAACTTGTTATTATTTAACCCTTACACCGCTATCTTAATTATTTTTTTTGTCTGCTGTTTATTTTCTATTTTCCATTTTTATTATCAAAAACATGCTTTGAGAGAACTTTAGAATAATTTACAACATGCTTTGAGAGCACTTCAGAATCATTTCCATTGGAAATGATTCTGAAGTGCTGTCAAAGCATGTTTTTATCGAGAAATAAGGCGAGATATAAAAGCAACAGCAGACGACAATTGTGGTGTGTAGCGGTCTAAGGGTTAAGTATGGCTTTTGTCGTCTTTTATTATTCATGAATTTCCTGAATCTTTAATTTCAGTTTATTTGTACTGTTTTGTCACTGTGACATTGTTGGTGAATTTTTGATGGCGTGACAGACCAATTTCACTAACATGCAACACGGTTTTCAAATGTTGCCTGCCATTCTGTATTTATTGTAACTTTATTTGCATGCATCAGCATGTTTCACCAGCATTGTATAAGATGTGCTGCCAAGACGTGTCTTGCTTGTTTAACCCTTCCTACGCTGTTGACGGAAATTGCCGTCTGCTGTTTTTCATTTTTGCTTTAATTCTTAACAAAAAACTGTTTTTGACAGCACATGAGAATTGTCTCCATTGGAGACAATTCTCATGTGCTGTCAAAACCAGTTTTTTGTCGCGAAATATTGAATATAAATCATTTCCAGCAGACGACAGCATTTAATTCAGCGTAGTACGGGTTAAACATCAATGGAAATGTGGTTAATGGTTTTATTCACATTTTGCATTATTACCGGTAGTGTTATTTTCAATATCCATTTACAAATCTTGTCTGGTTACTGTGACATTAAGTTTGAATATATATTGTCATATTGTAATTTTCTAGGACACGTTATTGCTACATGATCTTGTCGTGTCATTATGCCCCTTATGTTATAATGTGATAGCAAGGGGGCATATTATGTTGCTCTTGAGATTCCGTACGTCCGACTGTGTACATTTGCCCATGTACAAACGACATGACCTTGACTTTTGTGACCTTCGATATGGTGCTGAAATACTTTCTCCATCACGTAATATCTTTAATATTCCTTGAAGGATTGCTTTAATATTTGGACACGTTAAAAAGTTTGTATGACTTTCTCAAATGACTTTGTGTAAATTTAAAGTTTTATTTTTTTACACACAATCTCTAGTTGGAGTCCAGTATGCCATGGGGGCATATCCATGTTTACAAACATATTAACTTCTAGTTAAAAATATATCTGCTCACAGATGACAGTCACAAAAAAAGGCGGGAAACAAAAAATGTCATCTGCTTTTTTTCATTTTATTTCTTAACAAAAATATGATTTGGCAGCACATGAGAATCATCTCCACTGGAGACGATTGTCATACTCTGCCAAAACATATTTTTATCAAGAAGAATGATGGGAAACAAATCCAGCAGACGACAAAATTTAACTCTTAGAATGCGGAAAATAATTTCTTTTTTGTCTGCTTTTGTTTCATATTTTGCATTTGTTCTCAATAAAAACATGGTTTGGTAACACTTTAGAACCATTTCCATTGGAAATGATTCTAAAGAGCTATCAAATCATGTTTTGGTTGAGAAAATTGAAAATAAAAAATTCAGCTTTGTAAATGTTCAATTCTCACCCTTTTCTGATACCATTTGATCTGACATGCTCTTATGGGGTGTTTACATTTACTGATTGTGTCGTTTTGTATGTTTGTAGGTCCACCAAAGTTCCTGAGACCGGAGATTCAGAGGACAGGAGTGATGTCCACCTTGTGATCCTACCACCAGGTGGTGCTGCCATTCCATTCCGTCCAATGGGAGCACAGACTGTGATAATTTAAACTGTAAATTGGCGGGAAACAAATATTTTTGCCTGCTGTTTTTCATATTTCTCTTGTTTATTTATAAAAACATCTTTGGGTGCTACCACTCGATTCCGTCCAATGGGAATAAAGACTGTGATAATTTAAACCTTAAATAGCGGGAAACAAATATTTTCGTCTGCTGTTTTTCATCTTTCTCTCGTTTCTTAATAGAAACATCAGGGAGCACTGCCATTCCATTCCGTCCAATTAATTGGAGCACAGACTGATGATTTAAAATTTACACCTTAAGGCCATAAAAAAGTACTTTGGTTCTCAGATAATGCCACGTGGGAAAATCCCTGCACTTCGAGCATTGTATCGTCGTGGAGAAATAAAATCGTACTGCAAATTAGTTGCATGATCAATAAAAAACTCTTACCATGCAAAAATATGTTAAATCCAATCATGTTGTGATTTTTCACGTCTAACTTTATACAACATACATGTATATGCATGTGGTGAGTTGAAAAAAAATCAGAAAAAATCAGAATCAAACAATTCAAACAAACAAAAAATATATTTAAAAAATCCGCCCGTCCGCATCACATTCCACAAACCCCGTGTCTGAGAACCAAAGTATTTTTTTACGGCCTAAACAGCAGGAAACTAATAATGTATTTTTGTCTGCTGTTTTTCACTTGCTTCTTTACAAAAACATGATTTCGCAGCATATGAGATTTACGTGGAGACGATTCCCATGTACTGTCGAACATGTTTTTGTTGAGGGAATTTTTTTTTTTTTACAGCAGCCAACTAAAGTTTATTCCATGTTCCAACTGTTGAAAACACTGTGATAACCTTAACCCTTACAATGCCGAATTAAAAATTGTCGTCTGCTGTTTAATTTTTATTCTCCATTTTTCTCATCAAAAACATGTTTTGACAGCACTTTAGAATCATTTCCAATGGAAATGATTCTAAACTGCTGTCAAACCATGTTTTTATTGAGAGAAAAGACAAAATAAGAAACAACAGCAGACGACAATTTTTGGTTCCTGCATTCTAAGGGTTAACACTGGGAGAATATTGATCACATGTTCATGTTTTGTAGTCGATCATCCCCGATGATCTTTGTCACCTCCATTGTATTCCTCACTCGTAGAATATTCCGGCAACTGCGGATAAAAAGTGGCTTACATTACTTTACCAACTTGGCTGGTGCTTTTCCAGTAGTCGATTTCATCAAATTGCTAAGTACATTTATCTACCCAAGTATACTTTGCGGGAGTAATTATTTATTCTGAAATGCATTATTTCATGAAAAAAACAAAGCGCCTGTTTATATTTGATGATTAAAATTATGCAGCATTCATATACAGTATTACATTATCATTGTTCAGGCTTTGGTGTATTGGTGTATTGACAAAAATGTGTTTTATTGACGGGACAAGGCCGCCATTGCCAAATATTCTGTTGTTTCCTAATTAGATACATCAGGGTTGTAGCCATGTTGAGGCGAACCGAGGCAGTTGCCTCGGTAGAAATTTTGACGATTTTTTTTTTTACGATGCGGGTCGCGCCACACGCTCCCACTGGATACACGTTTCATAAGATTTGCCTCGGTAGATTTTTACCTCTGGCTACGGCCCTGTACATGTACATGTACATATCTGTGATATTTACTTCCATATAAACCTGTGATAATGAACTTCATGCCAGAATCATTCATTCCAAATAAATTGATTTTGAAAATCGGCCATACTTTCTGTAGATGACGTGGAAATTTGGGACAGACAACAAATGACCAGACTGCTCTATACAGAACTTGACAAATTTTACACTGGTCCAGTTTGTACATTCCTGTGTGTTTTAATGTTTATACCGCACTGTTTCTTCAAATTACCACTCGTCCAGATCGAAAGTCCACTCACCAATATGAGCAGAGGAGTGGATTTGTCGAGACCTGTCTTTAACTCTGCATACTAGTGGTGAAAATATCCGCCAAACGAATTGGGAGATTATGTTTTATTTCTCTCTGTAAATATGTCTTGAAATTTCATTAGAATTGAGTCCTCAGGACTCAATTCTGATGAAATTCCAAGACATAATCATATTTACGGGGAGAAATACAAGAAAATATGATTAATTTTTGTCCGCTAGTTTTGAACTATTTATAGCCCACAAGTTTCCCAGCATGCAAAGAGTTAATTTCTACCAATTCCTGACATCATTTGTGGAAGATATGGAAGATCTTCAAAGTCTATTTGAGTAAAATTGTCTCGCATCATCAAACGTCATGAGCTGGCCGATATTGTAATGTTGGTTATCGTCTTAGGCCATAGTAAATTGATAAATCCATTTCATTTTGAGGATACATCATTTCACAATTCTTCTTATTTCTTCTTCAAAATATATGTTGTTACCATTCATTTGAACCATCTCAATGAGACGGTTCAAATGAGTGGTAACAACATATACTTCCGTGCATTATTAAGAGAATTCTTTTTATTCTTAGTGCGAAAAAGTTTTGTATCCTCTTCATGTAATGGGTTAATTTTCTGGCTTACACATCACCCTGCAGTGGGTGGCAGGTGGGAGCACGCGATGGGTAATTTAACGATCGGGGTTCATCCTTACCGGAATCCCGATGCCCCCAATGCAGCAGGTTAAAACGGGATCGAACCTGTTTGCCCGGTCTTACATGACCTTAGCAGTTGATAGGCCGTTAAACACCAATAAACAAACAAACAAACCTATTTTAGGGGAAGGGGCCAAGTGTGGTATGGACCTGGCACCAGGTCAGGTTATTCTAATTTCAGGGCTGAATATATTTGTTCTCGATGTAAATATTCTGTTCTGATTTTGGGATTTTCCCCCCAATACAGCAGGTTAAAATGGGATCGAACCTGTTTGCCCGGCCTTACATGACCTTAGCTGTTGATAGACCGTTAAACATTAAAAAACAAACAAACACATCACCCTGTGACACAGATAAATTGTTTGGGTTAGTCTGGGTTACACCACAGGTGGCAGAAATGTTCCTCTGAAAATGAGTATTTGTTCTTTTGTTGCCTGTGGTCTACACCGGTTACAAACAATATGTTAGATCCCAGCAAGAACCCCATACGTAACCAGCCATTGCAAAAATGGGCTTATTCATGTTTTGCCCAATGTCATTTAGCAAACTACACTGCCGTATATAAACCAAACTTTCACATGTTAATGGGACTTCATGTGGTATGTGGTCAAAAATGGTCATGGTGATGAAAATAGAAATAGATGGGAAAATTCCTAAATCAGAACTGAATATTTTCTGTAAATATTCCGTTGTGAATTTGGGATTTTCCATCCATCACAACAGGTTAAATATGGGATTGGGCCCTGTTAACCTGGCCTAAAATTACCTTAGCTGGTGACTATAGGAATGAATGGCCTTTTTGTGGAATTTATCGGGGTATAAACTTGGAAAAGTCGCGGGAATACTGGACGAAGGCCGGAAGGCCTCGTCCAGTATTCCCGCGACTTTTCCAAGTTTATATCCCCGATAAATTCCACAAAAAGGCCATTCATTCCTTATAATTCCAGCATTTGAAATAAATTCATCAAGAAAATGTGTTTATTTTCCATTTTCTTAAGAATTATTTTAACTGCGCCCGACGGTTACGGAAAGTAGTTCGGCATGGAGTTTACTGGGATATAAATTCTGGACAGAGACTTGCTATGGACCAATCAAATGTTAGGGAATTGTGTAAATATTTTTTTGCTGGAATTATAGGCCATTAAACATCATTACTCGTGACGAGCCGTCTCATCTGGATCTGCACTTTTTGCCAGTAATTTTCATATCAAGTTCCATTCCAGTTATGTAGGGGTGACTGGTTTAATTGAAGCAGCATGAATGGTTTCTACTAGTAGTATGCTATTCAATCGACAGTGTGGAACCTGATCAGATTGTATATTCACAGTCTGGTCTGGGTCTACACTGGTCGCTTAACCATTTTCCTTGTGGGTGGTTGGTCGGGAGCACACAACAGGTAATTCAACAATCAGGGTTCATGTTTACAGGAATGCCGACTTACATGGTTTGGCTTTCATGTAAATTTTTGGCCTTCTGATACTTGAGAGCTAAATTCTGTTATACCCCTTTAAAAAGTAATAATATTAGTGCTGATCATATTAGTTTTGGTTGGAGCTAAGTGACTGGTGTGGAATGGACCTGGCACTAGGTCAGGATATTCTAATTTCAGGGCTGAATATATATTTTTCTGTAAATATTTCGTTCTGATTTTGGGAATTTCTCTCGTACAGGATGGTCCAACCCCAACCATTGGCCCGGCCTTAAATTACCTTAGCTGTTGATAGGCCGTTAAACACCAATAAACAAACAAAACAATCCTTGTGGTGTAACCTTGTGTCTCTGTATTTGGTATATTTCCATCATAAAAAAATGGTCTTATTTCGTGTTTCACCAGTGTAGCTCATGATTAACCCATTTCACGGTGAGGATATGCCATTTTAATTGGGGAAAATCATATAAATATTTGTTTTAAATGTGCTTAGAAGTATATGTCGCGACCACCATTTGAACCGTCTCATCGAGACGGTTCAAATGAGTGGACGCAACATATACTTTCATTGAGAGATAACAAAAATAAAAATATATTATTTAAAACAATTCATACCTGTGTATTCGCATGTAATGGGTTAACGGCATGCCAATATGACTGCACAGTCTGACCTGGGGGCTCGATGTAAATATTCCGTTGGGATTTTCCCCCCAATGCAGCAGGTTGAATGCGAGTACAAACCCGTTGGCCCGGCCTTAAAGGACCTTAGCTGTTGTTAGGCCGTTAAACACCAATAAACAAGCAAACAAAACTGACCTGGGGCTGCACTGGTTGCAGACATAATAAGACCCATTTTGTCATGGTGGATCTAATATTCACGTAGCATCTTCACCACTGATGTGTTTAGGATCATGACAATATACGGAATAGTAGGTTAGTGCCGTGAATGGAAAAAAATATCTGGCAAGGCTCAGGAAACGGGATGGGCGAGGCTCTGCCGAGCACATCCCGTTTCCGGAGCCTCGCCCATCCCGTTTCCGAGCCGTGCCAGATATTTTTTCTCATTCACGGCACTAACCTACTATTCTATTTGAATAGAGGTTAGTGCCGTGAATGGGAAAAAATATCTGGCGCAGCACAGAAACGGGATGTGCTCGGCAGAGCCTCACCCATCCCGTTTCCTGAGCCTTGCCAGATATTTTTCCCATTCACGGCACTAACCTACTATTCTCTATCTATTTTCCTTATTTCTGAACCAAAGTATATGTTGTGACCACTCATTTGAACCGTCTCGGCGAGACGGTTCAAATGAGTGGTCACAACATATACTTCTGATGAGAAATAAAGAAATTCTTAAGCCATGCCGGATATTTTTTCCCATTCACGGCACTAACCTACTATTCTCTATTTACAGGGTGACCTTTGTAATGTGAATACTCTCGATAAGTGTGGCAGTTATATTGTATTTGGAATTAATTCCTAGAAACAGTGGAAGAGGTGTTTTGCATGGTCTCTATGGGGACGGCTAGCTATTATTGGCCGCTGGCACACTTATCACTACTGTGTTCCACTCCGCGCCGGCGTAAAATGCTTCACGTCGAAAAAATGCACCGGTTTTCTGACTACACGTCACTTGGCTCTACATACATACATGTACCGCATAAACACATATTTCGTCTAGTAACCGGCGCAAATGAAAATGTGTTTATGCATTATGTTCTGTATGTAGCTGAATTGGATTTCCCTAAATGATACTCTTTTGTGTTGGTGGGCCGTTAAGCACCATTCCATTCCCAGGAATCGGGCATCTATTTCGACTTGAAACATTTTACGCCGGCGCGGAGTGCCACACCATTGTTTATTTGATCCGATTTGCTGTTTTATGCCTACATCTGCATACCGTTTATCAGGTAACGAGTTGTGTATTGACCTGCTACGTACTGTCTGGTAACGTCGTTTATTGCATAAAATGGGCTTTCACAGTATTAACACAGTGTAATAAAAATCACAATAACATAACATAAACATATTTTATTCGGCATAAAGCAATACAATGCTTCTAGCCATTAAACAAAATTGTGTAGTGCACACAAAATAAATATTATCAGAATGGAAGTGAAGGAGCTTTTTTGTTAAAGCGAAATACCACCTAAATTGTGTAAATAGTGAAGGTTGAAAACAGCGTATATCGAGTCAGAATCCACATATGTGCAGTCTGACTCGTGTATATGCTGATTGCAATGATAAATGCTAATGCTGATCACATATATGTGTAATGTGTAAAGAGATACCGATGTTTGCTGGGATATTATAAATGACATAAATTATGTTCGGGTATTGCAAACATCTTTCTCATTTCAGATCGCACACTTGTGTTGTAGATATATTGTAGTACATGTACATCGGTATGTGAAATATTAATAACTGAAATGAAAATTATGTCTTAATTATTCTCCTAATTCTTTCCTTAAATTGTTAGCAAAATAAATATATTTTGACAAATTAATTACTGTATTTTTTATTTGTTGATGTTAAATTATCATATTTATTTAATGTTGGCCATCTTCAAAAATAAGGTTTTAAATATTGTCTTCTTAGGTTTGAGTACAGAGGACATACCAAGAGAAAATGATATTCGCTTTCTACTGAGTTTAGGTTACAGCATTAACATTTTCTTTCGTCTCTAGGAATATTATTGTATATACCTCTTTCTATTTCTAAAGTATGGGAAGATAATCAAAATCGTGATAATGCAATTTTATATTCATTATAATGTCTAAGTATGGTTCTAACGTAAGAGTAGTTTTATACCTGGCATACGATGAGAGACGTTGAGAACTTTTTATATCGTTTTACCAGGATTGATAGTAATTGTCTAAAACCCTATGTCTAATTTGCACGATGTAGTTTATATTATTATTTATCAGTGTGTCTTGACTCACCCATAACTCTGTTAACCCTATACTATCATTAATCATTGTTTTTATCTTATAAGCCCAGTTTGTGTTATTATAGGTTATATTATTTTCTGCGTCGTTTTTTAGCATGTTATACATTATTTTGGTTATACTGTCATCATTTAATTTTAATAGTTTTATCTAATATCAGGTTATGTGAACCTTACACATTACAGTTAGTGGAACTCTGCCCAATTCTAGTCCTATTAGATTGGTCGATTTATTGACACATAATATAGTATTCGTAGAAATTTAGTATGTATGTTTTCCAATGTGAAACCCCCATATTTCTGATGAGTAATTTAACACGCTAGACACTAATTTATCAAATAATTTGCATTTTTCATCTGTTGTAAATTCATATTGATTGAACACAGAAAAGAGCCTGTACATCGCTTTCGAGGCATGCTCAGTTATACATTTTTGTGTTCTAGCATGTGCCATTTTTGAAAAAGTATATACCTAGATATTTGAAGGAAGTAACAATTTCTAGTTGTTCATTATATAGATAAAAGTCGTATTTGGTATGACGTCCTTTTTCAAATATTACTACTTTCGTTTTGGTTGTATTTATTTTTAGTCCCCATGTGTTACAGTAATTTTCTATGTCAGTCAACATAGCTTGCATCAATAATGGTGAGGTTGCAAATAATACTTGATCATCAGCATAGAATTTTATTTCATTTATCGTAAAAATTCCATCTATGTTTGTGTTAATATTTTCAAGTATATCGTTTACAAACATCATGAATAATAAAGATGAACTCCGATCCCCCTGTTTTACCCCAATGTGTGAATTGATGAAATCAGATGTTTTCTGGTTATGTTTTATTGATGATCGAACAACGGAGTACATAGCTTTTATTGCTTTAGTCATTTTTCTCAGCTTTCTCAGCTAGCAATTTTTGCCATAGAAATGACCGATTTATTTTGTAGCATTTTTCATACTCAATAAAAATACTATATAGCTTTTGACCAGAATTTAATACCTTAGATATTATTGACTGTAACATGAAAATACAGTCAGTGGTAGATTTTCAAACTTGATACCCATATTGAAAATCTGTTATTTTTTCATATTGTTTTGTCCATTTTGTTAAGCGGTTTAATAATATTTGTGATTATATTTTGGCTAAAATGTTATTCAGAGTTCTTCCTCGATAATTTTTAGCTTGTGTTTGGTCGCCGCCTTTAAATATAGGTATAATATACATGTAGCCTATTCCCCATTGCTTATCTCTCCTGTTACTGTGACCTAATGCCGCGAGGTGGCGCTGTAAAAATAACTGCTATGACGTGGCAGTAGTACAGCTGTCTTACCTGATTGGTGGATGAAGGTTTCTTATATATAATTTCGTTTGGATTTACGGACATCATGTATTTGTTGCATAATTTCTTCGTTTTTAGCTCGTTTTTAGCTCGCCTGCACGAAGTGCAGAAGAGCTTATGGCAGAAGAGCTTATGGCATACCCCCGACGTCGTCGGCGTCGGGTCGGCGTCGTCCACAAACTTAATGTTGGGGTAAATGTATTATAACTGTAGCAAATCTACGATCCATCACCCAACCCTTACCCCAACGTTAAGTTTATGAACATGCTAAGTTTGTGACCTTGGGGTAAGGGTTGGGTGATGGATCGTAGATTTGCTACAGCATGATAGAGGGTCATCTGAGGAATGCATGTATGAAATATGAAGGCGTTCCATGAAAGGAAACAGATGTTATAAGAAATTTACACCAACGTTAAGTTTATGTTTGTTTGTTTGTTTATTGGTGTTTAACGGCCTATCAACAGCTAAGGTCATGTAAGGCCGGGCAAACGGGTTCGATCCCATTTTAACCTGCTGCATTGGGGGGAAAATTCCAAAATCAGAACGGAATATTTACATCGAGAAACAATATATTCAGCCCTGAAATTAGAACAAGAGGGCCATGATGGCCCTAATTCGCTCACCTGACTCCATGAACACCAGAGGAGAATGTGACATTGAGTTCATGTGTTTTAAAATTGTGCTATTTTTAGATGGCGGTCATCTTGGATTAAGCAATGACTCTCATTTTAAAATCTGAAAATGCTTCACCCAAGGGTCTTAACTTACTATGAAGTTTGACCATCATCGGCCATGTGGTTTCCGAGAAAAAGACGTTCAAAATCTTGAATAAATGACCTTTTGGCGGCCATCATGGATGACATAATCATCCGATTCCGACAAATATTGCACCAGAGCAATCGTCTCATCGATACCTTCAATTTGATATATGACATTAGCATATTCGGTCAAAAATAAAATTTGACCCCACGGGCCACATCCATTTTTGACCCTGGGGTAACCATTTTCACAAATTTGAAAGAGCATTGTATATCAATCATTCCTACCAAGTCTCATCGAAATCCGGCCAGCGGTTCATGAGAAGAAGAATTAAGAATTTGTGCTATTTTTAGACGGCGGCCATCTTGGATTAGTGATGACCTCCATTTTAACAAATCTGAAAAGGCTTCACCCATGGACCATAACTCTTACGTTTGGCTACCATGGGCCAAGCGGTTTATGTGAAGAAGCATTTTGAAATCTCTAATAAAAGAACGACCTTTTGACCTTTCGGCGGCCATCTTGAATGACCTAACCATCCGATTTCGACAAAAAATACACCAGAGTGATCGCCTCGTTGATACCTTCAATTTGATATATGACATGACCATATTCGTTCAATAATAAAATTTGACACCAATTTGACCCCACGGGCCACGCATATTTTTGACCCCGGGGTCACCATTTTAACAACTTTGAAAGAGCATTGTACATCGATCATTCCTAGCAAGTTTCGTCGAAATCCGGCTAGCGGTTCATGAGAAGAAGATTTTTTAAGAGTTTATGCTATTTTTAGACGGCGGCCATCTTGGATTAGCGATGACCTCCATTTTAACACATCTGAAAAGGCTTCACCCATGGACCATAACTCTTAAGTTTGGCTACCATGGGCCAAGTGGTTCATGTGAAGAAGCATTTTGAAATCTCTAATAAAAGAACGACCTTTTTACCTTTCGGCGGCCATCTTGGATGACCTAACCATCCGATTTCGACAAAAAATGCACCAGAGTGATCGCCTCGTTGATACCTTCAATTTTATATATGACAAGACCATATTCGGTCAAAAATTAAATTTGACCCCAATTTGACCCCACGGGCCACGCCCATTTTTGACCCCAGGGTCACCATTTTAACAACTTTGAAAGAGCATTGTACATCGATCAGTCCTACCAAGTTTTGTCGAAATCCGGTCGGCGGTTCTTGAGAAGAAGATTTTTGAAGAATTTGTGCTATTTTTAGACGGCGGCCACCTTGGATTACGTAATGATGTAATTTTAACAATTTTGAAATCCCCCTACCTAAGGACCATGACCATGAAGTTTGGTGACTATAGGCCCAATGGTTACGGAGCTGAAGACGTTTGAAAATGTTCACGGACGACGACGACGACAACGAAGACGACGACGGACGACGGACACATTTTCAAACGTCTTCTCCGTAACCATTGGGCCTATAGTCACCAAACTTCATGGTCAAGGTCAAGGTCACAAACTTAGCATCTTCATAAACTTAACGTTGGGTAAATGTTGTGTAACTTATGTTTCTTTACAGGGAACGCCTTCATATTACATTCTTGGATTCATCTGATGATACTCTATCGTGCTATAGCAAATCAATGACCCACCGCCCATCCCTTACCCCAAGGTCAAGGTCACACACTCATAAACTTAACGTTGGAGTAAATGTCTTATAACATCTGTTTTCGTTCATGGAACGCCTTGATATTTCATTCATGCATTCCTCAGATGACCATGACGACTCTATCATGCTGTAGCAAATACACGACTCGCCACCCAACCCTTACCCCAAGGTCAAGGTCACAAACCTAGCACATTCATAAACTTAGCGTTGGGGTAAATGTTGTGTAACTTCATCTGATGATACTCTATCGTACTATAGCAAATCCATGACCCACCTCCCACCCCTTTCCCCAAGGTCAATGTCACAAACTTAGCACATTCATAAACTTCACGTTGGGGTAAATGTCTTATAGCATCTGTTTCCTTTCATGGAACGCCTTGATATTTCATACATGCATTCTTCTGATGATACTCTATCGTGCTATAGCAAATCCATGACCCACCCCTTACCCCAAGGTCAAGGTCACAAACAAATTAGCATGTTCATAAACTTAACGTTGGGGTAAATGTTGTGTAACTTCTGTTTCGTTACAGGGAACACTTTGATATTTCATACATGCATTCATCTGATGATCTATTGTGCTACAGCAAATCAATGACCCCCCCACCCCACCCCTTTCCCCAAGATCAACATCATAAACTTAACGTTGCAGTAAATGTATTTTTATAACTTCTGTTTCTTTCAAGGGAACGCCTTGCTATTTCATACATGCATTCATCTGATGATACTATATCGTGCAATAGCAAATCCATGAACCACCCCCACCCCTTTCCCCAAGGTCAACATCACAAACTTAGCACATTCATAAACTTAACGTTGGGGGTAAATGTCTTATAACATCTGTTTCCTTTCATGGAACGCCTCGATATTGCATACATGCATTCATCTGATGATACTATATCGTGCTATAGCAAATCCATTACCCATCGCCCACCCCTTACCCCAGGGTCAAGGTCACAAACTTAGCACATTCATAAACTTAACGTTGGGGTAAATGTCTTATAACATCTGTTTCCTTTCATGGAACGCCTTGATATTTCATACATGCGTTCCTCTGATGACCCTCTATCATGCTGTAGCAAATCCACAACCCACCACCCAACCCTTACCACAAGGTCAAGGTCACAAACTTAGCATGTTCATCAACATGCATTCATCTGATGATCCTCTATTGTGCTACAGCAAATCCATGACCCACCCTCCCCACCCCTTTTCCCAAGGTCAAGGTCACAAACTTAGCACATTCATACATACATTCTTCATGTGAATAGCTATCATGCTGTAGAAAATCACCAACTTAGTTCGTTCATAAACTGAACGCCCCGTGCAGGCACCGGGGCGGGATCAACTGATCCTGAGAATAGTGCTGCAGTAGCCATTGCTTGTCGTAAAAGGCGACTAAACTGGCTTAACGATTGGGTTCATACTTTCCGGAACCCACTATACCGGATTTGGCCCTCATGTACATTTTTGGCTTTCTTGTATGTGAGAGTTGAGTCGGGCTATGCCCCATATATAAAAGTAAGATTAGCGCTAATCCTATTACTTTTAGGGATGGGATAAATGATGCTGGTGTGGCGAGGGCCTGGCACCAGATCAGGTTGTTCTAATTTCAGGACTGAATATATATTTTGATTGTAAATATTGAGTTCTGAAGTTGGGATTTACCCCCCTTGGACAGGTGGATACGGGACTCGACCCCGTTGACCCGTCTGCTTGTAGACTCCCTGAGGCTTGTACCTCTATGTCAGAAAAGCGGACGTTAAACCCTATTCACTCACTCACTCACTCATAAACTGAACGTTGGGTTAAATTTGGTTTTACGTCTGTTTTCAGGGAGCGCATTGATATTTCATACATGCATTCATCTTAATATGCTCTATTATGCTATAGCAAACCCACGACCCACCTTACACCACTGACCCCAATGTCAAGGTCCACCGCACGCCCCTTAACCCAAGGTCAAGTTATATAATATTCATGTTTTTCTTATGCAACTGTGCCAAGTTTGAGTGAAGGCTGCCATCAGGCGAGCTTCGTTGTCTTCTGACAACTCTTGTTGTCGTTTAATATATACTTTAATCGTTGTTTTTCCTTCGCCTAGTTATACGTGGATTATTTATGCGTTGGTTGCAATCGTCGGCAACGACTATCTGTGCGGAAGTCGGTTGTAATTCACGGTCAAACAGACAGCAGAGCCAGAATCAGAAAAAATGTGAAATTAAATATTATATTTCTATTTTCTTTTACAAAATGCTGACATAATCTCCGACATTTCGTAAATTGATTCTTTGTAGAATGTTACTTCAGCATACTTGTGCTTTGACAATTTCGAGTTGAAATAATCAGTGACACGGCCGTGCACCGGATTACTGCGCGAAATTAGGTCACCAAATTGGTGGCCGCCAGCAGTAATCCAATTTTCACATTTGCCCGCGAACTGGTTCTACCCAGATTGCACAGATTCAAAATGAAAAAATTCACACTCGGCCGTTAAACGTAAGCAAGCGAGCTTTCTATAGTTCCGAAAATTCAATATTGATGTGTTTGTTTTTACACATAGATGAATGTTATATTGCAGGACGAAAATTGTGTTACTTGAATGTCCACTGCTTATTTTCCCGTAAATACTGTTTTCGAATACTAAAATATAACTAAATCACATATTTTGTTCGTTGACAGATAAAAAGAATTAAAAGTATATATTCAATTTTGACATGTACAGTACATTCTTTACTATTTCTAATCTATTTTCCTAATGACTTGTTTCAAATAAATAGAAAATATTTGGACTTGATGTTAAAAACTAAAGATGTTTTCCAGAAGAAAATCGTTGTTTTGCCAAATGGTCGTTATGTCGAAACTTGGTCCTATATGTGGCTGTGAAATGGGGTTTGTGTGAGTTGTGACCAGTGTAGGCCTAATCAAATATATAGAGAATAGAAGGTTAGTGTCGTGAAAGGGAAAACATATCTGGCAAGGCTCAGGAATTTCTTTATTTCTCATCAGAAGTATATGTAGTGACCACCATTTGAACCGTTTCGCCGAGACGGTTCAAATGAGTGGTCACAACATATATTTTGGTTCAGAAATAAGGAAAATAGATAGAGAATAGTAGGTTAGTGCCGTGAATGGGAAAAAATATCTGACAAGGCTCAGGAAACGGGATGGGCGAGGCTCTGCCGAGCACATCCCGTTTCCGTGCCGCGCCAGATATTTTTCCCATATACGGCACTAACCTACTATTCAATTTATCCCGTCAACACCTACACATGGCTGTAAAATGCAAAAATAGTAATGACTGGATATCAAAAATGTTTCACGGCACCGTTTCATGGCACATACACACTGTGTTGACGGAATAAAACACTCCTGTAGTCTAAATGCTATCTAGATTGCATATTAGTGTGTTTTATTGAAGGAATGACGAAAAGTGCAGATCCTGTTCAGACTGTGCGGATGTACAGGCTGAACTGGATCTACACTGGTCGCAAACGCCCTATAAGCCCCACTCCGCAATTATAGCGAATAATTTTCCCAGTGCTGTCACCCCGGGCTTTCCTTAATTGACCCCATGTACAGCATTGTTTCATTGTAAGTGGACAATGGCCTACAAGAATGAAGTTATGACAGTTTGACCAGCATAGCACAAAGATCCTTCTATGCACATGACAGCTCTGACAAGTGTCTACTCTGTTGCCCGTCTACCTTTTCATTATATATACGTACTATCGGGAAAAACATAGATTGTAACCTGACGATGTAAATATAAATACATGTATATACAGACTGGTATCCTACAGCTGTTGACAATTGCACAGTATGTCCATTTTGTCACACACTGTCGCATTTCAGTACCGGTATGTAGTTTGTAACTAGGTAATTCTTATATTTTTACAGTACAGTACAGTCCCATATATTTATATCAGCCTTCTAATAAACTGGAGTTCTAAGTAGTCTGTTGAATTATTACCTGTAATAATCGTATTATGCATACATTTCGGAAGTACTACTGATACGTCATATACCCACGTGACCGCAAAGGGAAGTAACTGTGGTAAGCAACATTAGGGGAAGTTAGTCATGCAGTGACGGCTGGAAAAACTGGCTGTCCGGAATATGAAATCCGTAAAAGAACGGCACATACTGGTCGGATTACTGTAAAATTTGTTTTATTTGATATATAAATGATGAATACATAAGCGTATCGCGAAAACAGAAGCTTGTTATATCTCCTTTAAGTAATTGATACAACGTTTCATCTGTAATCCGTGGCTTGAACTCACTGGAAGATATATAGATAATCCACGGCTTGTCTTCCGTTTACTTGTTCAAACGTATGTTGACCAAACTTCACGTGGATGATCTTAAGGTACAGTATTTTCAGTATTAAAATGGAAATCAAATGACACATCACGAACTACTGGATATATTTTGATGGAACGTTGTAAAACACGTAGATACAAAGCTCTTTCAGGTTTGTTAAAATGGTGATCCTGTAGCCGATTTCACCAACATTGCAAAGCATACTTTTCTAGCAAAGTATACTTTAAGGGAGTAATCATTTATTGTTCCTGAAATGCATTACTTCATATATAACTAACGACTGCATATATTTGATGATTAAAAGTATGCAGAATTATTATACTGACTTTATTACATTATCACAGCCAAGATGGATTACACATGGATATGCCCATGATGCCAGGCGGGTCCAAAAGATATTTGTAAGGCGATCATTTCTATACTGTACACATGTTAAACCGAACTGGCAAATAGCTTCGAGTATGATGTAATTATGATGTAAATGGACACCGTCACAGTGAAACCTCTCTAAACCGGACACCCTGGGAGGAGGTTACCAGGGTGTCCGGCATCAGGCATTTGATCATTATGAGCCATTGCTGTGAGCTTTGCGATCAGGAACAGACATTATCACCTGAGATAAATAACCAAGAAACTCATCGAAAATATGATCACAATTCTTTTCCTGGTGTCCGGTTTAGAGAGGTTCCACTGTATTTGTATTAAATTGAAGAGATGAATACATTGAACGGTTGCTTACATACTTCGAGACGAGGCCCATTTTGGTTTCTTGTTGCTACTGTCTGTTCCATGTTTTGCTGCCGACGAACATTTGGCCATTAAACACATTAAAAAGTATTTAAAAGTAAGTACTTTTTCATCAATAACAAAAAAAGTCACCCTCCCGAAAAAAAAATATTTGATGAAATTCCATCAAATTTTTATTTTATTGCGAGAAAACAATTTTCCTATGGGAACTTAACATGGGGAGTCAATTTCCATTTTTTTTCGTTTTTTGATCCTTCAGGTTCAAAAAAATAAAAAAATTGGAAATTGACTCCGAAACCTGGCGCAATAGCTTGACAATGATGTAACTAAGAAAACGTTAGATTTTGAAAATCGGTCCACAAATAAAAAAAATATTTAAAAAAAAAATCTATTTTTAGCCCCCATATTAAATTCCCATAAGAATAAAATAAATATTTGATGGAATTTCATGAACAATTTTGTTTTGGGGAGGGTGACTTTTTTGTTATTGATAAAAAAGAACTTACTTTTAAATATTTTTTAGATATAATGTGTTTAATAGCCAAAAGTTCGTCGGCAGCAAAACGTGGAACAGACAGTAAATATCTTTCCCACTACTGGCATACGATTTATTACATCAATATCTATCAAATCATTTCTGAGATAATCAAGGTGCATGATCACGTGGTTACAACAACAACAACAACAACAACAACGTCGCCCACTCCAAAGTACGGTAAGTATTATTTGATATTTTCCTTAATATGCAACGGATTTTTATGAAATATGGCGCAGCAAATGCGTCTTCATGAGCTGTATTTGGTGGTCCTGGGAGTTTTGCAAAAAACGACAGAAATTTTGGCGAAAATACAGAGACCACCAAATGCAGCTTAACAAGACGCTTTTGATGCGCCATATTTCATCAAAATCCGTTACGTAATAAGGACACTATAAAAGATTACATACTTTGAATCAGATGGATTCTGAAAGTTTCAGTACTTGTTGTTGTTGTTAGTACCACGTATTCATACACCTTGATAATTAGACAAAGTGTCCTGCAGGTGGGTGTAAATAGCAGGGTGTGTGACGCACATTACCACCAGTTCTCAGAAATAAAATACAGATCGCCCCGGTATAAAATTGGACCAATAACAATTTTACCAACGCAGTTTCGTACCCACCGTATGTCTTAACCAGCGACATCATCCCGTCATATGTCTAGACATCCGGGGGCCGTTTCACTAAGCATTGTACGATTAAGAAGTTGTTAAGTGCAAAATTGAAATCCACAATAACGTTTGTTCTGACACTCGATTTTCGAAACTCTTTCGTGAATGCGTTACAATTGATGACACGAACCCGTAGGTACAAAATGGTAGCATTTGTGATAAACACGCTAATTTGAGAAGCAAATTCATAGAAATCTTCGTACGAAAACTGTTATCGTACATGTACAACGTTTAGTGAAACGGCTCACAGGAGATCACAGATAGCATTTCGTGCTAATGAAGTTGGTTGTTTTGATGTGGTGGAGCTTTGCAATGTAAATCGTGTGAGGGAAAGAACATCCCGTTTCCTTCCCGGTGGTCTCACTTCGCCAAGTTGGTGTGTTCTCATACCGGAAACAACTGCTGAATGCGCTAATTAATGAGACACGCTATGTGATTGTGAAAAACATTTTCATGCAAAATCGCACATCTACTGAGGTTCCGGCTTGGTGGGCAGACGAGAAATGGGAAGGTCCTACAAGTGCCCTACTTCTATTTATTAACACCTTAATGAAAAGTCATGCAGAGCATGATGTTATTAGCCGATACAATCAGGGTTCAATATATGTCCACATTTTAGTAGTTACGGAATCTCAGGGAAAAGTGAGAGAAGTGTTGATTTCCTACCCAACCAAATTATATTTAGAAAATTACTATGGATTTGCCATTTACTTGGCGGCCATTTTGAGTTATCTGACAATGGAGTATATTAACTGCAATATTATTCCAGTTGAAAGAATTAACCTTTGAACATAGGTGAAGGCGCTTAGCATTACACAAATATGTAGCAAGTCAACCGAAATCTCATAAATACCAGATTTTTGGCGGCCATCTTGAAAATATGATAATAATATACTGAATATTAGTGTAGTTTACGTAAATTCTTTAATATATCCATCTGAAATGTTTTTGAACAACTTGCACCAATTTCCAAGTTAAGGACCATGACCTACCTATTGGTTCATATATTGCCAATTTTCGACTTCCGTCAAGCATAAAGTTCGATGACCTTGAAATGACCTTGAACTTGGTTCAACAAAATGGCACCCGGATTGTTTGGAAACCTTATACATTCAAGTTTATAAAAACACCGGGTGCCATAAATTAACACGAGGTGCCGGAATCTTATATATATACCTATTGCCCAGACTGTAGAAAGATGCCAGAATTTAAGAAAAACAAGCGTGTAAAAAGGTGATTAATTTGGTGTGCAAGTACTGTATGTGAACTTCAATGTATATATTGCCAATGCAGATATACTGTCTGTATAATCGAGACGCACCATGTGATTTTGAACCTACAAACAGGTGCGCAATTTCATGAAATATGCTAAAAGTTGATGAAATTCTCAAAGCAAATGCGGAATAGAATTCTGCATTTGCTCTGAAAATTTCGACAACCTTCGGTGTCATTCCAGGAAAATATCGTAATTTTTTTATTTTTTTTATGAAATTACGCCCATTTTTGTGGGTACAAAATCACATGGCGCATCTTAATTATCATTATTACACTGGTGCTGCACTCCGCGCCGGTGGAAAATGTAAGACAATCCACTTGAAAAATATGCGCTATTATAAAATGTTTCTAGATGAGTGTTAAAAAATCAATAAAATTACTACTCGTCTTTAAACATTGTTTTACAATTAATGGCGCCTATTGTATCTTTCAAGTGGATTGTCTTGAAATATTTCCATCGGCACGGAGTGCAGCACCAGTAAGTGGACTGTTTCTCTAACGGTGCATCACACATATAGAAAAGTATATGTGACCGTGGCTTGAGAAAAAGGCCTTATGGGGTTTGATCAATCTGGATATTAATCTGCTAGCACACTCCTGTATGTGAATGTGCAGGCTGATCTGTGCCTACACTGGTCATATTACCATTGAAAGGAAGTAACACCATGCTTACTATGAGTGTTTATACTTTATTATTACATGCGTTATGTGATAATCATGATAATGGAATAAATGATAAAGTATACATGTTTAGCTTCTATTAAAATGGTTTTGAATTGGGATAGGTATATGATTTTAATTTCAAAAGGTGCCAGCAAATCTGATGAAGAAATTCCACACCCCAGGCCCAGGAATACCAATTCAGCGATTTCGGTCGGCTGCCGGCATGGTACAGATAAACAGGTCGGCTGTCGGTCGGTATAGTCGACTATACCGACCGACAGACAACCTGTTTATCGGTACCATGCTGGCAGCCGACCGATATCGCATAATCGCTATTTCTTTGCAATCAATAGAAAAGTAAATGTTTGATGGCGAAATAAGTGAATCATAAAAGAAGAGTTCAGTATTTACAAAAGGATACGAAGGAGTGCAAGGACCCGTATAGATCAATTTGGTTCAGTTAAAATCAACAATTGAGTCACACAAATTTACTAGTCCACACGAAACGGTAACAATTTTGTCAGTGACCGTCTTACCAAACTTATCATTGTTCATGAGACAATTAATGGGAAGACAGCCGTTCAATATAGTATATTTCTGTCGAACTGAACCAATAACCCGTTCCACATGTATTCTTGAGTGGGCAAGTTTACGCGTTGATTCCACGTCCAGAGGGGATAGCTGATCACGACCTTTCGTAAATGCTGGAATCTTCACTTCTGCAGCTACCAGCCAACACTGTCCTTGACATCAAATCCTCTGTCCGCCAACACTAAATCCCCAGGTAATAACTTGGACAGGAAGTCACTGTTCTCTGTCACAAACTTGTCACTCACACGACCACCCCATGCTTTCGATATGAAGGACACACTGCCCTGAGGAGTAATTCTAATTAGAAATTTCACAGTGTGGTGGTGTTTGTATGAAGACCATGTTTCTGCTCTGGCTTTCAAACCACTTGGTTTCTCAATAAATACCTCAAAACAATCAATTATCACTGCACACCTGTGGCCAAAGTACTTCCTAAATTCCATTGGCATGGTTTTTCTCAATGTCTCGCGCTCTGGCCATCTTATGAGTTTGTTTACCCGCTTGTACATACAGTCAATTGTCCGTGAACAAAGTCTAGATATTGTTGATTGAGTAGTGTCGAATTCATACGCAAGAAAGAGATTTGACACATTTAGTCGCAATTTCACTAATGTCAATATAATTACCTTGAATTTGGGCATGACCAGACTGGATGGCAGGTGAGGCTCCAGAAAATTAAACAATATAGATAGAACTGTGAATGATTAGTGAATAGTTTCCAAATGGGCCACTTTTTCCTTCAGCTCCCCATTCTCTGTACGCAGTTCCTGCAGCTCCAGCGACATAGCCTCCATGAGTGGACCATCAACATCAGTCTGTGACTGAACGCCGTCTTCATCAACGCTGTCACCCATATCCATACCCGTCTCAGTGTGATCAGGTCCAACAATAGTTGTGGATTCAGCTGGCTTCCTTCTCTTCTTTTCCTGCTGCCGATCATATCTCGATGTACATGATGTAGATGACGCTCGCTTTTGTCCGCCCAGATTAACTGATGGTGCCCAGTTTGGGTTAAGATGGTCATACAACTCTGCCTTCTTTCCTGAAACATATGTATGCAAGATATATATTAAAAACAAATAAATACATGTGTACTTGTCGGATATTGTAACTTTGCACATTTAGTTACAAATATAATAACTTATTTTTATTATTTCTTCTTGGAAGTATATGTTGCATACACCATCTGAACATTCTTGCTGAGACGGTTCAGATGAGTGGTCACAACATTTACATGCACTTTTGAGGAGAAATAAAAAAGAAAAGGTGTACTCTGACAAATTTTATACATATGACATGCGCCGTGCGATTTTGCATGTACATGCACAAACATGTGCGCACTTTCATGAAAAACATTTACAAAATTTACAATATCTTTCATAAATAACATTGAATGGTGACAACATGGTGACATTCTGCATTTGTTATGAGAATTTCATCAAATTTTGGCATGATTTACAGAAAATATCGTAAAATATGTAAACATTTTTCATGAAATTCCACACAAACTGCAATTTTTTATTGTCTGAGGTCCATCAAAATACACCATCTCGCACGTCTTAAACATGTTAAGTACAGTGACAGCACGGGTGTCAAACATTATAATTCAGTGGGTGGCCGCATTGCTCCAGATAAGGAATTAGTAATTGAGTATTGTTACTCCATCAGTTCTGAAGCAATTGGGTATTTCAAAATTTTAATTGGGTAAAATTAAATCACACTACTGTGTACACATCAACAGACAGCAATTATTGAATAGTTTGTTTCGAAATGAAAACATATCTTGGCATTTCATTAGAATTGTCTCCTTGGATGTGTTTTCATGGAAAAAATAAGAAAAATATGCTATATTGTGGTCTGTTTATTGTTTTCTGCAGCCTGATAAAGGTACCACAATTGTTCTCATTGCTTTTTGATACTCACTACTTCTGATTTAAATTGGGTTTTTGGCAAATATAATTGGGTATTTACGCAAATACGCAGCTTATCTGGAGCGCTGGATGGGATTCACACACAATATAATGATTACACCAGCTTACATTGTCTCACCAGCTGACAAGTAGAACTATCGGACTATTTATAATATCAAGGACTTACCATTGACAAAATGCGCCGAATACACCCGAACATTTTGGATATTCTTGTGCCCAAATTATTGTCCAATTCTAGCCAGCCATTCACCGTCCTCCGATCCCGAACTCAGTTTCTCGCATTCCACACCTTGATTTGTGATTACTGCAGGCAATCTATACTATTTCAGTGTCCTTTCGCGATCTTTACGATGACTACATCCGTAAATAGAACACTTCACAACCATTATGCGTCTAACTAACTGAATTTAGGTAAAACTTCGACGTGTTTTGTTTTGTGTATCAAGATATTGGAACTATTGCGCAATAACACGCGGCCTCCAACATGGCGGAGCTTCCGGTTTGTGACGTCAAAACGTTTATATATAGCCAAATTGCAAACCGCCGAACTCTTGTAGTTAAAACGTTTATTTATAGCCAAATTGCAAACCGCCGAACTCTTGTAGTTAAAACGTTTATTTATAGCCAAATTGGAAATCGCCGAACTCTTGTAGTTAAAACGTTTATTTATAGCCAAATTGTGTTATTTCGCTATATTTAAAGTTTTAAAAAGAGATAATGGCCAAAAATGAAAAAATATCCGGTTGATGTAATTTGGAAGTGATACAACAAATTTCGCGTTTGTAGATTATGTAATATAGGAGAAAAGGGTGGTTTATACAATCTTTTTCACAAACCAATGGATAACCAATATATAGCAGATCTATAAACAGATCGGCTAATAATTAGTGTTATCCCGTCGCCGATAGGGAAGATGTGATATAGCGTTAGGCCATGTACGTACGTTCACGTGTACGATCGTACGTACGTGCGTACATACGTACCTGTGTGCGTTAGTAAAACATTTCATCTGATAATATTGGGCCACATTGTGTGTCTATGGATGGTGCTTTGTTTTGCATATGACCCGCGTCCGACCGCCCAAGGTCAAGATCACTGAGGACTTACGTTCACCTTGTGTGTAAGGCAAACATGTTAAAGTTGTGTTGCTGACAGCGAGTGGATTAGCTTACTGTCTGTTTCACGAAACCTGCCCAAATTTTGCGGCTATATAAACAATGCAGAAACAATACTTTATGTGATAATATTAAATTAAAGCAAAATTTAAGAACGAGCCTACTTTTTGTTTCGTGAAATTTGGTCAAATATTGATTTTATTGCGAAAAAAACAATTTACCCATGCTAAATCCCCATAGACATATTCACAGAGTGAAGATGTCTATGGGGATTTAACATGGGGACATTTTTTAGAATTTCTGAAATACTGGACCGATTTTCAAAATTTAACTTTTGTTTTCTTAGATCATTTCCAAGATATCTAGCTAGGTTTCGGAGTCAATTTCCATTTTTTTTTCGTTTTTTGACTCCTCCCACAGCTCCCTCCACTTCCTTTTCCCCCATGTTAAAGTCCCATAGACAAATCAATTTTTCGTAATACAATCAATATTTGACAAAATTTCACGAAATAAAAAGAAGGCTCGTTCTTAAATTTTGCTTTAATTTAATATTATCACAAACAAATATTGTTTTTGCATTGTTTATATAGCCGTACAATTTGGGCAGCTTTCGTGAAACAGACAGTAAGTGATAACGAAGTCCTTGTTATGTATGTCATCCTATTTACTTTTTTATACTTTCTCGTTTTTTCCTGATGACATCGTGTTTCGACAACACGTAAGAATCGTCTCCTGTGGGGGCTAGTATTTTGTTCTGTCGAAGAATGTTTATTTCAAGAATTAATCTAAAATTGAATAACAGAAAGCTGGAATATTCATTGGATGGTTTTCAATGTACTAGGTTACTTGTAATGATAATCAATAGTAATATGCAATGTTCTAATACCACGCACATCTTGTAACGCTCATATACCCCATTTACACAGGAACCTCTCGAAACCGGACACCCTGTGTGTCCCACACAGGGTGTCCGGTTTCGAGAGGCCCCACAGTACTACTGCCGGATTAGTCGGCCCTAATGATTCTCTTCTGTGTCGATGGGTCGTTAGGCACCGCTCCTGGGGCCCGTTTCATTAAACCTCGTACGAAAAAATGTTCGTTCGAAGATGTTAAATAATTCACATTAACTTGGTTCATTCATGCTACTACCACGTTCCACCTATACGCATTTATCAGGTAACCTGCCCTGCATTGACAGAATACGTACTGACTGATAACATAGTGTTGTATCAGGCATTATCCTGATATAAACATCCGGGTTACAACGAAGTGAAAACTAACGTTCCATTGGTCGGATGACGTCACGTGACGTTACCGAATGACGTCAGTGTAATGACGCAACGTAAACAAGTGCGCGTTCTGTCCATAGAATACGACGTCATCTAATGTCATTTTCCAGCATAAAACGTACGTTACCTGATAAATAGAATACCAGGCTAGTGTATTTTGATATCAAGTTTATCAGGCTCGGCTCGGAAACGGTAGGAATTCCTCGGCAAGCCTCGGAATTCCTACACCTTTACTAGCCTTGCCTAATAAACTTAATATCAGTATGCTTGTTCACATGTGTCACCATAATACATTATACTACTACTATCGAAAGACACTAGCCTGGTATTCTCTATGTAAAGGTCAATACATCTGAACAAATCCACCAAAATATGCTTATTATGCGAATTTCCTTTTACATTTTAGTGTTGCACTTACAAACGTCTCAGTCGTACGAAGTTTAATAGTGAAACGGGCCCCTGATCGTTCTGGCACCTCATACCACACTGTGTCTAGCAATGCCTCTTCGCCAGGGCCGACATTGACAGCACACGTGGGCAATTAGACTGAACACAATTGGAACGGAAATTGGACATCTACACGTGTCCGAAAATACGCATAGATGTACTTAAGCGAGTTACAGTAAACAACATGATCTTACTTTATAAGTAACGCAAACACCGCCCACACACATTTGTCCATGCTGTCTTCACAACATGCTTAATTAAGAACATATTTCCGATACTTGTCATAAGTGTCTACAGCGAGAGAAAACCAATCGGTCTGGAATACAAGGTGCATGATCACGTGGTTATAACAACAACAACAGTGGCTAAAAGTGTTGAAAGATCGCCCACTCCAAAGTAAGTATTATTTGATATTTTCCTTAGTATGAAACGGATTTTGATGAAATATGGCGCAGCAAACACGTCTTCATGAGCTGCATTTGGTCGTCCAGGGAGTTCGTCACAGACGTATGTCGTTTTTGCGAAGAATCGATTTCCGTGCGCCATATTTCATCAAAATCCGTTACGTAATAAGGACAATACCAAAGAATACGTACTTTGAATCGGATGGAATCTGGAAGTTTCAATACTTGTTGTTGTTGTTAGTACCACGTGATCATACACCTTGGCATACTAAAACAATGTTTTCCACAACCCCCTCATGTGTGTATTTTAGTGTGAAAAACTCCGGTACCTTCCAAGTAACGAAAACACTGCCCACGCTTACTAGCGAAGATATATACTTGTCATAAATGTCAACAGCAAGACTTGTCATAATAGGCCAGGGAATATAGCATTTGACCCGAAAGTCTCTGCAACACAACTGGCATTATGGCCAATAATTCGAAAAAAATATGCTGATCAGCAGAAAAAAAATCGCCAAAAATCGGAGGGTAGAAAAGCTGTCATTTTGGGGAAAAGGAGGTAATTTGGTACAACAATCGCGAAAAATTGAAGAAAAATAATATGGAGATAAAACGTGTGGTGATATTATCAAACGAACTGTCGTTCCAGTGGTTCTCTACCGCCCTGTAGCAAACCACGATCGCACCGCTCCCGTTAAACAGAAGGTCAATGTCACATACTTGGTGCGTCCCAAACCAAACCCAAACGCTCGGGTAAATAACTTATATATTTTCGGTTTCTCCGCACGGATCTGCTTGATATGTCATACACATATTGTCCTAATGCCCTCTACCACCCACTGACAAATTCACAATCGCCACACCACCCAGAAACCCCTGATTAAGGTCATATACTTGGTGCGTGCGAAACCTTGACGATTGGGTCAATGATTCTATGTTTTGTTTCCTTCCACGAATCTACTCGATATCTCACCAACTTATTGCTTCAATCATCCTCTACTGCCGTGTAGCACATTCACGATTGTCCCGCCCCGGATAACCAAAATGTCAAGGTCAAACACTTAGATCGTTCAAAACCTTCACTCTCGGGTATATGTCTTACAATTTTCGTTTCCTTGAACGGATCTGCTTGTTGCTCCAATGGTCGTCAGTCGTCCTGTGACAAGTCCAAGATCCGTTTTCCGTCAAGGTGAAGGTCACATACTTAATGTGTTTAAAATCCTAACGTTCTTTTCTGTTTCCTGTCATCGAATCGTTTGATATTTCAAACATACAATCCTCTGAAGAGCAAATAAAAATCAAACGCTAGCAGTTATTATCAACCAAGGATGATAGTATTCACGTGCATTTGTGTCCTTAACTGCAAACATCACTCGTAAGATATGAGAGGTATGGAAGGTTATAAGTCTGTATCAAGAACATGCGTGCGTACGTGTGTGCGTGCGTGCTTGCGTGCGTACGTGCGTATAATTATGTGTATGTGCGTTTGCGGCCTTCTAGACACTGAAACATGGCATATGTAGGCAAATATGTGCGAACTCGAGGTATTCATAATTTCCATCGGGTTTTGTCAAATTCTGCCTATCATTTCATGAGAAAAAGTCGTTTGACAATTTTGATATTTTACAGCGGCCATCTTGGATTATGCCATGACTCCAAATTAATCAATTGTAAAAGGCTTTCATGCAAGTATCATCTGACACTGTGATTTATAAACGCATAAACGCGATCGAATTCACTGGTTATGAATGAAAAAATGGACAGCGGCCTGTCGAGAACCGTCCATGTGGAGAGAGCTGAGTATGCACGGACGGACGGACGGACGTACTGGAGGACATAGAGAAATCATGATAACGTTTTGAATCTTTCACGCATGTTCGGAATATTTTATCAATTTAAATCATTGATAGTCTTCACCCATTGTTGTTTATGAAATTAATTCCTGTTTTCAGCGATTTATGGTTTCGATTCGCATGTTTATGCCCCAAAATTACAACTTTCCTAACATCCGACACATATGAAATGTTCATTTGTTAAAAACACATATGAAAATATATTGTTATTTGTTTTGTTATTATGTCTTTGGTCAGTTGGTATTTAAAACATTATTCCAGTTTTTAGCGATTTCTGTATTAAATTTGTACTTTTATCCCAAAAAATGTCATCCGGGAGATCCGGATTATTTTTTTTATTTGAAAAGACATATTTAGCAATATATTATCAAAAATATTATGTGATATTATTCAACCGTGTTTTTGCAATATTATTTTCAATTTTATTGCGAATTTTGTATTTACCTCCCAATGCGGCAGGTTAAATGCGGGATCAAACCCGTTGGCCCGGCCTTAAATGACCTTAGCTGTCGATAGGACGTTAAACACCAATACACAAACAAACAATCTTGTCATAATTGTCGACAGCAAGAGGTCGTATAAATGAATACTAAATAGCTTTTCTCCCACCCCCGCACGTATGTATTTGTAGCCTTTATATTACGATTAGCTTGTTGGTTTTGATAATGACCTGGGGCCCGTTTCACTAAACTTCTTACGACTTAAATGTTCGTAAGTGCAAATTAAAGATCGTCTGTAAATTTCAATTTGTGGATTTACATTTATTGAGCATAGGCTGCATATGCAGCCTATGCTCAATAAATGTAAATCCAATAATTATTTACAAGAAAACAATGTTAATGTGCAATTTACAGACTATCATAATTTTACACTTACGAACATTTTAGTCGTACGAAGTTTACTGAAACGGCCCGCAGTTCACCTATACGTAACTCGAATAGAAACTTAAATTCTATGGAACGCCACATCTACAAAACTAAAATAATTAATGCTTGCTCTAAATAATTAGAGCTAGCTAGCATTAATTATTTGAGTTTATGTAGATTTGGCGTTCCTGGAACGCCGAATCTACATATACTCAAATAATTATTGCTAGCTGTCACATTAAATATTTAGAGCCAGCTCCAAATTATTTAGAGAGCTCTTCAAATGATTTGGGGCTAGCTGTATGTAATGCTAGCTTTAATTATTTACAGTTAGCATTAATTGATTGAGTTTATGCAGATTTGGCGTTCCATAAAAGTCCAGTGACCGAATATGGGATAGTCTATAGTGATGAATGGGTAAAGGTCGAGTCCGCATATCTAGCAATGTCGTCAATGCTATGACGAGCTATCAGCATTCCCAAACGAATGCCACCTGCGTCTACATCGAATGCGTATATCTCTGGCAATGCTGACGGTGTCTATTATAAGAGCATGTCTGCAAACAACCCTTCGAAACAGCTGCCGCATTTTCGGGATCGCTCAAACACCACACTTTTCGATTTTTCTCCCGACTTATGTCTGGTATAGTGTATGGAAATGGGTGGATGGGGTAACGTTTTTAAAATGTATACTCATTTAGTAATCTTTAATTTACTGATAGAGACGCGCGGTTGTATCAGGCTATTTAAACGAAAATGAGGATTTTTTAATTATTTATATTAACTACATGCGCCGCCTGAATAAATAGTTTTATCGATATACTATAAAGTATGATCATTGCACATAACACATACATAGAGACAATACATAGTTATTTCCGTTAACATTTAATGAAACACGGTTATCGCCCCTGATATCAGACTGGCCATTCACGTTTGATATAAAACGTATAATAATGTCAATTAACATGTCTGATAGTAAAGCGTGGAGCGCCGTGGCGTAATGGTTAGTGTGTCGGACTACTGATCCAAAGGTCGTGGGTTCGAGCCGGTTCGAACCGGGTCCGAGTGATTTTTATGCCTTTCCAAAAACGTATATAAAACAACTTTCTAGACCTTTTAGGGAACTGTGACTTGATCACATCGAAGTAAGTGGTAGACCCTTGCATTACAGACCAAAATCCGCGTACATGTATCAATATATCGGGAGAAAATGACATCGTAAGAAGCCAACCTCGCTTCGTTTTCAAGTTCTGGTCGAAGTGACACAAAAACATGTCGTTTTTGCAAACGTTAGCCAATATATCAACATCATGCGAATTGTCGAGGCTTCATTAACATATTAAAGAGTAGATAGAGGCACGAAATAGAGAATTAAGTTGACATAGTAAGAATAATAACTTGAAATGTAACATACCTGGCGTCTTCCATGCCGACCGGAAGTCAAACCTCATGTATATACTTAGGTCTCAACATTTGACTGCCAGTCGAGTGCATCCCTGTGTACATATAGAATGTAGGATCACGGGGGTTAGGTGACCTCGCCTCGCCTCGATTACTCGGTCTGCGGCCCGGTGTCATTCTAATTTCCCCAGTAATATTGTACAGTCGAACCCCTCTAAACTGGACACAAATAAAAGTTAGTTCTACTTAATTGTAATCGGGTTCATTGCCATTTATCTCCGGTGAGTACATGTAGGTATGTTCGTGATCGCAAAGCGCCCACGATTGTCTTGGAGTCGTAGTCTATCTGTTTTACAGTGGAACCTCTCTAAACCGGACACCCTGGGATCCTCCCAGGGTGTCCGGTTTAGAGAGGTTCCACTGTATATTGGTATCCAGGTGATGAATAGTCCTGGCCCTGACTGTGGCTGTGGCTGTGACTGGAGAACTGATGCTTTTCGGATTTGTGACCGGTGTAGCTATTGATCGAATGGTATGCTCATGTAGCTTGATAACGATCAGGATCAGGATATTCACTGTTCGCCATTCCATCAATGAAACGTCCGCCATGCTAGAAGCGAAGCATGGCGGACGTTTCATTGATGGAATGGCGAACAGTGCAGATCCTGATCAGACTGTGCGGATGCACAGGCTTATCTGGATCTACACTGGTTACTAAACCTATAAGTACTGTGTCTCCAGTCGCAGCGACATATCTCCGCCAGCAACGAAAGAGGGAGAATTTCTGACAAATCAAATCATATACAGTTTCTACTCCCACCATTATTTTTCAAAATGGCCGCTATCTCATATTGATTTAAAGTTGATCTTCAAATTCAAAAATGGCCGCCGAAAAAAATGTTTTTGTGGAGAATTTCTCGGAGTAGAGACACATATAAGCTTGACGTATTGACCATTGCTTTCAGCACACAATGTGAACACAATAAGAGAACATGTAGTTCGAATGGATCACTTTTGTTATTGAAACTGTTAAAATTAAAAATGGCCTCCATCTAAATGCCGTGTTTACCTGGACGTTTTGCACATATCAATGCATTTGAGGCATTTACGAAAATAAATACCATCAATGTTAAGTTTTGAGAATGCACAAAGTAAATACCGTAACATTGGGAGTAGCGGGGTTGGAGCCACTTGGGTTTGTCACAGCGTGACAATGTGGATTAGCAGAAGTGTGTGTCTATGAAACATAATGCAAATCCATTCAGGGAAACAGACATGATGACCTTGACTTTGGGAAAAGCTGTGAAGTTCCTATAGTCGTTGATTTGCCTACGGCAGCACGATATACGAGAACCATCGAAGTAATGCATGGGGGAAATATCAAAACGTGGGAACGGAAATATAAAATCAAAGGAACTTATTCCCAATACTAAGATTTGAGAACGTACGAACATTGACCTTGGGACTAGCGGGGCCGAAGTGCCATGCATTTGTCATAGCATGGCAGGGGTATGTATGTGTGGAATATAAAGAAATCTCGTGAAGAGACAAGAACGCCCTATGAAATGTATATGGGGCCTGTTTCACTAAACTTCGTGCAAATTTAGGATCGTCTGTAAATTTCAATTGATGGATTTACATTTATTGAGCATAGGCTGCATATGCAGCCTATGCTCAATAAATGTAAATCCAATACTTGTTTACAAGAAAACATTGTTAATGTGAAATTTATAGACTATCATAATTTTGCACTTACGAACATCTTAGTCGTACGAAGTTTAGTGAAACGGGCCCCATATACATTTCATTCGAAGTATACTGAAACGTGCCTCTGCTACGTTACGGTTTGCGTCGGACTGATGGACGCACGGACGCACACTTTCACTGCAGTATACACAACTCGTAACCTAGTGCGGGAGCGTATAATTAATGACTGGGTATCTAGTCTGGTGAAGACAAAATAAACAATTAAACAAGTAAGGTATACATATATATACTATATATATATATACAGTTTTATAACAATGACATGAACTGTGTAAGAAATAACAAGTATTTACAGTGTGGTAGTAGTATACCACGTACTTTGGATCCGATAACATAACAATCGATCGTTACAGTACCATACGGGCCCAGGGCCCGTTCCTATATAACACATTTAAGCATGTACTCCGTTCTCATGGTCGAAATCATGCAGTTTGAGTGGTCGATACTGAGTTGTGCTCAGACAGGTCTATACGAATGGGCTGTGATGACCACTGGTGGAAGACTCGGACCTTTGATATAAAATAGCCCATTACAAATCCCATTACAACACACCTCGTGTCGCACGACGCAACGTACATTACGACACCTGGTAGCCGTTTCACTAAACTTCGTAGACTAAACTGTTTGTATAAGTGCAAATTTAGGATCGTCAGGAAATTTCAAAGGATGGATTTACATTTATTGAGCCTATGCTAAGTAAATGTAGATCCAATAATTGTTTACAAGGAAACATTGTTAATGTGAAATTTACATACTATCATAATTTTGCACTTACAAACATTTTAGTCGTACGATGTTTAGTGAAACGGTGGGTGGGTGGGTGTAATGCAATTTTATTTTAATGTGCATTTTTTTAAGGGCTTCCGCTGTGCTGATTACATGCATAGTTTGTTCAACGGTCCCGTGGTTGCCTCGTGCAGCCACACCAGTATTTGGATCCAAAGCGCACGCTATACTACTCATTGCATTAGATACACAATTTATACGACGTAAACAGTAGCAACGATCGAAGGGCGAAATAGAGAATAGTAGGTTAGTGCCGTGAATGTGAAAAAATATCTGGCAAGGCTTAGGAAACGGGATGGGCGAGGCTCTGCCGAACACATCCCGTTTCCGTGCTGCGCCAGATATTTTTTACCATTCACGGCACTAACCTACTATTTTATTTATCCCGTCTACACCTAAAAATGGCTTCAAAATGCAAAACAAAAATAACCCCAGCCACCTCACATACATATTCATACGCAGTGATATGGTCATATTGACAGGATATCAAAAATGTTCCACGGCACCGTGTTTCACGGCACATACGCATTGTGTTGACGGGATAAATATGTATTAATGGTGTTTAATGGCCTGTCCACAGCTACGGCCAGTTTAAGCCGGGTTAACGGAATCGAATCCCATATTTCACATCTATGGATGGTGCAAATCCAAAACGCAGAACTTAATACTTACAGAAAAAAATATATTCAGCCGTGAAAATAGACAGATTGAGAACATTTGAACTGGATATGAACATGTTTGCACCGAAGCGAATTGAAGTCGCTTTCTACCCGTTCTAATGAGAAGCTTCTACATGTAAAGATATGCATGTGCATATAATGTAGCCGCTTATTCGCTAACTTAAAAAAAACAACAGCAACAACTTCCGTTTTACCAAAGAACAGCATACGACACGCCCACACGCTCTCTATCATGATGGTCGTAAATAATTAATATCGGTTTGGCGAGGCAAACACAAGTGAGATAATGGAGTTTCCAATAGCAATACTTCTGTTTAACCTTTCTGCGCAATCGAAAAATTGTCGCCTGCTGTTGTTTTATACGTAGTCTTCTTTTTCAATAAAAATATGGTTTCATGCCACTTTAGACTCGTTTCCATTTTAAGTTATGTCAAAGAATGATTTTTATGAGAAAAATTAAAACAATAAAATAAAATCATCATAAACTAAAGCAAATGACTGCTACCCGCGGCCGCCGACAGGACCGACGAACAAACTTTAACGCAATTATTTAAAAATGACTGTAACGCAAATGTCAAAGTAATTTCACCCTGACATTGGACATGAAGGCCGCATGAGTGTGGTATGGAATGAACATATGGATGATGATAAGGAAGTATATTAAGTTTGGAATCAATCAGACTTACCGTTGCCGAGATAATGGGTACACGAAGACTTTAAAGCAAATCGTAAGGGACGGACGAACGGACGGACGAACAGACATGACGAAAACTATATACCCCATCGACATCCTCCGTATGCCGGGAGTATAAAATTTGTAAAAGTAATAAGTATCAAATACCGTTATTTTGGAAAACTAGGCGGATAGAGACAGTGCTGTGGACGACCCGGTGCACTATTTATTGCCCTCGGCCTTCGGCCTCAGGGCAATAGTGCCTCGGTCGTCCATTAAATGTAGCTTGTAGGCAATTTACAGAAGCCTCCAACATTATGTCCAAAGGCATGATTCTAAAGTTATGTATAAGCAGAGCTCAAGTTAAGGTGCGTAATTGGACCAAATTTTCCGGGTATTTTTCTTATTTCTTCACGAAAAATTGCAAGATGGGATTGCTTTAGAATCGTCTCGAGACGATTCTAAAGCACTCCCAAATTGCCAATGTTGGCGAAAAAATAACGAAAGTCTCACCAAAGTTGATCAAATTACGCACCTTAACTGAAGCTCTGATAAGTATGTTTTTTTTGCGGAGAAAAATCGAAACTATTACATAAAGAGCAAACGACAAAACCTAATTCAACATACATTGTCGATGTTAACCCTCACTATGCCGAATTAACTTGTGTCGTCTGCCGAAAATGTTTTATTTTCAATATTTCTCGGCGAAAACCTGTTTTGACAGCGCATGAGAATCGTCTCCACTGGAGACGATTCTCATGTGCTGTCAAAACCGTTTTTTTGTTAAGATTTAAGGCAAAAATTAAAAACAGCAGACGACAATTTTCCTCTCCAGCGTAATAAGGGTTAATATCATATACTCAAGGTGCATGATCACGTGGTTACAACTACAACAACGTCGCCCACTCCAAAGTAAGTGTTATTTGATAGTTTCCTTAATATGCAACGGATTTTGATGAAATATGGCGCAGCAAACGCGTCTTCATGAGCTGCAGGTGGTCTATGGTTTGTTACAGACGTATGTCGTTTTTGCGAAGAATCGATCACTTGTTGTTGTTGTTAGTACCACGTGCTCATACACATTGATACTGTTTCTTAGGAAAACTTGGCTTGGATGTTACATATTGCCATTTTGTCTGAGCTTGTAGAAAACATTTCTTAATTACATAACATTTCACGATACGATGTATATGACGATACAATACATTACATGACCGGGTTTGTTTGTTTGTTTGTTTGTTTGTTTGTTTATTAGTGTTTAACGGCCTATCAACAGCTAAGGTCATGTAAGGCCGGGCAAACAGGTTCAATCCCATTTTAACCTGCTGCATTGGGTGGAAAATCCCAAAATCAGAACGGAATATTTACATCGAGCACAAATATATTCAGCCCTGAAATTAGAATAACCTGACCTGGTGCCAGGTCCATACCACACCAAAGTCACTTGGCCCCTTCCCCTAAAATAGGATTACGAATATCGTAATACTCACATAAGGGGTATAGCCAGATTCAACTGTCACAATCAAAATGTCAAAGACGTATGTGAGGGCCAAACCAGGTCTCCAGTCGGGATTCCGGTAAGGATGAACCCCGATCGTTAAATTACCCATCGCGTGCTCCCACCTGCCACACACGACCGGGTTTGTATAAATAAAACCAAGAGAAGCAAGTCGCGTAGTAACCCTAATTTTCTGTTTGTAACGCAGGGCGACTTACCTCCACAGAAAATTCGGATTATTCGCGTATATGTCGGTAAAATACATTACTGGACCGGGTTTCTATACATAGAACGAAGAGACTGCGAGCTCTCATCACATGATCATTTATAACAACATGCTGTACAATGAAAAAATATAATATACATTATATATTGGTGATCACATTGGGATTTCTATATACATTAAGTACATTGCTAACCCGGATTTTTAGGCTGTCAGGCAGGGCGACTTCCCTGCATGAGAGCCAGAAAATGTGTGTATTGTTTATATCTACACTGTATGGATGTATGTCAAAATGTCAAAAATGAAATAAAGAGTAGTATATAAGAGTCAAAATGATACCACCTACACAATAATGTGTTTGGCGATAAAAGTTGAGCTACCCACCCCCCCCCACCCCCCCCCCCCCCGCCCCCACCCCGGTGATTCTTTTTTTTCTTTTTTTTTACTATGTATTTATATAGTGATTTTTTTAGGTGGTATCATTTTGGCTCTTATATACTACTTAATGAAATGATGAAGAAATATATGTTTTTTTTAATTTGTGGTCATGACTGGAGAACTAGGGCTTATGAGTTTTGCGTTCACTGTAGGTCACATGGGTGTGCTATTTGATAAGGAGGTACAGGTGTCACACATCCCATACACCCGGCCGATTTATCCAGTCACTGCCACATTTAATATGATATTTATTAAACGAGTTTTCTGATTTCATAAGAAATGAAGCTATGCCGAGTTTCTTATGAAATCCGACAACTTTAATAAATGTAATTAAATCAACATGCAGGTTAGATTTTATGTACATAATGCAAATACAGGGGATCGTTTCACTAAACTTCGTACGACTAAAATATCGTAAGTGCAAAATTATGATTTCACATTAACAACGTTTTATTGTAAACAATTATTGGATTTGCATTTATTGAGCCAATTACAATTTCCAGACGATCATAATTTTGCACTTACGAACATTTTAATCGTACGAAGTTTAACCCTTTAAACCTGAAAGCCCGCTATAGCGGTTTATGCAAACAGTGCAGATCCAGATGAGCCGGCTCGTAACGAGCCGTCTCATCAGGATCTGCACTTTTTGCAAGTAATTTTCATATTTCTTAGAACAAAAACACCCCTTTTCATACATGGACGAATCTGAAAATCATTTTGTGACCATTGGATTGGTCGGAACATTAGCATATCACAGTCCATTCCAGTTCCTTAGGGTTGAAAGGGTTAATGAAACGGCCCCCGGGTATACTGTAACGGAGATGATGCGTCTGTGCTGATAAACTTGTTTTCGTTGAGTCATAAAGCAATTGATTTGATTTGATGTACATGTATATGTGTTTAACGGCCTACCAACATTTAATGTCATTTAAAGCCGGGCCAACGGGTTCGATCCCGCACGTAACATACTGCATAGGGGAGAAAATCCCAAAATCAGAACGGACTATTGACATCGAAATGAATATATATTCAGCCCTGAAATTAGAATAACCTGACCTGGTGCTAGGTCCATACCACACCAAAGTCACTTGGCCCCTTTCCCTAAAAGTAATAGGACTAGGAATAATCGTATTACTCATGCAAGAGGTATAACCAGATTAAACCCTCACATACAAGAATGCCATATACGTACATGAGGACCAAACCGGGTCTCCGTTCGGGATACCGGTAAGGATGAATCCCGATCGTTAAAGTGCCAATCGCATGCTCCCACCTGCCACCCACAAGCACTTTTGAAGAAAAGCACAAGCCGAACAAATCGTTTCCCGCCGTTTATGTTTTAAATCGATTGTATTTTAACTCAACGAATGAAGGATGGATGTGTCAATGCATACAAAGGGCGCGTTTCACTAAACTTCGTACGACTAAAATGTGTGTAAGTGCAAATGTAGGATCGTCTGGAAATTTCAATTGATGGCTTTACATTTATTGAGCATAGGCTGCATATGCAGCCTATGCTCAATAAATGTAAATCCAATGATTGTTTACAAGAAAACATTGTTAATGTGAAATTTACATACTATCATAATTTTGCACTTACGAACATTTTAGTCGTAAGAAGTTTAGTGAAAGGTCCCCAGCACTAAAACAATTTACGTCTAATGTAGTACAACATAGAGTTATTTATTCATCAACAACAGATTATCAAAAAGCATGTACGAAGAATGATATGAAAGTTGCACACTGATCTGATTATGCGCCAATCAATGTATATTTCCGCCTAGAAAGCGCCTGGCAAACTGTCCGATAATCTGACACATTCTAAATTCGACCGACAGTCTAAATTTCGCCTCTCGCAATTCAATATGTCTAATTCCCCCGAGAAGGAACAGCTCTTTCCCGTAGAGATTATATATTATGAACAGGCTTGTGAATATACAAAATCCTACTATGAGGAACTGCCGGTCTAATTCCCGAATGTGGTTAAGAATTTGCCATCTAACTTTGAACAGCAATATAACGCACCCATCATTGGGCCCCATACGTGAGGAATTAAACTGCAATTCTAAAGTCCAGAATGCAAGGTGTATGATCATGTCGTACTAACAACAACAACAAGTACTGAAACTTCTAGAATAAATCCGATTCAAAGTACGTATTATTTTATAGTGTCCTTATTACGTAACGGATTTTGATGAAATATGGCGCACTAAACGCGTCTTGTTAAGCTGCATTTGGTGGTCTCTGTACGTTGGCACAAACTTCTGTCGTTTTTGCGAAGAATCGATTTCCGTGTCGGTAGACACGGAAATCGATTCTTCGCAAAAACCATATAAGTCTGCCAAACTCCATGGACGACCAAATGCAGCTCATGAAGACGCGTTTGCTGCGCCATATTTCATCAAAATCCGTTGCATATTAAGGAAAATATCAAATAATACTTACTTTGGAGTGGGCAAGATTTCAACACTTTCAGCCACTGTTGTTGTTGTTATAACCACGTGATCATGCACTGTGGAATTAAACAGGAAAAAATCCGCGTGTGTGAAATATATTAAATGTCTGCAACTTTGCGCATCCAATTGTCTATGTAGCAAAACGCTGCTCCCACTCATGAATATTACAGAGGAATCTAATTCTGAACGGTGGAATTAGACGGTTTATTTAACGCGTCTAAATCATTTGGGATGCCTCCTCACATTGAAAGGCGCATAGTGCATATCCATGGTAACACGCTCAATACACTAAGCACCGTCAAACTTGAACCTTTTTCTACCCATCTCTGTTTCTTCTGCTGTAGCCCCTAGAATGCGGGAAACAAAGTGTCGTCTGCTATTGTTGTATATGTTGTCTTCTTCCTGAATGAAAACATGGTTTGACAGCACTTTAGAATCATTCCCATTGGAAATGATTCTAAAGTGCTGTTAAACCATGTTCTTGATGAGAACAATTGAACAAAAACTAGAGCAAGTGAGCAGAGGCTCACGGATACCCCTGGCCGCGCCGCCTGGACGGACCAACAAAAACTAATATTTAAAAAAAAAGTAATTTGACCTTGATCTTGGACACGAAGGCCGCATAGGTGTGATATGGAATGAAAATATGAATGATGCTAAGGAAATATATGAAATTTGAAGTCAATCCGACTTACCGTTGCAGAGATAATGGGTACCGGAAAACATTAAGGCAAATATCCGGACGCAAATGTCTAAGTAATTTGACCTTGACCTCGGACACTAAGGCCACATGTGTGGTATGGAATGAACATATGGATGATGATAATGAAGTCCATGAAGTTTGAGGTCCATCCGACTTAACATTTCACGCAAATGGAACGGACGAACGGACGAACGGACGGACAGACGAAGAGAGAGGCGGACGAAATGACGAAAACTATATACCCCTCGACATACTTCGTAATAAACAGCAGACGACAGAACTTAATTCAGCAAATAATTCCAGCACAAACATATTTACACAATTCCCTAACACTTGATTGGTCCGTAGCAAGTCTCTGTCCAAAATTTATATCCCAGTAAACTCCCATGCCGAACTACTTTCCGTAACCGTCAGGCGCAGTTAAAATAATTCTTGGAAAAGTCGCGGGAATACTGGACGAAGGCCTCGTCCAGTATTCCTCCGATTTTTCCAAGTTTATATCCCCGATAAATTCCACAAAAATGCCATTCATCCCTTATAATTCCAGCATTTGAAATAAATTCATCAAGAAAATGTGTTTATTTTCCGTTTTCTTAAGAATTATTTTAACTGCGCCTCACGGTTACGGAAAGTAGTACGGCGTGGGAGTTCACTGGTATATACATTTTGGACAGAGACTTGCTACGGGCCAATCAAATGTTAGGGAATTGTGTAAATATGTTTGTGCTGGAATTATAGGTACTGAGCCTCAGATATGCAATAAAGTTATGAAATGAAATGGTAAAAACAAAAAATTAATCCTAGATTCATATAAAACATCTGAACCCAAATGTACCAACGAGTAGCCTGAAAAAGTGGGGTATGGCGAAAAAAACATAATAAATAAATACTATACAATAACTAGTGTTGCGAAAGATAGATTTTTTCCGCAACCGCTGGTTACTAATTCAATTGTATATTAACGTCACCACACAATTAAGTCCTTAGTAGTGCGTGGACATAGGGACATGCATTTATAATCAAATGAGTTCTGTTTATATCATATTCTGATACAATGTACGTGAATATGAAGCAAACATCTTTGAATTTTACAAAATGATACGATGCGATTTGTTGACATACTAAAACGTGTAGGCTACATGTATTTACAGTAAACGAAGCAAACAATATCATGCAATAATTGAATATCTAAGCCACAGTACCTTTAAGGCCAAACTGTAGACTTGTAGAACCTCTAACCTCAGTAATACCTTAGCCCGCGTTCTGAAAACCTTTCGATCACGTTCCCTCAACTCGTGATCACGTTCTCTCAATCACGTTCTCTCAACTCATGATCACGTTCTCTCAATCACGTTCTCTCAACTCGTACTCGATGTCAGGAAGTTTGATTGCCCGATACTGAGCCCAGCTCAGTATCGGCCAACCAAACATCCTGATATCGCGTATGAAAGTCGGGAGTACACACTCCGAATGTGTCATACGCTCTGGCTCAAATTGCCTACTATCACGTAGACCCACAATGACGTCGGGGAGTTGGACCCCTTTAGCACTGTCACCCACCGTTAGCACAGTTTCTGTCAATCATTCCGGACTTTGTGCGGCGTATCTGATGAGCCCAACCGCGTTTTAAACGTCAGCACTGGAACAATGTTGTGCCACTTTGTGGCCATTTCCATGGGCCGTGGCGACATGACCTCTTTCCAGTGAGTGTGACCACTGTTTGACCCATTCGGTCCAATAAGCACGTGTCCAACTACGGAGTCTTTTGTGTGAATTTTCCCGCGCTTTATTACGAAATCGAGTTGAAATTCACTGGCATCGTCACTTCCTGTTATATCGAATAAGAATGGCTGATTCCAGACGGGCGCCTGGCCACTCTGTTGTTTCGTTTCTTGACTTTTGACGAGTTGCTGTCCCCGCATCAAATTGATGATGACGTAATGCACTGAATGTAGAAATGAGATTTACGGTTAGTATGTAATTCAGCGGATTTTAACAATGTATTTTTATACTCCTACAGACGAAGTGTGGGGGCGGGGTGGTATATACATACATGATATATGACTTAGCTTGTCTGTAAGTCAGTCGGTCTGTCTGTTGGAATTGTCATTTCCGCTGATATCTTCTAAACAGATGAATGGATTTCCAAATGATCTGCCGCAAATGTTTGCCATGATGAGATGATGTATCGCGTTCAATATCCAATATATATATTCCCCTTTGACCGCTAAGTAGGACCTTGAAATTGGACGTATATATATATATTATATATGTATATCGTCTAAACAGATGAATTGGTTTTCAAATGATGTGGTACAAGTGATTGCCATGATCAAACGATGTGTCAATCTTATAGAATGTCAGAATAAATAAATTAAAAAATATAAATGTCAGAATAAATACATAGCATACTATTGCGAGTCATGCAGCCTATTGACAAACAGCATATGCATACAGAACCCAATTTTTCTGGGCGCAGATGTATCACCAGAAAAGTATTGTTTTGCACAAAAGACAGAAAACTATCGTTAACAGTCGGAATACACTTTTAGGTGGATGACATTTTTTAAATATTTTCTTTCCGATTTTTGTTTACAAGGATGAAAGTATATGTTATGACCACTCATTTGAACCGTCTCGACGAGACGGTTCAAATGGTGATCACAACATATACATTGAAATCTCTCTAAACCGGACACCCTGGGAGGTCCCCAGGGTGTTTGGCTTAGAGAGGTTTCACTGTAAATCAGGCATTTGATCAGTCTGAGCCACAGTTTTGCGATATGCGATCACGAACAGACATTATCACCTGAGATAAATGACCAAGAAACTCATTAAAAATAATATCACATGTGTTTTCTTTGTGTCCGGTTTAGAGGGGTTCCACTGTACGTCCAATTAGAAACTTTACAATTGTTCATCAATACTAGAGCAAGTGAGCAGAGGCTCGCACATTTGCTTAACACAAATCTTACGGACGGACGGAAATACGAAAACTAAATACCCCTCGACATACTGTAGTACTTCGTAGCCGTATATATAAAATGGTATATCTTCAACATGTAAGAGTATAAGTGTGGCAAAATAGCCATACAACGCGTGTCCAATGTCTACCTGGTCGTCCAATGAGCCGGTCGGACTTGGGGAGATTCGTGGCCCTCCGGACCATAACGTTCAAGCGGCGAGCCGGGTGTTGATACTCGACGCTGACGAAAAGTGCGCCCAGCTCCATGTTCAAGTACTTGTCGGAAGTCGATGTCTGAAAACAGTAAGTTGTTTCAGTGTTACATAAGCACAGTATGCACTGAAAGACAAGTTATAGAGAATAGTAGGTTAGTGCCGTGAATGGGAAAAAATAACTGGCAAGGCTTAGGAAACGGGATGGGCGAGGCTCTGCCGAGCACATCCCGTTTCCGTGCCGCGCCAGATATTTTTCCCATTCACGGCACTAACCTACTATTCTATTTATCCCGTTAACACCTACAAATGGCTTTAAAATGCAAAAAAGTAACCCCAGTGACCGCATATATTCATACGCGGTGATTAGGTCGTATTGACAGGATATCAAAAATGTTTCACGGCACCGTGTTTCACGGCACATACGCACTGTGTTGACGGGATAAATATCCCTTTTCGAGAGCAACAGCTACGTGCCACCCCGCATTGATGATGGATAAATATGTAAACTTTGCACTGTGGTTTAATAACTACAACTTAAAAATCTCGAATCATGCAGTCCATTATGTAGATTATAATTCACCCTACTTCCTAAGCCAATCGCTGGACAGCATTGCGCTCCACTTATTTCACATATTACAACGTTCAGATTTAATGATTAAATGTTCGACAGGAAATGGAAAATCAATACTCGGATAGGACATTGCATTGTACACTTGGCTGAACTATGAGTCAGTTATTGTTCACATATTGTATTTTTCAGGAACTAAATGCTGCGGTCGCTAGCGCTCCCTCGCATTTAATTCCTTGCAATCCAATATGTGAACAATAACTTATTATTAGACATTGCTGTATAAAATGGATCATCGTTGATCTATGTTCCAAAACATTTATTTCGTTGAAGTTTCATAAAATAGCGTCACATGATATTGCTGAATGACGTCAATATAATGACAACTTGTGCATTTAATAGAATAAAACTCTAGCTGATAAATAGAATACATGTACTAGTACACGTACCAACCTATTGTATTTTGATATCAATTCTATCAAGCTCGGCTCGAAAACGGTAGAGTCTTTAAATTCCTACACGTTTCCTTACCCGATCCGATAAACTTACTATGAAAACACACTAGCCTGTAGCCGATTTCATCAACATTGCAAAGTATACTTTTCTAGCAAAGTATACTTTGAGGGAGTAATCATTTACTTTTCCCAAAATGCATTATTTCATACAGAACTAACTACTGCATATATTTGATGATTAAACGTATGCAGAATTATTATACTGAATTTATTACATTATCACAGCCAAATTGGCTGTGATAATGTAATAAATTCAGTATAATAACAATTAATAAATTTATCCTAAAATTTAAAATTTCTCCCTCAAAGTATACTTTGCTAGAAAAGTATACTTTGCAATGTTGGTGAAATAGGCTACTGGTATGTTCTATATCAACACGTCAACACGACGGGGTAACCATCTAAGAAATTCCCGTTTGAACCTCACCGGGCTCACGCTTACCTTCTTCACACGGCATTTGTCTACCGTCACGTCGTACTCTACGGGTTGACCAGCGCTCCAGTCGATGTCGTCACCCTTCACAAACAATTCACCGAGAAACCCGTCTTTTGCCGGCCGCACCTTCTTCCGATAATGTACAGTTATCCGTAACATGGCATTATCGCACTCATCCAATGTTAGATCGTCAAAGATAAAGTTTTCCTCGAGATGCACCGCTTTCCCGCCCTTGACGGAGCGACTGTGCACGCCTTCGTTGTTCCGCGGGAACAGGCGAACGATTACGTATACCTCATACCCGTACGTTTTCACCGGCAAGTCGTACAATGATCGCAGTTTAAGGTGAATTTGGCGAAGCGATTGTACGTACTTCAGACTGAATGTGACTTTCGGGCGCGTCGTTGTTTCATGCTGGAATTCCGTGATACTCGTCGGTAGTGTGCCCATCGAGTAAGACCGAAGAGGCGGTTGTTCGGCCCGGGCATTCGACGGTTCTTCAAGACTGGGATACTTTAACAATGTCGTGCGTTTGGATTCACCAGTATTTCGTAATTCGACATTGTTATTCAGTTGCGGATGCTCGGTGGCGATGTCGTACGAGCAGGAATTGTAAATCGGGACCGAGGTTGGGACGAACTCCTGGCGATTCGTTGCGACTACATCGACGGGCGAGCGGCGTAGTAAGGTAGCGAATAGGCGATCGTTGTTGGATGGCGGTGCGAACGTTTTTCGGCGCCGTCGACGGACGTAGAGAATCAGGAACGCGCCGACGATAAGGAACATAACGGCGACGCCGGCGCTCACGGACAGTGCGACTATCCCTGAAATGACAGAAACGGGATCACACATTAACCCTTTCAACCCTAAGTAACTGTAATGGACTGTGATATGCTAATTTTCCGACCAATCCAATCGTCACAGAATGATTTTCAGATTAGTCCATTTATGAAAAGGAGATGTTTTTGTTCAAAAAATAAAAAATATGAAAATTACTTGCAAAAAGTGCAGATCCTGATGAGACGGCTCGTTACGAGCCGGCTCATCTGGATATGCACTGTTTGCGAACCCCGCTATAACGGGCTTTCGGGTTCAAAGGGTTAACCTTTACTTTTCTACGTAACTGGAATGGGCACTCGTATGCTATTCTTCAAACCAGAAAGGGGTATTGATTTTATGAGTGAGTGAGTGAGTGAATAGGCTTTAACGTCCGCTTTTCTGACATAGAGGTACAAGCCTCAGGGAGTCTACACGCAGACGGGTCAACGGGGTCGAGTCCCGTATCCACCTGTCCAAGGGGGGTAAATCCCAACTTCAGAACTCAATATTTACAATCAAAATATATATTCAGTCCTCAAATTAGAACAACCTGATCTGGTGTCAGGCCCTCGCCACACCAGCATCATTTATCCCATCCCATAAAAGTAATAGGATTAGCGCTAATCTTACTTTTATATATGGGGCATAGCCCGACTCAACTCTCACATACAAGAAAGCCAAAAATGTACATGAGGGCCAAATCCGGTATAGTGGGTTCCGGAAAGTATGAACCCAATCGTTAAGCCAGTTTAGTCGCCTTTTACGACAAGCAATGGCTACTGCAGCACTATTCTCAGGATCAGTTGATTCCGCCCGGTGCCTGCACGGGGCTTGATTTTATGAATCGGAAAACGTCCGTAAATGGTGCAGATCCTGATGAAACGGCTCGTTACGAGTCGGCTCATTTGGATCTACACTGTTGGCAAATACTATAATAGAGGTATGTAGTGTTAAAAGAGCTAAGCAAAAGCATGATTCATGTTGAATGAAGGGTTCATTAGAATAATGGGGCCAAGTCCTCTGTCCCTTGCGGACTTAGCAATTTAGCAACCTTCTTCCACGGAACCCTTTAACTATGGCTGTGACTGGAGAAATGTCAAATGCGAATGGTCTACATTATATTCCGATACGATTGAACCTCTATAAACAGGAAACAGACAAAAGTCAGATGTGCCTATATCTTAATGTGTTTCTTTGCAATTTACCGTCATTGAAAATGTACGATCATGATCACAAAACACCCATGCGTGTCTTGAAGTAGTCATTGCTGAGTTTTATAATGAAACCTCTCTAAGCCGAACACCCTGCGGGCCGCAGGGTGTTCGGTTTAGAGAGGTTCCATTGTATTATACTTCCGCAGACTGATAAGGATTTATACCGCTGGCTGAGGAGAGGTACAATACAACATTTGCAACAAGTATAGACCCTGACCATTATGTACACTTGCACAGGTCGATAGTATAATCCTTTTACTGGTCCTTTTGAAAGCATAACGGAGTGACTGAACGGGCCTTATCAGCTTGTGCTGATGTGTAGAATGATCCGGGGCTACGTTGGTCGTAAGGAACTTTGATTTGCGAGGTAGCAAAAATGTGGCTGTGACACGGAAATGGCATTTTTCACCAATCTACGTCCTGTTACGACAGCACACTCTAGCAAACTGATAACGCTTTATACGTTATGTTAAAGGTGTGGCTGGTGTACAAGCAAATACAATAAGCCGACAGCCCTATTCTCCAGTCATATTAGCATTAATCGAAACCTTCCGCAAATACTCATAGCATGTTATTGTACAAAAAAGAATTTCTGGATTACGTTATCATAACCGCAATCAGGAAGTGCGTTTAGTGCGTCGTGCGTTTAGTCTCGGCCAATCTCCTACCGCCTGATTTCGATTCAAGCTTCTAGAACGTATTCCAAACGTATTATTATCTCGAGATCGGAATCGGCCGTTGCATATCATAGGAGGATATTGAAATACAGTCGAACTTATCAAGTTGATGAACTATTCCAATTCAGAGCAAATAGCAAACTGAATCCCGATTGCATCGGATAACATTGTACGTCAGTATATATGGCTGGGTATAAAGTAGGGTCAAAAAGGTTTGCATATGCTATGATATGACTGAACTGTTCATCATGTGTGTTTTTGTCGCCTTCTTATTATCTACAGCATTGATAGCGATCATTATGTCATAATCAACGTACGATATTTAGGAAAATGTAGATTGAAACGGACCTCAATCATTTCAACTCTACAAACCAACCGTGAAGCCAACATTCGCAAACGCTGTAGATCCAGATGAGACGGCTCGTAACGAGCCGTTTCATCAGGATCTACAACGTTTGTCATTATTTTTAAGATTTTAAAACGATACCCAATTTTGGATTAATGGAATACTCGAAAACATAACAGTGAGCCGTCATTGTAAGATATTTAGGGGTGAACGCATTATTTGAAGGAGCGTCTGGTGCACTTCAGCCTACTATTTATGTGATACTAGTATAAGTTATTGTTCACATATTAGATTTTTAAGGAATTTAGTTCCTGAAAAATCCAATATGTGAACAATAACTGACTTATAGTTCAGCCAAGTGTACAATGCAATGTCCCATCCGAGTATTGATTTTCCATTTCCTGTCGAACAATTACTGATTAAAGCTGGTAATATGTAACTTGTTGGGGTTAAATCTTGCAATATGTGAAATAAGTGGAGCTCGATACTGGCCAGTGATTGGCTGAGACAGTAGGACGAACTATACGTCACATTAAAGTATTCGAGTATGGAAGGTGTTTGAGCCAATTCCCACCATTAAATATAAGCTTAATCGAATAAACATATTTGTAAATTAATTACAAAAGCAGATATCTCGGATGACCAAATGAAGTAGACGGCTACATGAGGCAAATGTTAATTAAAGTCACACCAGGTCATATTACTCACAATGTGTGGTGCCGGATTGACGTGCCATGACGTCAACATGTACATGACGTCAATATGTTTGAGCCAATTCCCACCCTTAAATATAAGCCGAATCGAATAAAAATTACAAAAGCAGATATCTCGGATGACCAAGTTACGTACACGGCTACATGAGGCAAGTGTTAATTAAAGTCACACCAGGTCATATTACTCACAATGTGTGGTGCCGGATTGACGTGCCGTGACGTCAACATGTACAGGGGCAATCGCGCTGTTGTTGTGATCACCTGAAACATAGAATTATGAAAATTGTAATGAAAAGTCATGCAGAGCATGATGTTATTAGCCGATCAAATCAGGGTAAAGTGCATCGAACATATGTAGGTGTCTCTGGTAACATTGTCAATGGTAAACTATTTTCGACCACAGTTCTGTACCCAGCGTTGACATTTTTCTCGATTTTGTGCAGGTTTTGGAAACCCGTTCCCAAATCCATCCAATAGCAGCAATGCCATAGCAGCAATGTTTTGTTGTCACCATTATGTTGCGAAATATTCCAGCGTAACACCTGTTCTGTATGCTCTATTTATCTACAAATTACACTCCGCAACACAAAGTTGTAGTCACTGTGTGTGTGTTTGTCCGAATTCTGTGGCAGCATGCGAGTGGGCGGAGCTACCAGGGCTATATATATCTAGCGGTTACAGTGTCATCTAAAAATAGACGCAAGCTCCTGCGTATTCAGGCACATGCCCAGATTGGCCTAATGTGCCCCATCCGTGATTTTTTGCGCGATGTCGGGCGCAAGACAATCAATAATTTGCGGCATTGACAATAATTAAGGGGGATGCCGCAATCGCGCGTGCTGGATGCATCCCTGCCATCCCTGCATGATACGTAAACAAATCAAAGTTGGCTATGAAGGGCAATTCTTCGTTTTGATTGGTGGAAAATTTTGTGAATATTAACTAGCGTCAAATGACGCGCATACGCGATCCAATGGGATAAACCCGAGATGCTGGGATAAACCCGAAAACGAAATGGGGCTGCTCTAGTAAGGAGATTTTGAGCAGAGGTCGATTATAAATTAGCCGAAATAAACACATTTTACGCGATTATACGTGGCTGAAACTTGTTCTGTTTAATAAATAAAAGCTTTAAATTAGCCCAATAATCGGCGTATGTTGGCGTGTATGGCCATTAGAGCCAACTATGGACTTCAACAACAATAACTTCCGGGTTAAATCTCTTCAGGCGTTCAGCTCATTAAGTATTCAAAATTGTGTTATTTGGCTATAAGTAAAGTTTTAAACGGAGATAATTGCCAAAAATGCAAACTTTATCGGTTGATGCAATTTGGAAGTGATACAGAAAAATTCGCGTTCGTAGATTACCGAATAGCGGAGAAAAGGGTTGCTACAAACTTTTTCAGAATTCGATGGATAACCAATATATTAGCCGATCTATATATAGATCGGCTAATAATGATTTGAAATACATATACCTTGTTCAAATCAAGAAAATAAATCAAGATGCTGGCTCAAAGGGGGGGGGGGGGGGGGGGGGGGGGAAACGGGGGGGGGGGGGGGGGGGGGGGGGATATACCAGAAAGAGCAATACATTTACTGGTCGAGACCCAATCAAGATGGGTTGGGATGGTGATTTGTTGCATTTATATAGTTTTAAATAAAATTAATTTTAGGCAGCATCTAACAACACACGCACTCGGAGGACTGAACTCTAGTATAAATTTACAAACGTACACCAGCATAATACATGTAGTGTTAATTTCATGTACATGCATTATACAATTGCTTTAACACTTTCAACCCTAAGGAGCTGGAATGGACTGTGATATGCTAATGTTCCGACCAATCCCATGGTCACAAAATGATTTTTAGATTCGTCCATTTATGAAAAGGGGGTATTTGTTGTTCTCAAAAATATGAAAATTACTTTCAAACAGTGCAGATCCTGATGAGACGGCTCGTTACGAGCCGGCTCATCTGGATCTGCACTGTTTGCATAAACCGATATAGCGGGCTTTCGGGTTCAAAGGGTTAAAAAGGCGGGTTTTCTCAGATAGGTTTTGCAGAGTTCAAATGAATTTGGTACGTCAATACAATGATACTCGTTTTAATTATACAAACAATAAAAGCACAACTACTATTTAAATACATGTTGCAATATTCAGTTCCACTACTTATTTTGTTAACAATGTGTAAATATGATACTTTATCATTATTTTGAAAACCCATAGGAAGATGTCACTTTACAAAGAGCATGCCATCGTGACTGTTTATCACGACAGGCATGAACTAACGGATATACACAGTGATTTACGATCAAGAGCTGCGTGTCTAATGGGACGGTAATATATTTTGGTATTGTCGCGAGTAACCTTTCATCAAGGGAAGTAATTCTGCTTATTCCGTAATTTGCGAACCATTGGTACACAGCATTTACGGAATAAGTGACTATACACAATACAAAAACGACTCTACCCAATGAAACAGATGCGAGTCTGTTACCGTACATACCTGTCATAGCCGTTAAAAATAAATGTAAACTAGATACAGGCATTATTCCCAAATCAGCTGACTCTCGGAACAAATTCCGCAGACGACACTTCTCACTAAAAGTTACTGTGTAAATCTCCAATATTGGCTTGAACCAGTGGCCACTGTTACCATTTCACATCTACTGAGATGTCGCCTGCAGTCACTCCTTATATACGGGTATCACTGTAAAGAAAGACATTCTGGCGATAGCGTCCAGCGCAGGCGCAGATCAGCATGCGCGCAGTCTGATCAGCGCAGGCGCTGTCCGCCATTCAAACCGTGTGACACCACTACAACCAACAGCGAACATTTGTAATACTGTCGAAACCGAATGTTTTGCTATAGCAAGTGAGTTTAATTGTCAATTGCGTAAACTAGTATACGGTACATTTTTCTCAACTCGTGGACCAGTCACGATGATGTTCATTATTGTGCGCGAAGATGCGCGGGCGATAATAACACACGACCTGACAATTATTTTAACCAACACTCAACAAGGCGCATTAGAGTTACATTGTTGCAGATTACTCTGAAGTGTTGCATTGACAACATATTTTGCGTTCCTGAGTAGAGGTCACGTTTAGACTGCGTGAGTGCGGATTAAATTTCCTTAGACTGGTCACATATTCATGGCATCGTGCGTTTTACCAGGTGACAGTTTTGATCTGGCAAACGGTTGAGTGATCGTGAGTAGTGATCACTTGGCATATGCAGATAGTTCATCACCGGCTGCCGCTCGGGGGAGATAATCCGTATCCGACACTTGAATTAATTACCTTATCATGTCGCCGCCGTTTTCCCCATTTTGTTTTGAAAACAAACTATTTATTTACACGAATGTAAACAAAAGAGAGAGAGAAAGTGAGAGAGAGAGAGAGAGAGAGAGAGAGAGAGAGAGAGAGAGAGAGAGGGGGGTGGGGGGGGGGGGAGGGAGAGAGAACTCATACAACAATTCCCGTTGGCGCAGAGCTATGGAGGTGTAAGGGTGTGAGAAGAAACCGGAGTATCAGGATGCAAGAGTTACTGTTCGCAACTACATTCGATGGCATTTATAGAACTTTACCATCAGGTAGAAAACTCAAAGGATGACACATAGACCAATAATTAATCTAGAGTGGAAAGCGTTTCGTGATAAATAAGCGCAGGAATTTCACAGCAGCAACAACAACAACAACTATTTAAAATACAGTTTTGGAAAGCCGCAAGATTGTATGCGTGCACCTAATCATGGAGCTACGAATCGCGAATAATCGAGTATGGCGATTAATCTTCGCACCATCGGACTATGGAAACATGTGCAATAACATAAATTTAGCACGAACAAAAAGCAAACAAAACATTTATCACACTAAAAAGTTAAACCCGAAACATATATGCTGCGACCGACCTTAGCTCACTTGCATACAAGCTGGAAGACCTCAAATTTGGATGTTGGTTGTATAATTATTCGCTAGCGCTCGAATAAAAAAAAGATGCGATAAGGGAGGCAATCCCAGGCCGGCACGTAGGCATAGCATTGTAGAACCGCCTATTGTTCATCAAAGCTTAGTGTTCACATGTGAAAGAAACCGGCAATGCAGACTCAGATAACTTCGTCATTGCTGGACGCCTCATTACCAGTAAGTACCGTTGGTCTCCGAAGAACTTAGAAAAGTTCAAACACGAGGGGATGACGTCAATGCTTAGTGTGCACATGTGAAAAGAAGCCGGCATTGCAGACTCGGATAACTGCGTCATTTCTTGACGTTTTATTACCAATACCGTTGGTCTCCGAAGGACTTAGAAAAGTTCATAGACTTTTTAAACTGGTAAACACGAGGGCTTCTTTTAACACGTGGACACTAAGCGTGGACGAACAATAGACGGTTCTACATGGCGTAGTATTGCGAACAGCAGCTGTATCTTCCGCAAACGGCGTCGATTGTTGACAAAATATATACTTTTAATTTCACAAGTCATCTAAATATTTTGTCAAATTTCAAATTCATTTACGAAAAATTACCTTTTCGAAACCAGGGGGCCGTTTCATTAAATTTCATACGACTACAATGTTCGTAAGTGCAACATTATGATAGTCTGTAAATTTCACATTAACAGTGTTTACTTCAAAACAGTTATTGGATTTACATTTATTGAACATAGGCTACATATGCAGCCTATACTCAATAAATGTAAATCCATCAATTGAAATTTCCAGAGAATCCTCCTCTAAATTCACTTACGAACGTTTTAGTCGTACGAAGTTTAGTGAAACGGCCTCCTGAATCGGCAGAGTGTCGTTTCTTATAAAATCAGGAAATATGATAAATTATTATAATTAAATAATCACTCATGAATATAAGATCATCGATGAAAACATATAATCAAGGTTACTGCGACTGACAATGCCAGACACACGAGCGTCACTCGAATCACGTTCTGCATGCACCAGCAGGCTGGGTCGTTTCACTAAACTTCGTATGACCAGGGGCGTAGCTAGCCAATTTGAATCTACAGGCCTGGTTGACGACTTCGAGCACCGTTGGTGCGAGTATGCTAGGGGGGTCTGGAGGCATGCCCCCCGCCCCCAGAAAAAAATTCGAAACTAGAACGTGTATGTGGAAAATGATAGCATTAACCTTAGACAGCTATCTTAATGTTTTTGTCGTCTGCCGTTTATTTTCTATTTTCCATTTTTATCATCAAAAACATGCTTTGACAGCACTTTATAATAATTTACAACATGCTTTGACGGCACTTCAGAATAATTTCCATTGGAAATGATTCTGAAGCGCTCTCAAACCATGTTTTTATTGAGAAATAAGGCAATACATAAAAGCAACAGCAGACGACAATTGTTGTGTGTAGCGGTCTAATGGTTAAAGGCATACACTGTTCTTTATAGGAATTAAATAAGTGTATAATTATGTGACTATTCCACCAGTTCTATAAAATTACCCCACGTATTGATTGGCATTATTATAAATTATATATCAGACGTAAATTTTCACACTGATATCAGGGACGATAACCGTGTTTCCTTAAAATGTTAACGGACATTACTATTAATTATTTTTATTTATTTTTTGATTTGCAATGATCATACTTTATAAAATATCATGCCTCATTTGCATATGAAAATAGCCTGATACCACCGCGCCTCACTATAAATAAAATAAATATCACTAAATGATTATATCTGTATAGCGGCCACTTGTAAAAACTGGTGGAATAGTGACACAATTATACACCTATTTAATTCCTATAAAGAACATGTTGTGCCTACTGAGTGGGCATGTACCTTTAATGGACCACGTTAATATATCAAGTGCATTTATAGACATATTCGTACAACCATTGTTGTCGTGCAAAGATTAGTGAAACGGGCTCCTGGGGTGCGTTTCACTAAACTTCGTACGACTAAAATGTTCGTAAGTGTAAATTTAGGATCTTCTGTAAATTTCAATTGATGGATTTACATTTATTGAGCATAGGCTGCATATGCAGCCTATGCTCAATAAATGTAAATCCAATAATTGTTTACAAGAAAACATTGATAATGTGAAATTTACAGACTATCATAAGTTTGCACTTACGAACATTTTAGTCGTACGAAGTTTAGTGAAACGTGCTCCTGAAGGTCACACACACGATAAACGTATGTCATAAATATAGTACGCGTTATGTAGTAAACGTGTGTTATCTATACAACATGATCATTAACTTTGTTTGTGTCATTATTTTCAGTTTATAACAGAAATGATTACGTCATTAACATGCATATATTTAATATTTTTATACACACTTAAGTATCAGGTTTTACCATGTCAACATTTTATATAACGTATGGATAACACTAGTTCACATGGAAATAGTATTATGGAAATGATTACGTCATTAACATGCATATATTTAATAGTTTATACACACTTAAGTATCAGGTTTTACCATGTCAACATTTTATATACCGTATGGATAACACTATAGTCTGTTTCGCGAAAGTTGCCCAAATTTTACGGCCATATAAACAATCCAAAAACAATTATTTTTTTGATAATATTAAATTAAAGGAAAATTTAAGAATGAGCCTTCTTTTTATTTCTTGAAATTTGGTCGAATATTGATTTTATTACGAAAAATTGATTTCTCTATGGGAATTTAACATGGGGGAAAAATAGATAGAGGAGTGTGGGAGGAGTAAAAAAAAACGAAAAATGTTGGAAATTGACTCCGAAACCTAGCTAGTTAGCTTGGAAATGATCTAACTAAGAAAACAAAATTTAAATTTTGAAAATCGGTCCAGGATTACTGAAATTCTAAAAAAGTTTCCCCATGTTAAAATGTTAAATCCTCAGACATCTTCACGGAGTGAAGATGTCTATGGGGATTTAACATGGGGAAATTTTGATTTCGCGATAAAATCAATATTGACCAAATTTCACGAAATAAAAAGAAGGCTCATTCTTAAATTTTCCTTTAATTTAATATTATCGAAAAACATATGGTTTTTGAATTGTTTATATGGCCGTAAAATTTGGGCAGCTTTAGTGAAACAGACTATAGTTCACATGGAAATAGTGTTATGGATGTATCCAAACCTTCGATACTACCCTATGCACCACGATACAAGTAGCCGATTTCATCAACATTGCAAAGTATAATTATCTAACAAAGTATACTTTCAGAGAGTAATCATTTATTTTCCCCGAAATGCATTATTTCATATAGAACTAACGACTGTATATATTAGATGATTAAAAGTTTGCAGAATTATTATACTGAATTTATTACATTATCACAGCCAAAATGGCTGTGATAATGTAATAAATTCAGTATAATAAAAATTAATAAATTTATCATAAAATTGAAAATTTCTCCCTCAAAGTATACTTTGCTACTAAAGTATACTTTGCAATGTTGATGAAATCGGCTACTGGTCCTGATTGATCAAGTGTTGATAGGTTGATGAAATGGGCTACTTGGTCCTGATTGATCAAGTGTTGATAGGTTGATGAAATGGGCTACTGGTCTGATTGATCAAGTGTTGATGGTTGATGAAATGGGCTACTGGTCCTGATTGATCAAGTGTTGATAGGTTGATGAAATGGGCTACTGGTCCTGATTGATCAAGTGTTGATAGGTTGATGAAATCGGCTACTGGTCCTGATTGATCAAGTGTTGATAGGTTGATGAAATGGGCTACTGGTCCTGATTGATCAAGTGTTGATAGGTTGATGAAATGGGCTACTGGTCCTGATTGATCAAGTGTTGATAGGTTGATGAAATCGGCGGCTACTTGGTCCTGATTGATCAAGTGTTGATAGGTTATGAAATTCGGCTATGTCCGATTGAATCAAGTTGATGGTTGAGAAATGGGCTACTGGTCCTGATTGTCAAGTGTTGATAGGTTGATGAATGGGCACTGGTCCTGATTGAGGCAAGTGTGATCCGGTTGATGAAATGCTTACTGGTCCCTGATTGATCAAGTGTTGATAGGTTGATGAAATCGGCTACTGGTCCTGATTGATCAAGTGTTGATAGGTTGATGAAATCGGCTACTGGTCCTGATTGATCAAGTGTTGATAGGTTAACTATAATGTACGGGCATGTACATAAAGTTCATTTCTCCCTCAGAGTATACTTTGCTAGATACGTATACTTTGCAATTTTGATGAAATAGGCTATAGAAACATGAATGTTCGTGTTTCTAGTATAGTATTGCATATGATAAAACAGGGGGCCGTTTCACTAAACTGTTCGTAAGTGCAAACTTATGATAGTCTGTAAATTTCTCATTAACAATATTTTCTTGAAAACGATTATTGGATTTACATTTATTGAGCATAGGCTGTATAATATCCTCAATAACTGTAAATCCATCAGTTGAAATTTCCAGACGATCCTAAATTTGTACTTACGAGCATTTTAATCGTACGAAGTTTAGTGAAACGGTCTCCAGACCCCCACCCGGCGCCCACACCCGCACAATCATCCCGGGCAGTTACCGGTGACGTTATTTATTCGCTTTGATCATTGTTACAAATGATAATAAAGTTACGTATGCATATACATGTATAATATGTGGCTGTGACTGGAGAAAAGGGTATATAGAGACTAGTAGGTTAGTGCCGTGAATGGGAAAAAATATCCGGCAAGGCTCAAGAATTTCTTTATTTCTCATCAGAAGTATATGTTGTGACCACTCATTTGAACCGTCTCGGTGAGACGGTTCAAATGACTGGTCACAACATTTATTTTGGTTGAGAAATAAGGAAAATAGATAGAGAATAGTAGGTTAGTGCCGTGAATGGGAACAAATATCTGGCAAGGCTCAGGAAACGGGATGGGCGAGGCTCTGCCGAGCACATCCCGTTTCCGTGCCGCGCCAGATATTTGTTCCCATTCACGGCACTAACCTACTATTCTATTTATCCCGTCAACACCTACAAATGGCTGTAAAATGCAAAAATAGTATTGACTGGATATCAAAAATGTTTCACAGCACCGTGTTTCACGGCACATACGCACTGTGTTGACGGGATAATATGGGTTTTGCGACCAGCCTGTGCATCCTCACTATTCGCCATTCCACCAATCAAACACGCGTCATGCTTCTAGCAAGCAGCAAGCAATATAGATCGCTATCAGGATACATGGGTGTGTTATTTACTGGGAGTTAAACTGATCGCAAATCCCATAAGCTCCATTTATCCCGTCAACGCAGTGCGTATGTGCCGTGAAACACGGTGCCGTGAAACATTTTTGATATCCTGTCAATACGACCTAATCACTGCGTATGAATATGTGCGGTGGCTGTGGTTATATTTATTGCATTTTGAAGCTATTTGTAGATGTTCACGGGATAAATAGAATAGTAGGTTAGTGCCGTGAATGGGAAACAATATCTGGCGCGGCATGGAAACGGGATGTGCTCGGCAGAGCCTCGCCCATCCCGTTTCCTACACCTTGCCAGATATTTTTCCCATTCATGGCACAAACTCTATTTCTCCGTGAATGGGAAAAAATATCTGGCAAGGCTCAGGAAACGGGATGGGCGAGGCTCTGCCGAGCACATCCCGTTTCCGTGCCGCGCCAGATAGGTTTTCCCATTCACGGCACTAACCTACTATTCTATTTATCCCGTCAACACCTACAAATGGCTGTCAAATGCAAAAATAGTATTGACTGGATATCAAACCTGTTTCACGGCACCGTGTTTCACGGCACATACGCACTGTGTTGACGGGATAAAAATGTTAGCATGGTCAGAGTTTGTTTTCATACATATATCTTTTTTAAATACTTTCAGCATATGTTTTTTATAGTGTTATTTTGTATTTACTTCAGTAATTCGGTCGATTACAGAAATAATATTTCTTAAATCGCCGAAATGAGCAAGACAAACATATACTGTTGTGGATTAGCAACATATTGCGACCAGTGTATGTCTTGATCAAATAGCACACGCATGTAGCCTGACAAGTATCTATATTGTTAGTTAGAAGCATGACGGGTGTTTCATTGATGGAAAGGTGGACAGCGCAGAAAATACGATCAGACTGCACAGGCTGGACAGGATCTATATTTTTTTGTTCTCATATCTTATAGTTTTCCTTTATCCCCCTCCCTTTTTTCTCACATTTCTATATTTGTGGACGTGGTTGGAGAAATAGCGTTTATCCCATCAACACAGTGCGTATGTGCCGTGAAACACGGTGCCGTGAAACATTTTTGATATCCTGTCAATACGACCTAATCACAGCGTATGAATATGTGCGGTGGCTGGGGTTATTTTATGCATTGTAAAGCCATTTGTAGGTATTGACGGGATAAATAGAATAGTAGGTTAGTGCCGTGAATGGGAAAAATATCTGGCGCGGCTCGGAAACAGGATGTGCTCGGCAGAGCCTCGCCCATCCCGTTTCCTAAGCCTTGCCAGATATGTTCTCCCATTCACGGCACTAACCTACTATTCTCTATTTATGAGGCATGTAACCATTCTAGCCCCAGATCATCCTGCGCATTCGCGAAGCCTGATTAGGGACTACGCTGTATAGCCCTACAGACAATAAAACATCCATCATGTCCCCAGCATACTATATCTGCCATGAGTAATCAACATGGTTGCGTTAGCGTAAGATCCCTTTTGCTTCCGAAGTCCCATAAACCATTTTCCTCCAATCGCTGCCACACATGCTGAAATATGTACTATACAAATTTCTCATGCCATGAATATATATGTACATGTATAATTGTATCTTTGTTCTGTAAAGTATTGAGAAATAAAATATTGAATGACAAAATAAAGGATCTATATTGCTCGCCAAAAAAAATAAGGCAGATTTCTCCAGTTACGGCCACATTTGTGCACTTTTGGAAACACACATGCACAGGGACATCGCTATCACTAAACTAATCCCACCGCTGGCAGCCTTGATAATACAAAAACATGAGTCCTCAGTGACTTTGACCTTGGATGTCCAGCCATTGGATGTATGCGAAACAAAGCACCATCCTTAGCCGCACATTGTCAAGGTGTATGATCACGCGGTACTAACAACAACAACAAGTACCGATTCAAAGTACGTATTCTTGTATAGTGTCCTTATTAAGTAACGGATTTTGAGGAAATATGGCGCATCAAACGCGTCTTGTTAAGTTGCATTTGGTGGTCTCTGTATTTTCGCCCAAACTTCTGTCGTTTTTGCGAAGAATCGATTTCCGTGTCTCCGACACGGAAATCGATTCTTCGCAAAAATGACAAAGTTTGTGCCAAACTCACTAGACCACCAGATGCAGGTCATGAAGACGCGTTTGCTGCGCTATAATTCATCAAAATCCGTTGCATATTAAGGTAAATATCAAAGAATACTTACTTTGGAGTGGGCGACGTTGTTGTTGTTGTAACCACGTGATAATACACCTTGATTGTGGTCAATGTGATTAAAATCGGTGCAGGTATTACGCATTAATTGGTATTTTAAGGCATTTGCCTTGCAAGCAAGGTTAACATACGTTCTCAGTGACCTTGACCTTGGGTGTTTAGACGTGTGGTGACTATCATTATATCACATCTGTCTATCGGCGAATGGATACGAAGTGGGCAGAACATGTTTGAACGGCGGCCATTTTGAAATTAAAATATGCAGTATCCATCAAGTCGCTGAATGTTATTATTACGGTCCTTGGTATTGAATTTGCACAAGTAAGTGCTTGTGAGTAGCACATACAGTGGAACCTCTCTAAACCGGACACTAAGAAAACATCTGTGATCTTATTTTGATGAGTTTATCATGTCATTTATCTCAGGTGAAACTGTCTGTTCATGATCGCATAGCACACATATATGGCTCAGAATGATCAAATGCCTGGTTTACTGTGAAACCTCTCTAAACCGGACACCCTGGTGACCTCCCAGGGTGTCCGGTTTAGAGAGGTTTCACTGTATTAAGATATAAGGCATCACGGGACGGTTGAAAATAGCCAAAATTGACTGCTTTGCTGAGGGCAGCGGGTGACTTATAAAAATCACCGCTTCTCACAATCATTTAAGGAGGCTCTTGCGACAAATATTGAAAAATACTCACAAATGAAGTACAAATCGCGCGCCACAATAAAAATGCAGTAACCGCATCAGATGTGTTCAATTAATTTTTTACAAAGTTACCCCACCCACTTATTTTTGGTCAGAAATTTCAACACGACTGAATTTGTCGGAATTGTTTTGATGGAAATATGAGGCACAGATACTTTGTTATGTCTTGTTCTATCACTTGTAACACCACGCCATTTCCTGAAAATGATTCCAAAGCGGGGTCGTAACCACCTCAAAATTTCGCTACAAATGCCCGAAAAATACCTTAAATTCTGACGCGAAACCGTACCAGCAAGACAGCATAGCATGCGCCATTTTATGTCAAAATCAACCGGAGCTAACATTCAGTTTCGTAGAATTATGAAATACACGTAGTCAAGCCTCCCAAAGTCAAGAAATATTCATAAACCTATTTTCCTAGACAGACTGGTGTAACTTGCAGGGTCTGTAGTGGGAGTATGTATGCGACAAACATGTATGACCCACATGTGCGTATAGTTAGCGTCCCCGACATAACATATTACCGGTGATTATCACATATTTGATTTAAAACATGTGTACTCAATGGTGCAGGGGTGCGTTTCACTAAACTTCGTACGACTAAAATGTTCGTAAGTGTACATTTAGGATCGTCTGTTAATTTCAATTGATTGATTTACATTTATTGAGCATATGCAGCCTATGCTCAGTACATGTAAATCCAATAATTGTTTACAAGAAAACATTGTTAATGTAAAATGTACAGACTATCATAATTTTGCACTTACGAACATTTTAGTCGTAAGAAGTTTAGTGGATCGTCTGTTAATTTCAATTGATGGATTTACATGTATTGAGCATATGCAGCATATTCTCAGTACATGTAAACCCAATAATTATTTACAAGAAAACATTGTTAATGTGAAATTTACAGACTATCATAATTTTGCACTTACGAACATTTTAGTCGTAAGAGGTTTAGTGAAACGGGCCCCTGCACTCCGCGCCGACGTAAACTGTTTTACGTCGCAAGATACACCAGGGGCGTTGTGCGTTTGTGGGTTGTTTGCCGTAGGGGTATGCGGTTTACACTATACTTCGTACGACTAAAATGTTCGTACGTGCAAATTTAGGATCGTCTGGAGCCTATGCTCAATAAATGTAAATCCAATAATTGTTTACAAGAAAACAATGTTAATGTGAAATTTACAGACTATCGTAATTTAGCACTTACGAACATTTTAGTTGTACGAAGTTGAGTGAAACGGGCCCCAGCTTTCTCCCGAGATGCCGCTCAGCTCTATTTCTACATATAGAGCCGAGCTATCGCATACATACATGTTTCGTCTAGTAACCGGCGTAATTTTCTTGCGCCGGTTACTAGACGAAACTGTGTGTATGCAGTACCTTCTATATGTAGCTAAATGAGAATTCGTCGGGAATCCGGCTCCTATTTCGACGTGAGCAGTTTTCGCCGTCGAGAAAAGCAACACCAGTTGTAATTAATGCACTTTTATCCTTCTACAATTTGTGGATCTGGGGGCCGTTTCACTAAACTTCGTACGACTAAAATGTTCGTAAGTACACATTTAGGATCGTCTGGAAATTTAAATTTAGGGATTTACATTTATTGACTATAGGCTGCATATAGAATTTACAGACTATCATAAGTTTGCACTTACGAACATATTAGTCGGAAACGAGCGCAAAGAATTTGAGCATGGATCTGTGAGACGCTGACAACACATTTATTTGGCATTTGTGCCATGTTTCTCAGATGCTCACATTTTCAAAACGTGTTATTATCAACAGGGAGACTAGACTGAGTGTTTCCAGTGTCATTAGTTTGGCCTTTTCCGACGTTTGAGTTAGGCCATATCAAGTTCTTTCTCTGTTAATATAAGCGTCCGCGCGTGGGTAGTTTTTGAGAGTGGTTATTTAAAAAACAAAGACACTGTGTATGCTATTTAAAACTATTTACTGGTGAAGTAATGGGAAAACTGATTGCGGACTTGTCCAAGGTTTAAATTCGTTCCTGACTTCGCACTTAATATAAGTATAATCAGTGTATCTATGGAAGGTAATATCCGCCATAATTATATTAGGCTTGATGCTTGCTTGCTGATGACATTCTAAGTTTTATCCGTCTTATTACAATTCTATGTGGCGTTATGCTTGCTGACTGGTGTCATTGCAACTTACGTTCATGTTATTGTATTCGTCATTCGTGTTTGTGACATTTGAAATCTTCTTGGTTGTGGTCTAAATTGCATGTGCATTTGGCTTGATGCTTTATTCATTCGCACTGTTTCAATGCGTTTGTGTTGATTACATTCTAAGTGACATCCAGAGTTCCATTATTGATTATTGCATCGCTGTTTTGCTACGCGTTTTGTTGCCTCGATAAGCCACGCCCCTTGACAACAACAATTGCAACAGTAATTTGGGAACGACCATTATGACGCCAGGTGCGCTGCTAAAACTTAAAATAGTTCTCCCTAAAATGATATAATATGCTGGTACCCGTTCTACAATGCGTTGCTCCCTAAATTGGTTCCATGTCCCTAACGGTGAGGGTGTAGATTGATGCCACCTTTTCTGTTGCGCCATGATTTAGGTTTAAAAGACACCAAATAGTTTTACTGTATAATTTAACCGAATCCCAGCCAGTCTTTCCTACTTTCACTATTCGTATAGATGTTGTGGGACCAACCTCGTCATGTCCCACAATGTTGTTTACATTATTTGGCCACGGAAACTAGTTTACATCACGTGACAAACAGGTTCAGTGTTTTCTTTTAGATGCTTCAAATATGCTGAAAACTGCTTTTAAAATACCCATTTTATTTTCTAAACCTTAAACCTAGAGTGTACATGCCAGGTTAATAATATAGGGAGACATGTTTTTCTTTATTCTTTCAATCTGACATTTTTCTGGCAAAATGATTACCATTACCAGACGTCCTATTTGACATTATTATACTTTGTATATCAAACGCGAAATGCCAGTTTGATATCAGGGGCGATAACCGTGGTTCCTTAAAATGATAACGGAAGCAACTATTTATTCCATTTATTTAGTATTTGATGTGCCATATCATACTATATGATATGTCGATAACAAATATTTATTCAACATTTAGTTGATATAAATAATTTAAAAATACTGCATCACTTGCATATGGAACTAGCTTGATACCACCGCGAGTCTCTATGAGTACATTAAATATTACTAAATAATTATATCTGTGTAGCTGGCACTCATAATTTTTAAAAGTGGTTGACTAGTTGCAATTATACACTTATTTAAGTTACATAAAGAAAAGTGTGTACCTACTAGATGGGACCCCAGCTTCAACAATAATTAAATCTATATTTTAATTAGTCAAGATCCAGAGCAGAATGGGTGCAGGTTATTTGAAATTAGGTCCCACAACATCCATAGAAAAATGAAAGTAGCAGAGAATAGAATGTGTGGCAACAGGTTAGCTTTTTAGGGAAAATCAATGGTGGTGACCCACCTTAGTCTGATCCCGGACAGTTACTGGTTTGCATCGGTAACGGGCCAGTTTGACAGTCAACCTGTGTAAGTTACCATATGTGTAACTTACTATAAACAAAGGACTGAAAGTCCTGAAATCCTTCGCAGTACGTGCTCAACAATTCACACAAAAAATCATGTATACTCCATTTAAAATCAATATATTCGTCGAATCAATATACATTATCAATGCTGCAAAAACAATATTTATCTTGACAAACATGATTGTTCACAGTAATTTCACCTTGACCTTAGACATGAAGGCCACATGGGTGTGGTACATGTATGGAATGAAAATATGGATGATGATAAGGAAGTATATGAGTTTGAAGTCAATCTGACTTACGGTTGCAGAAAACTTTAAGGCAAATCGTACGTATGAAAATGTCTAAGTAATTTGACATTGACCTTGGAAATGAAGGCCGCATGAGTGTCGTATGGAATGAAAATATGGTTGATGATAAGGCAGTATATGAAGTTTGAGGTCCATCCGACTTTCCGTCACAGAGATAATGGGTACCCAAACTCTTTAACGTGGACGGACGAATTACGAAAACTATATACCCCTCGACATACGTTGTGTGCCGGGCGGGGGGGTGGGGGGGGGGGGGGGGGGGGGGGGGGGGGGGGGGGGGGGGGTGGGGCGGGGGGGGGGGGGGGGGGGGTATATCTATAGTTTGTATACACAGTTTAAACTTCATATATTTTACAACAATTAAAAACAAGAGCGAGCAGTCATGCATGGAACACGAAAGGTGACATATGTCATCAGTCCCTTTTCCCCTTTTTTTTTCCTGTCACATTCATAGCTCAGGAACTAGACTGGTGACATATGTCATCAGTCCATTTTCTCCTGGCACAGTCTCCTAAATTTAAATTTCATATCATTTTCCAATTCAAATAGGAATCCTCAGCGATTTGTAACCCGGAGGATATAACAAAAACGTTCTACTTTCACTTTCATTTCAGCTACACATTCAATTTTAATTTATTGAGTAAATGATGCCGAAATATTTTTATTATTTAAATTAATATCTATTATTATAAATATACTTTTTTTAATTCATAATACAAATAATCTAGAGATAATTATTATCCTTATTCAAACCCAAGACAACGTTTCCTTTGTGAAGTGTATCGTACTGTATATGCTGTGTAACGCCAAGTCGCAAGATTGTAATCACAAAATAACGAAACCGTTAACATATCCACTTAAATTATGTTGATCGTCTGGATCAACATACGCTTATTGTCTTTGTGCTAAGTGCCGAGTTCATTTGTATCTCGAACTGTTTTACTAAATTCATTATAGATTAGTTGATTTTTTTAAGTAAAATGGACACTGATTAATAATATCGATACACGTATTACACTGAAACGGTAAGATAGCGCGCTGTTTTACTGTTGTTGAACTACATTTTTATGGCGTAGTACCGCGTGTTTTTCTAAAGTTAAACCCGCAAACAGTGACACTGCGACCGCCACTTAGCTCATTAGCATATTATCTGCAATGACTGAGAAATTCCATATAGTTACTTAATCCGAGCTAATAGCTCGGATAAAAATATGTGTTGTTTTCAATTACGTACATATGTAATTTAATTATGAGGATACATGTATGTATAAAACACATTAGTAAGTCAAACACCATACATACATATGCAATTTAGTTAATATAGGTTAGAGAATAACAAATTGGTGCGGCGAAAATCGTCAAGACGTAGGTAAAAGTAGTCCGGTATGAACAAACTCGTGCGGGTGTTTTGAGGTCACTGACACAGTTTGCTTGCACATCTTGATCCATTACTACCCAGTTTCACTTGAGGAACATGATGGTCATGTGATGTAAACAGAGTTTCCGTGGCAAAAAAAAAAATGTAAACAATATTGGGGAACATGACGAGGTTGGATATTTCTGTCTTAGGAGTAAGTGAAGCAATTGTTTAATTCATGCAGAACCAGTACAGACCGGCTGCAGGTCATGTACAAGTGGGTCCCACAACATCCATACGAATAGTGAAAGTAGGAGAGACTGACCTTATTGGATGGGATTCGGTTAAAGTGTATAGTAAATTTATTTGGTGTCTTCTAACCTATACTGTAATCATTTGTAGGTGAAATCTTACATCAACACCGGCATTGGAGGTGTGCCTCAAACAGCCAATCACATCTCGTACTATTATTTATTAGTCGGAGGATTCCTAACATTGACAGCAGTGCCATCTGGCGTCATAATGAGGCACTACTAACCAATATATTGCTTGCATCATTCTGCTTGTGGCTTAATGCTTTCTGCTTGCGGGTTTCCGCTTTCGGACTGTGGCGTGATGCTTACTTCCTGCAGCTTTGTCCTTACTGCTTTCGGCCTTATTCAAAGTGCTAAGTGCTTGTTCCTATTTTCTATCATGTATATTGCAAATGCTTAGTGCAATCAATAATTGTAATGTAAATAAGACGAATGAACAAAGCAATCAGCAGAATGGTATGGAAGCCCTGGAGGGACTTCCGACTTCTTTACTTCCGACTTCCGACTTCATCACTTCTGACTTCATTACTTCCGACTTCATTACTTCTGACTTCCGACTTCATTACTTCCGACTTCATCACTTCCGACTTCATTACTTCAGACTTCATCACTTCATTACTTCATTACTTCCGACTTCATCACTTCTGACTTCATTACTTCCGACTTCATTACTTCCGACTTCCGACTTCCGACTTCATTACTTCATTACTTCCGACTTCCGACTTCATTACTTCCGACTTCCGACTTCCGACTTCCGACTTCATTACTTCCGACTTCCGACTTCATTACTTCATTACTTCCGACTTCCGACTTCATTACTTCCGACTTCCGACTTCATTACTTCATTACTTCCGACTTCATTACTTCAGACTTCATTACTTCCGACTTCATCACTTCTGACTTCATTACTTCTTCCGACTTCATCCACATTCCTTCTGACTTGGAAGTAATGAAGTCGGAAGTCGGAAGTAATGAAGTCGGAAGTGATGAAGTCAGAAGTGATGGGAGTCGGAAGTCAGAAGTAATGAAGTCGGAAGTAATGAAGTCAGAAGTGATGAAGTTAGAAGTCGGAAGTAATGAAGTCGGAAGTCGGAAGTAAAGAAGTCGGAAGTCCCTCCAGGGCTTCCATAGAATGGACATGTAAGAAAGACAAATACAATTACAAGAAGCAGATTTCAAATGTAATAAATACAAATGACGAATGAAATAACATGAATGTAAGTTGTAATGTCATCAGCACGCAAGCATCAAGTCACATAGCATTATGGCGGATATTACCTTCCATATGTATCATCTTTGATACACCGAGTTTGCTGGCGGCAATATATATTCATGTTAAAAAGTTCCTCAACCCTTTGCACACTGTAAAGGGTTGAGGAAGTTTTTAACATGAATTTACCTTTGTTTTGTGTCAATGCTTTGATTGTTTTTACTGGATTTTGAACATCTAGGTGGACGCTTAACAGAGAAAGCATTGACACAAAACAAAGGTAAATTCATGTTAAAAACTTCCTCAACCCTCTGCAGGGTTGAGGAAGTTTTTAACTGAATTTACCTTTGTTTTGTGTCAATGCTTTGATTGTTTTTACCGGATTTTGAACATCTAGGTGGACGCTTAACAGAGAAAGAATTGGCATGGCCTTGGCTTTTTCTACGGCTTCATTTGCTTCCTCGAGTTAAACATGTTTGATTTGTATATCAATAACAAGTCTGACATGAATATCAGTACAGTCGAACCTGCGATAAAGACCACCTCCGAATAGCAATCACCTGGCTGTAAAGGCCACAATTTTCTTGTCCCAATAGCTCATTGCTATATAAATGACCCTGCGAATAAAGACCACCTGTGAACGAAGGCCATATTTTTCACTTCCCTTGGCTGGCCTTTATTCGCAGGTTTGACTGTATATACAGTATTATACGAATGGGATTGGTTTGAAAGCAAGCATTCTTATATAAATCTTCTCGGCCGGGCATTCCCACTCAATAGGCAGAAAATGTTCTTTATAGGAATTAAATAAGTGTATAATTGTGTCACTATTCCACCAGTTCTAAAGATTACGAGTAACCGCTATAAGCATTTAGTAATATTTATTTTACTGATAGTGACGCGCGTTCGTATCAAGCTATTTTCATATGCAAATGAGGCATGGTATTTTTTAATTATTTATACTAATTAAATGCGTCACCTGAACAAAATAATATTTTCGACAGATTATAAAGTACATTTATGATAATTGCACATCAAAAAATAAATACAGAGTATAAATAGTAATGTCCGTTAAAATTTTAAGGAAACGCTGTTATCGCCCCTGAAATAAGTGTGGAAAGTTACGTCTGATATAAAATGTAGCATTCTCTACGTGTGTTGCTGTGACCATAGGTGTTTGAACAGATGGTCAGTATGTTGGTGTCATATGGGCATTTTGGTGAATTTTGGGTAGATTTGGGTGGATTCATTGGTTTTGGGTAATTTACATAAGCTCCGTTTCTCACCTTGTAAATTACCGAACTTATACCACATGTTGAAGTAACGGACCGAGGTCTATAAATACATTAAATATGCCTAAAAGCATCAATAAACGAAGAAAAAAAAAGCTAATTTTTTTTTTACCCCCTCCATATACTGAAATTTTACCCCCTCCATATACTTCAGTAGCTTTTTTTTTCTTCATTTATTGATGCTTTTAGGCATATTTAATGTATTTATAGACCTCGGTCCGTTACTTCAACCTGTGACATATACGTGTAACTAGGGGGAGGTGACGTAAATTGTATATTGGTAACAATGCACCCAAACCCCCAGATATACCGAAATAACCCATAAAACACCGAAATATGAACCGTTCTTCAAGAACCTGTGGCTGTGACTAGATCAATTGGGCTAAGTCTTGTTTTAGGTCGGTGCCAAACATCATATACAGGCCGGGCGTTATCGTCTTTGGGATCGGCGTAGACACAAATTACAGACATAGATTACCTGCAATATGTGGCTGTGATTTGAGAAATGTGACTTATGGGATTTGTGACCAGTGTAGCTCTTGAGCAAATAGCACACTCCTGTAACCTGATCACGATGTTTATTGTTAGAAAGACGCATGCCGGTTGTTTCATTGATGGAATTGCGGATGCACAGGCTGATCTGAATCTACACTGGTCGCAAAACCCATAAGCCCCACTTCTCCAGTAACAGCCACGTATACGTATGTGCACAATCGGTGCGCATCGGTGCTTGCATCCAACGACCGCCCTGTCGTCCTTAGTTGAAGCCATCTGTAGGCCTACACATGGGTGCATATTATAACCCAGACGAGTAAGTGCACTGACCGAAACAATTAGAAGCGATTGTGGTGTCGGCAGTGCAATTTTGTCCTCCTACGGGGAATTTAAACGCATTTCAGCCCGGCTACGAAATTGTATCCCTTCAAGTTATCGCATTGCCGTTTTTGGCCGAAATTGATTTCCAGAAAATACAATATTTTCCGCAAATGTCATAGAAAATTGACTAAAAATTCGGAGCTCGTGGGGAATTGCGTTCCGCACGAGCTCTGCATTTTTTGTCAATTTTCGACGTAATTTACGGAAAATACGACTGATTTTCGAAATCAATTTCGGCGAAAAACGGCGACGCGACAAGGGAGATAATCAGAAAGACCAGGTTCAGTTTGAATTGACCTAATAGGCAATTACGAATGGCGTTCCAGAGTTATTTCGCTCGTAGTTATGTCCCCTATGGCCACTTTGCGCGCATTGTGTCGGCGGTGTGAGAAAATTCACCAATAACACCCACGCCTCCTTCTATAATGTGCAGCTAATATGTGGCTGTGACTGGAGAAATGGGGCTTATGGGTTTTGCGATCAGTGTAGATCCAGATCAGTCTGTGCATCCGCACAGTCTGATCAGGATCTTCACTGTTCGCCATTCCATCGATGAAACACCCGTCATGTTTCTAACAAGCAATATAGCTCGTATCAGGATACAGGGGTGTGCTATTTGATCAAGATTTATGTGTACTGGTCACAAATCCCATGAGCCCTATTGCTCCAGTCAATGACACATATGGGACATGTGATTTTGTACCTAAGAAGATGCGCGATATCTCATGAAATAAATTTACAAAATGTATATGTTCCGGAAATGACGTCAACAAGTTACGAAATCCCTAGAGCATATGCTGAATTATATTCTCTGCAAATGTCATCAAGTTTCGACGTCATTTACAGCAAATATTACAGTTTCTGTCAATATTTTGTCATGAAAAAATTGAAATGACACCTGCCATGGGCAAATAGTAATTATGGCCTTTGCAAATCATTGCATAGTGGCGAACAGTGACTCTTGCAATCTACTCCCGTACCGTCCGCGGCTACGGACGGCACGGGAGTAGATTGCAAGAGTTACTGTTCGCAAGTAATCATTGTAGATCTAGGACGCAGTGTGGGTCATCGCAGTCAAAAACGGATAACGCGTTACTAAAACCAATAACGCTTTACTAGTACAGCTCCAACGCGTTAGATGTTGCTATTTTAGTATAAAAATCATATAATTATAACGGTTACTGATCAAAAGTAACGAGTTAGAACGGCACTTATGACCGCAATATCAGCAATATGAACGGTTTCTAACGCGTTACGGACAATTTCTAACGCGTTACTCCCCATATGTAACACGTTGGATCTCTAGCGATTTACATTTGAACAGCGTTGCTTCTCAAAAGAGATCTACCGAGCTAGAATTATAACGCGTTACGTTTGCTTCTCAAACGTAAGGCGTTATAATTTTAGCTCGTTAGAAACGACACTTATGCCATGAATAGCCATTGTTACATGGCTACCACGGAGTCTCCATATATAAATGTCCACCTACACAGGCCTCAAGGCTGCATGCCAATTGACTCCAGTGCAGTGGGAGATATGAACTAATTACGTTCAATTAACCTTTTCATGACCTCATAAATTAAAAGCACACAGTTCAACTGCATACAAAACCGCCTACAACATCCGAATCGGGCCAACGGCCATTGTCATGATAATTTATAGACCCATGTATGGGTTGCAAGCCAATTCTAAATTTGTCCCCCTTAAATGTAAGCTAAATTCAATATCAGTTTGTCCGTCCGTCTCTATATTTCCAATTGTCTATCGTATTAGTCTATGGTAACGATGGACATAGTTCAATTCACGAAATAATCTGCGATCGGTGTATTCAAACAATGCACAACACTACCTGCTACGTCTGACACACGTCTGACACACGTCTCTATATAATTGAGACACGCCATGTGATTTTGTACCTTCGGACATCTGCGTAACTTCATGAAATACGTTTACAAAATTTACAATATTTTCCGTAAATGGCGTCAAAAGTTGACACAATTTTCAGGCTCCATCATTGAAACATCCTGCTTCTAACACGCAATACAGATTGTTATCAGGCTATAGGAGTGTGCTACTTGATCAGGATCTACATTGGTCACAAATCACATAAGCGCCATTTGTCCAGTCACAGCCACATATGTATATTACAAGAAAGAAAATCCACATACCTTTCTGTCAAATATACTGTGTCTACACCGTACCACAGAAAGTCTACACCGTATCACACAGAAAGTATGCACGTATAACCGCCTAAGAGGTTAACAGAACACTTTAAACATCCGAAACACATGTAATCTTCCATTTAAATCTTCATACAATTCCATTAACATAAAAACGGCAATTTAGTGTAAATTCCGAATATATCCACTAACAGTTAAGATCATAATCAGACGGCTCATTACGGGCCGGCTCATCAGGGGCCCGTTTCACTAAACTTCTTAAGACTAAAATGTTCGTAAGTTCAAATTTAAGATCGACTGTAAATGTCAATTTATGGATTTACATTTATTGAGCATAGGCTGCATATGCAGCCTATGCTCAATACATGTAAATCCAATAATTATTTACAAGAAAACAATGTTAATGTGAAATTTACAAACTATCATAATTTTGCACTTACGAACATTTTAGTCGTACGAAGTTTAGTGAAACGGCCCCCTGGATATAAACTGTTTGCAAACACGGATACATATTATATGAATCGCTAACATATTTATAAATTAAAAATATCACTCGCAAATAAGGTTACTCTTAATCAAAACCAGGGTCGACTATCAGGTTAAATTCGGATGACCCAATCAAAACTAAAGATTGTCCATGGTTGCCATGAACATTATTAGTATTTCAAGTCATACATAACGCCCCCACTTCTGCCGTTGGACATGTCTGACCAGTCACGATAAAATCATGCTTGAAGACACATTGACGAAATCAAAACTTCACGACGTCGGGTCATTTTTACCCGTTCACCCCTATGTTCTCAAACATATGAAAATTACTTGCAAAAAGTGCAGATCCTGACGAGACGGCTCGTCACGAGCCGGCTCATCTGGATCTACAATGTTTGCCAATACCACTATACAGACATGTCTTGTTGAACACTAACCGTACATTAAAGGTACATGCCCACTCAATGGGCACAAACTGTTCTTTATATCAGAGACATCATCTGAGACAGTTTCTGGCAAAATAAACATTCATTCACCATTTCCCCACGTATTGATTGACAGTATTACACATTTTATACCAGAAGTAAGTTCCGCCACACTGATATCAGGGGCGATAACCGTGTTTCCTTTACATGCTAACGGACATTACTATTTCTTTTCTGTATTTATTGTTCGATGTGCAATGATCATACTTTATAATCTGTCGAAAATATTATTTTTTCAGGTGACACATTTAATTAGTATAAATACTTATAAAATAGCATGCATTTACATATGAACATTACCTGATACCACCGCGCATCACTATCAGTAAAATAAATATTACTAAATGATTATATCCGTATTCCGGGCACTCGTAGATTTTAGACCTGGTGGAATAGTGAAAAATTGCTCACTTATTTAATTCCTATAAAGAACATTTTGTACCTATTGGGTGGGCATGTACCTTTAACTGTATATTTGTATTGTATTTCTTAACCTATCAGTCACCTAAAAATCGTTGTTTAGTAAATCAAAATGTTTACACTAGTGAACAAACTGTTGCTGGATAATTTGCGAGCTGTGGGCCGTTTCACTAAACTTCGTACGACTAAAATGTTCGTAAGTGCAAAATTATGATAGTCTGTCAATTTCACATTAACATTGTTTTCTTATAAATAATTATTGGATTTACATGTATTGAGCATAGGCTGCATATGCAGCCTATGCTCAATAAATGTAAATCCATAAATTGACATTTACAGACGATCTTAAATTTGAACTTACGAACATTTTAGTCGTAAGAAGTTTATTGAAACGGGCCCCTGGTTCTTACAATCAATTTTTTGTTCCAATTAATTTAGCACGGACCAATATAAACTACTTTCTATATGAGACCCGCCATGTGGTATATGAGACCCGCCATGTGGTATATGAGACACGCCATGTGGTATATGAGACACGCCATGTGGTATATGAGACACGCCATGTGGTATATGAGACACGCCATGTGATATATGAGACCCGCCATGTGATATATGAGACCCGCCATGTGGTATATGAGACCCGCCATGTGGTATATGAGACACGCCATGTGGTATATGAGACCCGCCATGTGGTATATGAGACCCGCCATGTGGTATATGAGACCCGCCATGTGGTATATGAGACACGCCATGTGGTATATGAGACCCGCCATGTGGTATATGAGACACGCCATGTGGTATATGAGACCCGCCATGTGGTATATGAGACCCGCCATGTGGTATATGAGACACGCCATGTGGTATATGAGACCCGCCATGTGGTATATGAGACCCGCCATGTGGTATATGAGACGCGCCATGTGATTTTGTACCTTCCGACATCTGGGTCATTTCATGAGATACGTTTACAAAATTTACAATATTTCCCGTAAATGGCGTAAAAAGTTGACAACTTTTGCAGAGACCGTGCGGAATTCCGCATGTCCTCTAAATAATTTGTGAACTTTTGACTTAGTTATGAAAAATAGTGTAAATGTTGTAAACGTATTTAATGAAATTACCAGATGTCCGAAGGTACAAAATCACATGGCGTTATGTCACGGTGGTATATTATCCTAGTTTGTGGACACGACTGAGCAAATTGGGCTTATGGGTTTTACGACCAGTGTAGATCCAGATCAGGCGGCGCAGCCGCACTGTCTGGTCAGGATCTGCACGGTTTGCCATTCCATCAATGAAATACTCTTCACGCAATACACTAATATATTGTTATCCGGCTACAGGAGTGCTCCGTTTGATCACGAGCTACACGGGTCGCAAATCCAATAAGCCCCATTTATCCACTCAACGCCACATTTAACAACTAAAAACTGTTGTGTTTCACAAATTGTGCGTCCTGATACGATATTAGCGGACATACATTACAAACTTACCTCCCCTGTTTATCTAAAGTACATGATAGTAAATATGAATACGTGTACACTACCGCAGCCAATATTTGGCCATTTCTTTTATATGTCAAAATACTTAAATATTGTGCTTGAAATCAAGCAGCTTGATTGACTGAGCTTGAGCTGTACTACAGTTCCGGCTCAGACCATCAATTTGCTTGATTGCTAGTTGGCATTGCCGTCGATGTTCAGAAACGTTGATACACCGGGCAAGATTAAAACAGGCGGTTGTGTATAACGCAACAACTTTAGAATTTGATCAAATAAAATAGTGCATTTTGTTGGCATTGGTGATTTGCCGTCCATTCATAAAAAACGTAATTGAATATCTGAGACATCATCTGAAACGTCGTGTCTCTCAACTTCCTTCGAATTTGATAAAATAAAATATTCGGTTTTGATTTATATTGGTCGTTTGTAGTACATAAAGCAAGCAATATGCTAACCAGCCCAGCGTTACAGACAGAAAATTCGAGTTAGCAATACGTATGTTGAATATCTGAGACATCATCTGTAGCCTATTTCACCAACATTGCAAAGTATACTTATCTACCAAAGTTTACTTTGAGGGAGAAATTTTCCATTTAATGATAAATTTATTATTTTTTATTATACAGAATTTATTACATTATCACAGCCATTTTGGCTGTGATAATGTAATAAATTCAGTATAATAATTCTGCATACTTTTAATCATCAAATATATGCAGTGGTTAGTTCTATATGAAATAATGCATTTTGGGAGGGGGGGGGGGGGGGGGCTCCGTAGATAAGAGACAAGACGGTCGATTTTCATGAAAACATAATTAAAGAAACTGTGATATTTTCTGTAAATTACGTCGACGTCATTTATGGAAATTATCGTTGAGATGTGATTTTGTACCTAAGACATGCGCTATTTTTCATGAAATATATTTACAGAAACTGTGATATGTTATTTAAATGACGTCGAAAGTTGACGACATTTTCATAGCAAATGCGGAGTTCTGAACATTTCGTCTACTGTCGACGTCATTTATGGAAATAAACTTTTGTTAATGTTTGTCACGAGATATGGCGCACATTCTTATGTACAAAATCACATGACTCGTCTCATTTTTATAGGTCATTTGCCGTACATAAAAGGAATATTAAACAAGCCATAATGCATATCCGATCATGAGCCATCATCTAGCGCTTGACAGCGGTTTCCAATGCCATGTGTACTTTCAAGGTGCATGATCACGTGGTTACAACAACAACAACAACGTCGCCCACTCCAAAGTAAGTATTACTTGATATTTTCCTTAATATGCAACGGATTTTGATGAAATATGGGGCATCAAACGCGTCTTCATGAGCTGTATTTGATGGTCCAGGGAGTTTGGCAAATAATTATGTTGTTTTTGCGAAGAATCGATTTCCGTGAGACACGGAAATCGATTCTTCGCAAAAACGACAGAAGTTTGGGCGAAAATACAGAGACCACCAAATGCAGCTTAACAAGACGCGTTTGATGCGCCATATTTCATCAAAATCCGTTTCGTAATAAGGACAGTATAAAAGAATACGTACTTTGAATCAGATGCATTCTGGAAGTTTCAGTACTTGTTGTTGTTGTTAGTACCACGTGATCATACACCTTGTTACTGGAAAAGTTTGGTTTTTGACATTTGCGGACAGTCTAGACAGGGGCCCGTTTTACTAAACGTCGTAAAACTAAAATATTGGTAAGTTCAAATTTAAGATCGTCTGGAAATTTCAATTGATGGATTTACATTTATTGAGCGTAGGCTGCATATGCAGCCAATGCTCAATAAATGTAAATCCAATATTTGTATACAAGAAAACATTGTGAAAATGAAATTACAGACTATCCTAATTTTGCACTTACGAACATTTTAGTCGTAGGAAGTTTAGTGAAATGTCCCCCTGATCTGTGACTGGAGAAATTGAGCTTGTGATATATGTGGCCAGTGTAGCTCCTGATCTTTGAATACATAAAAAGCGCATTTGTATGACATGTGTGGACATTCTAGCTCATGGTTTGTGACTGGAGAAATTCATAAACATTTTTTTAAAATGTATATGCACACTCAGTAGGCACACACTGTTCTGTATAGGAAGTAAATAAGTGTATAATTGTATCACTGTTCCACCAGTTCTAAAAATTATGACTGCCCGCTATACAGATATAATGATTTAGTAATATTTATTTTTACTGATAGTGACTCGCGGTGGTATCAGGTTATTTTCATATGCAAATGAGGCATGCTATTTTTTTTAATTATTTATACTAATTAAATGCAGTCACCTGCAAAAAATAATATTTTCGACAGATGATAAAGTATGATCATTAATTACACATCAAAAAATAAATACAGAGAATACATAGTAATGTCCGTCACCTAAGAAAACACGGTTATCGCCCCTGACGATATCAGTGTGGACATTTACGTCTGATATACAATGAATAATGATGCCAATCAATACTTAGGGTAATGGTGAATGAATGCTTCTTTTGCCAGAAAATGTCTCAGATGATGTCTCTGACATAAAGAACATTGTGTGCCTACTGAGTGGGCATGTACCTTTAACATTAGTATTTCAGGAAACTAGGCAGAACAGCGGTCACGCTGGTCATAAATGTGCTTTAATGTTTTCCCGCGTGTACCATTACTTATATTAAATGGTCACGTTTTCTTACCAATATCTGGCGGCCATATTTCAATACAAATGTAATTGAATTTCCCATGCATTATTTCGCAAGTATTATACATATATAACCTTCTGGCAATGTGATAATATATCATTACATGATCTTTATTAATAACAGTACACATTACATATGGTATTAAAATACGTATTAAACAGAGCTCCAGTTAAGGTGCGTAATTTGGAGGTAAATTTCTTATTTCTCCATTAAAAATGGCAAGTTGGGAGTGCTTTAGAATCGTCTCAATGAGACGATTCTAAAGGACTCCCGACTTGCCATTTTTGATGAAGAGATAACAAAATTTCACCCCAATTTGCCCAAATTACGCACCTTAACTGGAGCTCTGATTAAAGGTACATGCCCACACAGTATGTTATGATATAGGGAGACAGATAGTTTTGTATATTCTGTAGATATGACATTTTCTGGAAAAGTAAACATTCATTCAAACATTACCCCACATATTGATTGGCATCATTATACATTTTATATCAGACGTAAATTTCCACACTGATATCAGGGTCGATATTTGTTGATGTGCAATGATCATACATGTACTTTATAATCTGTCGAAGATATTATTTTGTCAGGTGACACATTTAATTAGTATCAATAATTACAAAATGTAATGCCTCATTTGCATATGAAAATAGCCTGATACCACCGCGAGTAAATAAATATTACTAAATGATTATATCTGTATAACGGGCACTCGTAATTTTTAGGACTGGTGGAATAATGACACAATTATACACTTATTTAATTGCTATAAACTGATTTTGTGCCTACTGAGTGGGCATGTACCTTTAATTCTCGTTATAAGATGAATGTGATCAGTAAGTATTTATGCATTTACTGCCACCAATCAAAACACACATACTCAAGGTGTATGATCACATGGTACTAACAACAACAACAATAACAACAACAAGTACTGAAACTTCCAGAATTCATCCGATTGAAAGTACGTATTCTTTTACATTTTCCTTATTACGTAACGGATTTTGATGAAATATGCCGCATCAAACGCGTCTTGTTAAGCTGCATGTTGTGGTCTCTGTATTTTCGCCCAAACTTCTGTCGTTTTTGCGTAGAATCGATTATTTGCAAAAACGACATAAGTCTGTGCCAAACTCCCTGGACCACCAAATGCATATCATGAAGACGCGTTTGCTGTGCCATATTTCATCAAAATCCGTTGCATATTAAGGAACATATCAAATAATACTTACTTTGGAGTGGGCGATGTTGTTGTTGTTGTTGTAACCACGTGATCATGCACCTTGATACTTCTGTAATCTGCAAATACTATACAGTATGACCTCCATAATCCGGGCATAGAGAAATATTGTGTGTCCTTATTTTTACCGATTTTAGTGTCACTTATCTCTGTTTATGGTGTATTTTCACGATCGCAAAACACACGCGCATTTCCTGGAGTGCACATTTGTCTGATTTATGTAACAGTGGAACATCTCTAAAACGGACACCCTGGGAACCTCCCAGGGTGTCCGGTTTAGAGAAGTTCCACTGTACCAATTTTGACATAGGCTTCGTTCTCAATAAAACGGCTAGCTAATGCCATTACACATACGCTTCTTGACATATACAATTCTTACTTTAATTTTTAAATAGTAGAAAACGGCGAAATAAGTAAATGTAAAGGGGAGATATGTTGAAAAACTAAGAACATTTAAAACATGTAGATCTAAACCATCATACAAACTAGAAACCTACATTTGCCTACTATGGAAAAGCACTTAATTTCTCAAGTTTTACTAGATTCGGGATATCAAATCATACATTTGAAATTGAGAAAGGACGATACAGCAAAACTCCCTGTATCCTAAATATGTATTGTCATAATTGAGCCGCGTCGCGAGAAAACCTGTCTTCGGGAGTCTGACGATGTCACAAGATATGACGTCGTGAACTTAGCTGATGTAATTTCAGTCGGGATTTCCAATTATCGACGTTTGTCCGACCGACATGTTAGCTTTGTTCCGTGGTGTTAAAGTTATATAACCAACAGAACAACGCACCACGGTGTTTTTATTATTGTAATGCATTTTTACCAATGTGAGCGTTATAAATTCGTTTAAATTGTATTTGAACCTTAGTTCAGTGTAATATACATTCCCAAATATATCTATAATCGGGCATTAACTGTTATCGACCACCATTTACAGGTGAAAACTCTGTGTGAGCTACATTTTTTATTTACATACAGATGGTCGGCAGCATATTTGTAGACCGATGTAGCCTGGGCCCGGTTTCTCGCACAACTAACTCGACGCGAATTTTCAGTCTATTGCTCAATTCTTTCTTTCTAATATAATGTATAAAATTAAAATTTAGTGCAACCATTACCGATTTTAAGAACAGAATATCTCCTGCAAAAAAACCCAAAGCCATGGATGTTACGACTAGTATAGCCACATATCAGTCTCATACGATGTCCGCAATTCAGTCACTGGGGATCTTTTCCCGATTACCAAGAGGAGATGGGTCGCCGATCGTACATTTATTGCAGATATTGTACGAGGTGTATGATCACGTGCTACTAACAACAACAACAACAACAACAACAACAACAACACGTACCGGTTCAAAGTACGTATTCTTTTATAGTGTCCTTATTACGTTACGGATTTTGATGAAATATGACGCATCAAACGCATCTTGTTAAGCTGCATTTGGTGTCTGTATTTTCGCCCAAACTTCTGTCGTTTTTGCGAAGAATCGATTTCTGTGTCTCCGACACGGACATCGATTCTTCGCAAAAACGACATAAGTCTGTGCCAAACTCCCTATACCACCAAATGCAGCTCATGAAGACGCGTTTGCTGAGCCATATTTCATCAAAATCCGTTGCATATTAAGGAAAATATAAAATAATACTTTCTTTGGAGTGGGCGAAGTTGTTGTTGTTGTTGTAACCACGTGCTCATACACCTTGTTGTAAGGTCCGTTTTTTTTCAGCAGGTGGTCCAAGTACAGCTACGATGTATAGAACATTAGTCGTTTCTGTTATCTGAATATGAAAAAGCATCAATCAGAATGCATATATGGCATGTTAATATAAGAAATAGACACGGTGGGATGATATTTCAAGGCAACATATGTTGGGGACATTAGTATCATGGACCGTTAGTGACAATCTGTCAAGTCGTGACAAATGCAACGATTATATAAATCCAAAAAATAAAGAACTAGAAACAATAATTGTGGGATTATATTTCAAGGCAACATGTTGGGGACATTAGAGTAATGCACTTCTAGTATTGTTCGGCGATTATCAAGGATCTCTTGACTTGGGGTCTTGTTATTATTTTATATCTTCCACCCTCTCATTGCTTCGTACTTCCTCGCATTTTGAGGTTGGCGTGATTGTGGTGGGAACGGATATGTAGTGGTATGGGAAGATTGACATCAAAAAGACATAGGCGGAAAATAGACAGCCAACTCTGACGTCACTGACTAATTACAAATTGCAACGTCAATATCGACGTCATAAGCATCAGGTACGTGATTATGACGTCACACCGACACGTCAGCTGTAGAACAATGTCAATGGATAATTACACTCCAAGAAAAGATGACTGTCATCTGCTGGAATATTCCTATCAACAACATCAAGGTATGATCTACTCACTACAACACAACGCAACGTGCTGTCGCGGCTGCAGTTGTTACCACAACAGTCGAGCTTTCACTGTGACAAAACAATACAAACAAATCTCCTTTTCTTCTCGAACGATTTAAATCGGCGTTTTTGAAACTTACAATAAATTGAAATGTATAAGGTTTGCTAAAAGTATTTTACCATTGGGATGCGCACGAATTTAGGGCAGTTTCCAACTCGTTTAAAACGCTATAAAATACTCATTTACCATCAAATTAGTTGCGAACAATAACTCTTGCAATCTACTCCCATATGTGAATAAATTGCAATAGTTAACTGTTCGCAACTACCATCAAATTTGTTAAAACTTACCAGATTTATTCTACATATTACATTATCTACAAGTTGGTACCATTGCAAAAGATTTTAAGCTATGAAAAATTAAAAATAGCCCCTGTGTTTGTTCAATCATAATGTTTGCATTCGATGCCCGTAGGCCGGGAAAACAAATACGTTCCGTTACACTCCCACGTGGACACTTTCGGGTACCATGGGCATGTGTTAAGTTTCCAAGATGGTGAGAAAATGCTGATGTGCATATACATGATGACCAGGGTCTACACTGAACAGGTGTGTCGTTATTCTATGCCCCATTTGTCAACTCGCGGCCAAATTAGTCCAATTTGATGCTAGATCTAGTTATATATAAGAAAACTCCGGCATATTATTTTCAATCTATCTTTGTTTCTATTTATCACATCAAATCTTTGTTATGCCGTGTTTTTACCCATTTCATAAATGTGTTATGACACACGTGTAATAACACCTGCAGGGCATTTAATTGTATGGCCGCATCACCCTAATTATGTATTCGTATTATGCGCCAACGTTATAATAACGTTCAATGAATACAATAGAGACGTTCCAAATGACGTCCGTAATGGCGTGACAAAGCTATGGCATCACGGGACGGTTGAAAACAGCCAAAATTGACTGCTTTTCTGAGGGCGGCGGGTGACTTATAAAAATCACCGCCTCTCACAATCAGTTAAGGAGGCTCTTGCGACAAATATTGAAAAATACTCGCAAATGAAGTACAAATCGCGCGCCACAATAAAAATTCAGTAACCGCATCAGATGTGTTCAATTAATTTTTTACAAAGTTACCCCACCCACCTATTTTTGGCCAAAAGTTTCAACACGACTGAAATTATCGGAATTGTTTTCATGAAAATATGAGGCACAGATACTTTGTTATGTCTTGTTCTATCACTTGTAACACCACACCATTTTCTGAAAATGATTTCAAAGCGGGGTCATAACCAGCTCAAATTTTCGCTACAAATGCCCGAAAAATACCTTAACTTCTGACGCGAAACCGTACCGGCGAGACAGCATAGCAGGCGACATTTTCCAAGATGTCAAAATCAACTGGAGCTAACATTCAGTCTCGTAGAATTATGAAATACTCTAAAAAATACACCTTGTCAAGCCTCCCAAAGTCAAGAAATATTCATAAACCTATTTTTCTAGACACTCTGGTGTAACTTACAGGGTCGGTAGTGAAGTATTTCCTTTTTAAAGCTAGCTGCCCACTGTCCCGTGAGACCTATGATGTCTTGACGTTGACGTCATCATGTTTTAAACGTCATTAGAAACGTCTTTGACTCGTTAAAATTACGGCAATTGTCAGAATGAGTTCCTGTTTGGTAATATGAAGTGTTTACCAAGAACAGGAACTTGTTCTATGGCATATTTATAATACTTTAAAGTTTTATTGCTAGGATTAAAACTATATTTCTCTGTGGAGAATTTTAACTACATGTAGATGCGAAAATAGCCAATGGCGTCTGCTCGCTGAAACGTATTGGATATTCTTCACTTTGGCTACCGGTACTCTTTGGCGAGTGACGTCATTTGATAAACAGAATCTCAAACTCGTTTCCATTTGATATGAGCATAAAATGTGCGTGACTCGTTTCATAAATCTCATATCAAATGGGAACTGGTTTGAGAACCTCTATATATCTGCGCGCAATTGTATGTATAAATGACCAGAATACATAGGAATGTTATTTAAATTCTCAATTGTATGTATGTATATATCACTTGCCACAACTTGAAATAAATATTGTTTAAACTATCTGCGCGCAAATAACAAATTAAAGACAGATTGAAAATAAAGTTGTTGGATTACACACCGGCGTCCATTGAACCTTCAATAACTTTTTAATATTTACATTGTCCATAAATGTATAATGGAAACGCCAATTCAACGTATTGCGTTTATATCCCAGTACAGTACATTAGCCCCACGCAACTTCGCGCGACGTCATTGATTATAGGAATGAATGGCCTTTTTGTGGAATTTATCGGGGTATAAACTTAGAAAAGTCGCGGGAATACTGGACGAAGGCCGGAAGGCCTAGTCCAGTATTCCCGCGACTTTTCCAAGTTTATATCCCCGATAAATTCCACAAAAAGACCATTCATTCCTTATAATTCCAGCATTTGAAATAAATTCATTAAGAAAATGTGTTTATTTTCCGTTTTCTTAAGAATTATTTTAACTGCTCCTCACGGTTACGGAAAGTAGTTCGGCGTGGGAGTTTACTGGGATATAAATGTTGGAAAGAGACTTGCTACGGGCCAATCAAATGTTAAGGAATTGTGTAAATATTTTTGTGCTGGAATTATAAATGTATAATGGAAACGCCAATTCAACGTATTGCGTTTATATCCCAGTACAGTACATTAGCCCCACGCAACTTCGCGCGACGTCATTGATTTGTTAATGTTTTTTGGAAGTCATTAAAATACGTGACATTCATCGTCGTTGTCCATAACGTCACGCTATTATTGGGGTCCCTTAACAATTATTTTCTATACACGCCGAACAAAAGTGACATTTTTTTCATGGATGGAAGATATGGTGGTATACATTTACAAAATAAGCGGCTCCAAGAAATCTGACCAGTGTGACACATGCAAATCAATAAATTTAAAATGGCCGCCAGAAATATATACCAATATATATTGTCAGACACTAATGGTGTATTGATCAGCTGTTTTATGCTAAAAGTACACGTATTGATATAAAAAGGAATTTAAATAACATTCCTATGTATTCTGGTCATTTAAACATGTGCATGCATCCAAGATGGCCGCCAAATATCTATAACTTTCACTATTTTGGGCTCTGGATGCTCCAACACAACTAACCCTAGATATAGAATGACATGTGTTTTTACATTATCATTACTGTGTGACTTTAAAATGTATTTGGATAATAATACTAGCTAACAAATTCCAGTATGGTCACCAAATAGCAATATACAATGACAATATCAGCATATGTAGCGGGCATTTGACACATGTTTGGATTTTAAATTTATGGCTTTAAATCAATTTAGGTGATGTGAAAGGAATTTTTTTCCCCATTGTATAATATGTGTGCTGCAGCAAGCAAGCTTAGCTAGCAAGCATTAGTGTACACATTTACAGCTGCAGAGGTCGGTACATACAGGCATAGCTTTGGTACATTTGCAGCTAGTTCACCCTCTGACAGACTTTCATCCGTATTTGATGAGCTCAGTACAATCTTGTGTAATATCCGGAATTGTCATCCAGATGGCTGTCCATGTTGAGCCATCTTTTTTCCACCCATATTCCTCTGGTGATGGCACTGTCAACATTGTTGTTGACAGGTCATTCAGATATGACACTTAATACACAACTGAGAAGTAATATGGGGTTACATACATTGCTATATGTATGAAAACCTAAGCCAAAGTTGTTGTGCGTTTATCCAAACTATTAAGGCGTTGTTAGAAAACTGATTATTATGCAAATACAGTTCTTTATATTTTGTTATCAAAAGGAAAAGGTTATACTAGTTTGCTAGTATTGTCGTAGAGCAACACCACATACCTCTTTAGTCTTTCGAAACACGATGCATCCACATTCAAAGGTGCACATGTAGTGGATAGCAGTGCATGTGTGGGGTTCGGGTATTATATTCCAACTAGTCCATGCACGTGTTTCCGTTGTATAACATCCCGTTAGGACATGCCATTGTGGCACAGCTCTCAATTTGTCATTTGTTTTTTTGTGTTTATTTGTGTTTAACGGCCTATCAACAGATATCAACAGCTAAGGTCATGTAAGGCCGGGCAAACGGGTTCGATCCCATTTTAACCTGCTGCATTGGGGAAAAAATATCGAGAACAAATATATTCGGCCCTGAAATTAGAATAACACGACCTGGTGCCAGGTCCATACCACACCAAAGTCCCTTCCCCTAAAATAGGATTACGAATAATCGTAATACGCACCTAAGGGGTATAACCAGATTCAACTGTCACATCACATAACAAATGCCAAAGACGTATGTGAGGGCCAAACCAGATCTTCAGTCGGAATTCCGGTAAGGATGAACCACGATCGTTAAATTACCCATCACATGCTCCCACCTGCCTCCCACTCAGTTTGTCTGATTCTGGCACAGAGTGTTAGTATAGCATTTTCGAATATGTTTGCCAGATCCAAAGACTGACCAGACTTGGATGTCCGGATATGTTTCTAGGATATAATACAATTGGCCAATTGTGATGACAATTACATCAGTGTCCACTGTTCGAATAATAATGCTCTTGGGACATTTTGACAATGCGTGGACCATGTGCACCATTATATAGATATCCGCTTCTTCGTATTTACAGTTTCTCATTGGCTCACAATATTTGGCGAAGACTTCATCTTCTGCAATGTGTACATGTAACGTGTGTTCCATATAAAATAGAAATTTGCTCCACATAGCTAGCTCTTGTCTTTCGCTGATTGTTGATACACATTTTATTTCTTGGCAAAAATATCTATGAGGTTATAGATACATGTCTGTATACCGCTAGGTGAAAAAGTGCCGCTTTATATACATATACGTGCATGTCATGATGTATCTTAGATACAAACAATTATGATGGGGAGAAAATAAAATTATGATAGTGACTCTGTATTGTATGCGCAACACAGTAAGGTGAATGTGTTACATGTATTAGCTGTGATGTGGGTAACATATTATTTATTGTGTATCGTGCATGGATCTATGTGCAAAAAAAACATTATTCATTTTGTTCGAACATATCTGGATTAGAGTGATATTAATGACAGTTATGACGGCTGTCTTCTCTTCAGAAACATTCATATCACGGCAACGCAGAAGGTGAACAGCAGTCATGTTGGTTTAAACACGTAGAAAGTTATGCGAGTAATCCTTCCTGACACTCCCCCCCCCCACCCCTCCCCAATCGATGCTTTGAGCTCGAGACTATAATCAATGTATATATGTATTTGTCCCAAACACAGGTGAAATTGTGTTGTATTGTGTTGTGTAGTAACTGTCGGAAGTTGATTTGGAGAAACACGTTATCCCCATTTCTTGATATGTACTGGCCACAGACGTAGGAAACATGTGTACAACCGCTGCTCCATCAATTAGTTTGCAGTGACACACTGTGACACATTTGCCCGATCACCGCAATCCATATAAACCAGAAGGTTGGATTTCTGTCCAAGTCGAATGTTGCCGAAATCAGACAGAGAAGAAAGAGTTGATGGATTTTTATGGGAGAAAAACGGTGTGTGGGTCTCCATCACGCTACTAGTTGGCAAAGTATTAATTTTACCACCGCAACCGTGACATATAGTAGCATTTTGAATGCACTGATACAATCAGCGATCGCCCACACACAATTATACAGTGGCACGAATTACAAATGTCTCACAATTAAGGTTAGTCGTATGTTTCCTGTCCAATTTCATAAAAGTTTTAGGAAATATATTAACAGAAGACACGACCACTCAATTTTACATCATACTGTTGCGTTGGACATTGACATGTCCTACCTCTTTCGCTGTGCGGTGACTGGCAACCATGGCACCCACTGATGAGAGGTTCAGAAATCCGGCCGAAATGTTCACCTGGATGGTCATGTCATCACTCCTAAGACTGTTACTTCCGTTTGTTTCAACTAATGCTGTGTGGTTGCAGTAACCAGGTTAACTCGGCACACTGACAGTGGATTGTTTTGTTCACTGCTCGTTCAACGGCGGCACCCTTGTTGTCATGTCTTCGTGTACTGTACATCACTGTGATTTGTTTTTACTTCTGGGACTTGGGGAGTACCGGTAGTTGTTGTCGGTCTTTCGTTGCATTTGTATTTCTTTTATGTATTTCACGTACTTCTGCTTTCCTTTTGGGGCCGCACACCGCTGGTCGTGAAATGCATGTTTGTGCCGCGCTGAAGGCCCATTGACCACCGCTGTGCGCGTGACATTGTGTTTATCATGCTGTATTACGTTAGTTTCTTCTTTACAAAGGTTCATGGGTCTCCTTTTCTTGTGCTCTATTGTACATTATTATTATCTAAATTGTAGCGGCATATAACATACATGACGCAAATATCCATTAAATGTAACACGCACACATTTGCCTTTTATATAAATTATATTTAGAGGTTATTGTAATATGTTATTCTAATGTGGTAGCTATCAAGATGTATAGTACTATTACTACTCTAGCTGCTCTCTTGTATTAAATAATGCCATTCTGAAATATTAAATCTTAATTAGTCATCAGGAAGAGAAAATATAGCAAAATAATGAACTTAAATCTTTGGCGGCCATTTTGTATTCATGCAAGTGAGGAAATCATTTAGTTACTTTGTATTGGTATTCAAACTCATAAGTGCGGCCAGCAGTACAAAAGTTGAACACTTAAGGACATACATATATTAACCAAGATCTGTCTTGTGCCAGGATATACATATTTGGCGGCCATCTTGGATTTATGCATTTTGCACAAGTTACGGAGGCCAGCTTTTTTGGAGCCGCTTATTTTTCAATTCCATATGGTCATTGCTATTTACCATATACAAATTACACTTTTGTCCGGCATGTATAGATAACCCATTTTGTATCTGTCAAGGGACCCTATTATATTGACCGGCAACGTCGCTGTTTTCTTTGAATTGTGACAAAATGATGTAAATCAATAAGATTCGTAATTTCAACGCTGTATTTTGTTATTCATATTTTTTAAACTATCCGAAAATGCAATGTAAATATAAATAATAAAGCCATAGGCAGTTGCGTTTACTGTAGTATGAAAAACAGTTGGTCTGTTTAAAGTTTACGAGGAGTCCCTACTTCGGACTCCACGCATTTTAAACAGACAATGATTTTATTCCTTAAAGGTATATGCCCACTCAGTAAGTACAAACTGTTCTTTATATCAGAGACATCATCTGCATTTTCTGGCAAAATAAGCATTCTGTCACCATTACCCCACGTATTGATTGGCATTATTATACATTTTATATAAGACGTCAATTTCCATATCGATATCAGGGGCGATAATCGTGTTTCCTTAAAATGTTAACAAACATTACTATTTATTCTCTGTATTTATTTTTGATGTGCAATGATCATACTTTACAATCTGTCGAAAATATTTTTTTTTCAGGTGACGCATTTCAGTAGTATAAATAATTAAAAAATGTAATGCCTCATTTGCATATGAAAATAGCCTGATACCATCGCGAGTCACTATCAGTAAAATAAATATTACTAAATTATTATATCTGTATAGCGGGCACTAATTGTTATAACTGGTGGAATAGTGACACAATTCTACACTTATTTAATTCCTATAAAGAACATTTTGTGCCTACTGAGTGTGTATGCACTTTTAAGTGAATGATGCCGATTGCGTGTAATGTAAGTGTGAAAATAACTACAAAATGTATCAACCTCGTGGTGCTACTGTCACTGGGCGCCGCAATTTTTAGACAATCACTTTTTTTTACTCATATAAGGTACACATGTACCAATCTTACGTTGACCACCAGAGACGTCACACGCCATGTGATTTTGAACTTATTTCCGTCAGACATGACTGGATAATCATTTAACATATTTCTGCATGGTAGTGTTTTTTATTGACCATGTCGAGAATTTACAGTATGATTTTATTTATCCATGACGATAAAATGCACGACGCGCATGGATTTTTCTAATGCGGTGATATCTGAAAACCAAAATACTTTTGTATGGCCTTATGTAAATATATTTCATGAAAAAATCGCACGTGTTCTTCTAAAGGGAAAATATCACATGGCGTGTCGCATATTATAGACATTGGTGAGTTGGATGATGGACCTGATGGTGACGAGGAAGCTCTAGCTCTCAGAAAACAGTACTGGAAACTCGCAGACACGAACACGAGACTGAACACCACTGAACAGGTATGCACACTATTCGGAGATAGTATGCCCAATTCCCCATCGGAAGCGTATCCTTTCTCCCCCAGGGACGGGGGGAGGCGGGGTGGGTGCTACGGGAGTAATTGCAAGAGTTACCTTTCGCAACTAGGGGTTGTCCTATTTTCGAGCTCTTCGAAATGCACTCTCCTGTGTTTTACGGCATTTAAATTCAGATTCCAACTGGTGGTAACTGTGATCTATAAAAACTCCGTGGCTGAACGGGGGGTGGGGGGGGGGGGTGGTGGTGTGCAATCCCGGAACCCACCTCCAGATCAGCACCTGCCCTCCAATATTCCCCCAGAAATTAGTTTTGTACAGTATGTTCGGTGAAATAACGTTTTACTCATTGGCTCAAATAGTAGATAAAACACGTCAGTTGACTGTTTATTTGATAACAAATGACATTATGGCTTACTTTGGGGAAACTCCCCTATTGTTATACAAGCTCAAAAAAACACTTTAACCACTGGAAATAACTATGTCAATTGTTGGTCAAGGTCACATAGAGGTCATGTGCTTCACGATGATTTGCGGTACACATCACTGGCTAATGATAGTGTGCAAGTATGATGGCTGTAGGCATAATACGGGCAACGAAGTAGCCCGCTTTATGTTACGCGTATATGAAAACTTACCATTCAGTGAAACTAGGTTGAACATATGATTGAAAGTGTACAATTTGTTTTACCGTAAACCAATCTGTAGCTGGGTGTTTTACGACAGGTGGTATTTTACTAATAAGGGCGACGAATAATTTCGCCCGAAGTGCCAAATGCTTCTAAAACAAAATGTATATAACGTCGACAAGTATACTGAATATAGCTTGCAAAGTTACTGAATTTCAAAATAGTTGTGTTGTCGTTGTACCTAAACTCGCTTACGAGTCCCCAAGGATGCACGAATCATTCGGAAACCCTCGCACCATTTCGTAAATCGAAAATAAATAATCCTTTGACGCCATTATTTTTTACCATTAAACGCGAAAAGATGACGAAGTGGACAGAATGTACACGAATAAACATCTTCAAATTATCTCGAGAGACGCTTGAAAATATGCGTTTTAAATGATCTGAGTACAAATGCCTTAAATGCGCATTGGAATATTTTATGGGGAAAAAAAGAAAAAACAATTTGCAACGAAATGGAGTTTCATTATGCCGTATTTATTTTAACACACCTTTCTCTCTCCACACCCATGTCTATGTCTGTCTCTGCCTGTCTGTCTCTCTCTATCTCTTTCTCTCTCTCCCACATCCATCTCTGTCCCTGTCTGTGTGTGTCTCTCTCTATCACTATCTCTTTCTCTCTCTCCCACATCCATGTCTGTCTGTGTGTGTGTGTGTGTGTGTGTCTGTCTCTCTCTCTCTCTCTCTCTCTCTCTCTCGCTCTCTCTCTCTGTATTTTTGCCTCTCTCCCACATCCATGTTTGTCTGTCTGTGTGTGCGCGCGTGTGTGTGTGTGTGCGCACGCGTGCGTGTGTGTGTGTCTCTCTCTCTCTCTCTCTCTCTGTATGTCATCTTCTCTCTGTCTGTCTGACTCTCTCTCTCTGTCTGTCTGTCTGTCTGTCTCCCTATCTGTCCCTCTCTCTCTCTCTCTCTCTCTCTCTCTCTCTCTCTCTCTCTCTCTCTCTATCTTTCTGTCTGTCTGTCTGTCTGTCTGTCTGTCTGTCTGTCTGTCTCTCTCTCTCTCTCGCGCTCTGTCTTTATATGTCTGTCTGTGTGTCTCTTTCTCTATCATTACCTACAAACCACAATATATCTCTCCCCGCACCCCACCCACCTTCTCTCAACATATTAGATAGAAACCATAAAATTTCTCTCTCTATCTTTCCAAATCATTAGTAGAGGCACACTATATCTCTCACATTTCATTATTATAGATACCGCAATTTTGTGTTTTTGTTTACAAAGACAAAGGTCAAAGCCATCCATGATACTGTGGACATGACTAACAGAAACAAGTATGCATTGCAACTGCTGTTTTATTGCGCCTGTTCGGTTGTGTCACGGCCTGTACTCACAGTCCATGACACAAGTACCACTTACCAACAGCTGAAGTGAAGCTGTATGTAAAAAGGACAAAACTAATACGAAAAATAGTCAAAATTTGCTCAAAGACCACCAGGGATCGAGAAAATAATAGCATCACTGGAAGGACACACCTGGAGAATTTCTATAGCCGCCACGCTGCACTTAACTTCGCTGATGTGAGTTTAAAAATACAAGACATAGTCAAGCGATCCGGGATAATTGGGGAACACAAATACCAGAACAAAGTATGCATTGCAAATGTGCGTCTAGTGCACCTGTTGCTGTAGTCCAGGATACAAACACATCTGACACAGCACTGGGTTAATCAAAAGTAAATGTAAAACTTAACACAATTCATACCAAAAATGTGTATAACTCTCGAAATGACAGTCGCGCTCAATGACGACTGAGGTTGCGAACATAAGGAATAATATCACTGAAGATTCTTAGCCTTGTTATTTTTTCTTAAACTTATCGTAAATGTACTAATACAGTTTCTATAATGCTTTGCTTTTGCCAGTATACTGGTATATCCTCAATACTGAGGCTTATCACCAGTGGATCATATTTGTATTCATAAGTACATGTACATACAATTAAATACAATCGAATACAATCGATGTTCCCGGTATTTAGCCGGTACCCATTTACAACTGGGTGGACTGAAGCAGTGTGGATAAAGTATCTTGCTCAAGGACACAACGCACGCCCACGGTTAGTCTTTAACCCACGACCGTAAGATCTGCAGTCCGACGCCTCAGACCGCTCGACCACGCGCTCCACTATGCCTAGGCTATTAATGTACTATATATGCAAAGGAAATATCTAAATTGTATCACTGGTTCAAATATGAGAAGTGCGACAATGACACCATTTAATTATAATAAAGAAGTTGTAACACCATGGTAGTTGCGGGAAGTAGCTCTGCAATACTACAATATACTACGGTACCGTTTATAGCATACTATATAACATCATGGTAGAGCTATCAATTGGTAAATTTAGTTTCATATACTAACGTCGCCCGTCATAGGTAGTGCCTATTTCATATTACTTACCATTGTTACAGAGTGATCCACAAATGTCTACAAGCCGCCCCGTCACGTGCTTCCTACATCCGGGTCTAACGCCGAGCAAGCTCCTGGATCACTTGAAGGAGAAGGGTGCATCAGACGCTTGTATTGTCCACTGGATGCGACAGCTGCGCGAAACCAGGAAAGGTCAATGTCACGATATAAGTTACAACATCAAGCTTCTGGGCAAATAAATGTGGCGACTCGTGACAACAAAATACTTATTGGGCATTTGATCAGTAGAGTGCATCGCCACTTGTGTATCTGTGACTAATGTGGGCTTATTGCGTTTGTCACCAGATGATCAGGGAATACACTGCTTTTAAATGTAAGCACATTTTGTCATGGTTATTGAATTGTATGCCAAGAACTAAAACACATTCTTCATGAACAGGAGGTGTTTGTTTGTTGATGGTGTTTAACAGCCTATCAACAGCTAAGGTCATGTAAGGCCGGGCAAACGGGTTCGATCCCGTTTTATCCTGCCACATTTGTTGGTGGGGGAGGGGGGAGGAGGGGAGGGGGAGGTGTCCCAAAATCGAGAATAAATATATTATGTAAGTTTATTTGCAATAAGCCAACTGGCCCATGAGCGTGTACAATGAAAACATCAAAAATAATTCTAACACGGGGAGAAGATGCATAGCCTTGCAATATAATAACATTTGCTTATTTAAGTTAAACCGTTTGATATAAAAAATGTGTTTTATTAAGGCAAACGCCTTATGAATGTACATTGCAAGCTTTCTGATGATTGTTTTGTTTTCTGAACAAATCAACTCTATGAATTTTAGCATACTTGATCGTATCCAAAAACGCCTAAGAATATATGTTTTACGCAACTCGAAATACCTCGGACATTCTAGTACAAAATGGTATTCGTCTTCTAGTATCATACAAACAGAGCATATGCGATTTTCAATCGTTGTTTTATTTGGTTTTGTCCATCTTCCAGATTCGATTTCTAGGCGATGTGATGATGTTCGCAACTGTGTCATAGAAATTCTAAATTTTGCAAGTGTGATATCAGCTAAAAGAAAAGCTTGCGACATTATAGTAAAACAATGCTCTACTGCTATCATTAAGTATTTCATTCCAGTTTTGTATAAATTGGTCACTTAGTCCTTGTTTTACAAGTGACAAACATATATCTATATCTCTAACGCCTTGGCGTATCCAAGCATATCCAAGACCTAACCGAAATAACAAATCACGAACTAGTGAGGCCCAGTTAATGTTAGCTGGATACCGATAAGTGTCATTTACAAGCATATCATAAACAATAATATAACATAAAATATAATAAGATTGTTAAACAATCTTATTATATTTTATGTTATTGGTATTACATAATTTTAAACAATATTTTATAATGTGCAAATGCCTCCTCACTATCAAAGTAGTGCGTCCTAGTTCTCCATAAATGAAATCATTTTGTGTGCACTGTTTTACACATTTTTGCAAAAACTCAACTGAACCCTTTCAACAATAGTCGCTTGTGTGAACCCCCAAATCTCAGAACCATAATGTAAAACAGGTACAATAAGTTTATCAAACAAATCCAAAATTTGCTTAATGGGTACATTAACAAATTTATGTAAATATTTATTTAACTGAAATATGGCCTTACATGCTAGTCCAGATAACGTATTTGTGGTTTCTGCAAAGGAGCCACCAGTTGTAAAGACAATACCTAGGTAAGTGAATTTGCTAACAATTTCTATCACCGTGTCACCATATTTAAATTCAATATTTCTTCTTAACATACCAGCTTCGCGAAATACCATTATTTTGGTTTTCACAGTATTTACACTTAGCCTCCACCTCTGACAGTATTTATATAAAATATTCAAACCATTTTGCAACCCAATCTCAGAGTCAGCAAAAATGACAATGTCATCAGCATACAGTAGTAAAACCAATTTAAGTGTGTCAATATTTATACCACTCACATCCTTTATAATATACTCTTGTTGTAAATCATTCAAGTACATAGCAAATACAAATGGTGACAAACACTCACCTTGTCTAACCCCCGGATGACATATGAATTCATCACTATACATGTTGTTGACCTTGACCCTAGACTTCACCATTTTATTCATTGACATCATAATATTCAAAAAATGTCCACGTACGCCCAATGTTATAAGTTTGCACCACAATATATCCCTAAACACATAATCAAAGGCCTGAGAGAAATCTACAAAAGCACAAAATAACTTTTTTTTACAGTTACTAACATGTGAGATTAAACCATGTATAACAAATACATTGTCAACCGTGCCCATGCCAGACCGAAAACCGGCCTGTACCTCAACATATACATTGTACTGTTCAGTCCAATGTGATAACCTGTTATTTAACACCCTTGTAAATAATTTACATAGTGTGCTGAGTAAGGTAATACCACAATAATTGTCGACATTTGATGTACTTCCTTTTTATGTAGTGGAACAATATCTCCACAGGACCAGGCTGTAGGGAAATAGGCACTATTAACAAGAGCTCCGCGGAGCAAAATGTCCCGCCTCGCGCAGTTTGATAGTATATATGGAGCTTGTAATAACCTTGGGGTTAGTGAGTAACATGGGCTTTCTGTAGAATGATGCGGGATGTTGTTACAAAGGCATATATGGAATATTAAAGCATAAACTGAGCGTTAATTTGTAAGTCAGTGACCTTGACCTTTGGGGTTAGCGGGCACCATGGGCTTTCTGTAGAATGATGCGGGATGTTGTTACAAATGCATATATGGAATATTAAAGCATAAACTGAGCGTTGACTTTTCCAAACAAGGAAATTTCTAATTCAGTGACCTTGACCTTTGAGGTTAGCGGGCACCATGGGCTTTCTGTAGATTGATGCGGGATGTTGTTACAAAAGCATGTATGGAATATTAAAGCATAAACTGAGCGTTAACTTTTGCAAACACGCAAATTTCTAATTCAGTGACCTTGACCTTTGGGGTTAGCAGCCACCATGGGATTTCTGTAGAATGATGCGGGATGTTATTAAAAATGCATGTATGGAATATTAAAGCATAAACTGAGCGTTAACTTTTGCAAAGACGGAAATTTCTAAGTCAGGACTTGACCTTTGGGGTTAGCGGGCACCATGGGCTTTCTGCAGAATGATGCGGGATGTTGTTACAAATGCATGTAGGGAATATTAAAGCATAAACTGAGCGTTAACTTTTCCAAACACGGAAATTTCTAAGTCGGTGACCTTGACCTTTGCGGTTTGCGGGCACCATGGGCTTTCTGTAGAATGATGCCGGATGTTGTTACAAATGCATGTATGGAATATTAAAGCATAAACTGAGCATTAACTTTTCCAAACACGGAAAGTTCTAAGTCAGTAACCTTGACCTTTGGCGTTAGCGGGCATCATGGGCTGTCTGTAGAATGATGCAGGATGTTGCTACAAATGCATGTATGGAATATTAAAGCATAAACTGAGCGTTAACTTTTCCAAACACGGAAATTTCTAAGTCAGTGACCTTGACCTTTGGGGTTAGCGGGCACCATGGGCTTTCTGTAGAATGATGCAGGATGTTGTTACAAATGCATGTATGGAATATTAAAGCATAAACTGAGCATTAACTTTTTCCAAACACGGAAAGTTCTAAGTCAGTGACCTTGACCTTTGGCGTTAGCGGGCATCATGGGCTTTCTGTAGAATGATGCGGGATGTTGTTACAAATACATGTATGGAATATTAAAGCATACATAAATTGAGCGTTAACTTTTCCAAACACGGACATTTTCTAAGTCAGCGACCTTGACCTTTTGGGTTTGCGGGCACCATGGGCTTTCTGTAGAATGATGCAGGATGTTGTTACAAATGCATGTATGGAATATTAAAGCATAAACTGAGCGTTAACTTTTCCAAACCAAAATGGAAATTTCTAAGTCAGTTGGACCTGACCTTTTGGGTTAGCGGGCAACATGGGCTTTCTGTAGAATGATGCGGGATTTGTTACAAATGCATGTATGGAATATCAAAGCATAAACTGAGCGTTAACTTCTCCAAGCAAATATTAAAGCATAAACTGAGCGTTAACTTTTCCAAACATGGACATTTCTAAGTCAGTGACCTTGACCTTTGGCGTTAGCGGGCAACATGGGCTTTCTGTAGAATGATGCGGGATGTTGTTACAAATGTATGTATGGAATATTAAAGCATAAACTGAGCGTTAACTTTTCCAAACACGGAAATTTCTAAGTCAGTGACCTTGACCTTTGGGATTAGCGGGCACCATGGGCTTTCTGGAGAATGATGCGGGATGTTGTTACAAATGCATGTATGGAATATTAAAGCATTCCATTGAGGGAAACAGAAGTTACAATGAATTAACCTGAGCGTTAAGTTTTAGAAACAGAGCTAAACGCAAAAACTTAACGTTGAATGCATGTGAAAAGTAGGTCAATCAACCATGAAAACTAGGTCAAGGTCACATGGGCTCCCTCTGTGTGAGATGGTTACACCACAGTGTTGATGTATACCAAGTATGGAGGTCGTAGGTGTTATAGTTTTCTGGAAACTGACCTAAACGCAAAAACTTAACGTGAAATGTTGACGCCGCCGCCGACGACGACGCCGACGACGCCGACGACGCCGCCGACGCCACCGACGGAAAAGCTATACCTATGTCCCGCTTCTGCTAAAGCAGGCGGGACAAAAACTACATTAAAAACTGTTAACGTAGCAATCCCATGTATATCAAATTCATTTATCAACTTATCTGAGCCACTACTCTTACCATAGTTCAATTGTTTAATTGCGGCACGTATTTCGTCATAGCTAATTGGAATATATAGCTCTGCAAACATTGTTTGCAGTTCACCTTTAATGTATGTATCATTAAAATTTACTACGTCATAGGATTATTCACGGCTTTAAATTAGCGCATGAAATTACATTGGAATGTTTGGTTGCGATGTGCGTGTATGTTTTTTCAACAGTTTCCAGTACTCCTTTGCATTATTAAGTCTCGCCGGGTTTAGTTTCTCGGTTTGATTCTGATCATAAGCAAATCTGGCTCTACGGAGAGCAGCTTTATATTCAGACCTGGCTTTAACCATACCTTCCCGATTACGATCAGATTTATAGTCTCGATAATTATTCAAAAACTCATAAAATATATGCCTTTTCTCAGACCTGAAATTAGAATAACCTGACCTGGTGCCGTCCATACCACACCAAGGTCACTTGGTCCCTTCCCCTTAAGTAGGATTACGAATAATCGTAAGACTCACATAAGGGGTATAACCAGATTCAACTGTCACATACAAAATGCCAAAGACGTATGTGAGGGCCAAACCAGGTCTCTTAGTCGGAATTCCGGTAAGGTTGAACCCCGATCGTTAAATTTAATTACCCATCACATGCTCCCACCTGCCACCCACGAACAGGGAGGTGACTTTATTTTTTTTCGGGATATATAAAAAGGTGGTAATTGAAAGTAATACTTAACAAGAAGAACGTATATACATGTTTATTTATCAATTAATTGGAATGATATCAGTTAATAAATTAGTTCGGTAAATGTCTGCTTTGACCAAACACATACGAGACGAGCCATGTGATTTTTATTTATATTCAGCCCTGAAATCAGAATAATCCTGATCTGATGCCAGGTCCTCGGCGCACCAGAATCACTTCGCCCCTCCCAAAATCAGTAGGATCAGTAATAATAATCTTACTACATGTACTTTTATAATGGGCAATAACCCAATTCAACTATCAGGCAACAAAAGAGTCAAAGATAAAAACGGACATGAGGGCCAAACCAGGCAAATCGTGATCCCTATAAGGAGGAATCCCTACCGTTAATTTACGCCGTCGCGTTCGCCCGACTAACCACCCACCAATGTCTGTCACACAGTGTACTCCGAGAACGGATTATCTATTTATAAATGTGTCAGTTTTATTATATAGAACGATAATAAATATGAGACGAGTACATGTCCATCAATATCTGTCACACAGTGTACATGTATGTTTATATATATTATAGGAATGAATGGCCTTTTTGTGGAATTTATCGGGGTATAAACTTGGAAAAGTCGCGGGAATACTGGACGAAGGCCGGAAGGCCTTCGTCCAGTATTCCCGCGACTTTTCCAAGTTTATATCCCCGATAAATTCCACAAAAAAGCCATTCATTCCTTATAATTCCAGCATTTGAAATAAATTCATCAAGAAAATGTGTTTATTTTCCGTTTTCTTAACAATTATTTTAACTGCGCCTCACGGTTATGGAAAGTAGTTCGGCGTGGGAGTTTACTGGGATATACATTTTGGACAGAGACTTGCTACGGGCCAATCAAATGTTAGGGAATTGTGTAAATATTGTTGTGCTGGAATTATACATGTATATTCTTTCAACTCGATAGACCATAAAGCATACATTGGCAAACACTGTAGATCCAGATGAGCCGACTTGTAACAAGCCATCTCAACAGCATCTGTAGTGTTTGTCAGATATTTTATAAACATCCCTTATCTGATTATTGGAACATTCCAACAGAAGATCATGGAACTATGTCATACATTTAGGGGTGAAAAGATTATTGATAATACACAAATCGTATTATCTGAAATATAGCAACATAGTTCATTAACCCTTAGATCGTATTATCTGAAATATAGCAACATAGTTCATTAACCCTTAGATCGTATTATCTGAAATATAGCAACATAGTTCATTAACCCTTAGATCGTATTATCTGAAATATAGCAACATAGTTCATTAACCCTTAGATCGCATTATCTGAAATATAGCAACATAGTTCATTAACCCTTAGACCGCTACTCACAACAATTGTCGTCTGCTGTTGCTTTTATTATATCTTGCCTTATTTCTCAATAAAAACATGGTTTGACAGCACTTCAGAATCATTTCCAATGGAAATGATTCTGAAGTGCTGTCAATGCATGTTGTAAATTATTATAAAGTGCTGTCAAAGCATGTTTTGGATGATAAAAATGGAAAATAAAAAATAAACAGCAGACAACAACAAAATTAAGATAGCGGTCTAAGGGTTAATACCATAAGATAAAAACGTTTGTTTGTTGGGGTTTAATGGTCTATCAACAGCTAAGGTCATTTAAGGCCGGGTCAATGGGTTTAGTACTAAATCCCATATATTACCTGTACAAGTACATGTACATGTTCAAGTACATATACAAATGGGGGGAAATCCCAAAATCAGAACTGAATATTTACTCAGCCCTGAAATCAGAATATTCCTGATTTGATGCCAGGTCCTCGCCACACCAGAATCATTTGGCACCCTCCCAAAAGCAGTAGGTTTGTTTGTTTGTTTGTTGGGGTTTAACGGCCTATCAACAGCTAAGGTAAGGTCATTTAAGGTCGGGTCAATGGGTTTAGTACTAAATCGCATATATTACCTGTACAAGTACATATACATGTTCAAGTACATGTACAAATGGGGGGAAAATCCCAAAATCAGAACTGAATATTTACAATAACAAAACTATATATATTCAGCCCTGAAATCAGAATAATCCTAATCTGATGCCAGGTCCTCGCCACATCAGAATCACTTGGCCCCTCCCAAAAGCAGTAGGACCAGTAATAATCTTACTACTTTTATAATGGGCAATAACCCAATTCAACTCCCAGGTAACAAAAGAGCCAAAAATAAAAACGTACCTGAGGGCCAAACCAGGCAAATCGTGATTCCTATGAGGAGCCCCTACCGTTAATTTACGCCGTCTCGTTCGCCCGACCACCACCCACCAAAAGCAGTAGGATCAGTACTAATCTTACTACTTTTATAATGGGCAAAACCAAATTCAACTCCCAGGTAACAAAAGAGCCAAAGATATAAACGTACCTGAGGGCCAAACCAGGCAAATCGCCGTCAAGTTCGCCCGACCTACCACCCACAAATTTAACAATGACAAAAAGGCCTGTAGGGCAGTGATTGAGTGAGTGAGTGAGTGAATAGGGTTTAACGTCCGCTTTTCTGACATAGAGGTACAAGCCTCAGGGAGTCTACACGCAGACGGGTCAACGGGGTGGTGTCCCGTATCCACCTGTCCAAGGGGGGTAAATCCCAACTTCAGAACTCAATATTTACAATCAAAATATATATTCAGTCCTGAAATTAGAACAACCTGATCTGGTGCCAGGCCCTTGCCACACCAGCATCATTTATCCCATTCCCTAATGTAGGGCAGTGAGTATAACAGTGTTATATGTGGCTGTGACTGGAGAAAAGGGGCTTGTGGCATTTGTGACCAGTGTAGTTCCTAATCAAATAGCACACTCATGTAGCCTGATAGCAATATATATTGCTTGTTAGAGACGACATTTCATTGACGGAATGGCGAACAGTGCAGATCCTGATCAGATCTGTACTGATCTGTACTGGTCGCAAAACCCATAACCCCCATTTCTCCAGTCACAGCCTTGACTTTTTTGTTATAGATGAAACAAGAGTTGTCAGAAGACAACGAAGCTCGCCTGTCATTCAAACTTGTCACAGTTGTATAAAAAACATTGAATATTATATAACTTGACCTTGGGATAAGGGGTGTGCGGTGGACCTTGACATTGAGGTCAGTGGTGGAAGGTGGGTCGTGGATTTGATATAGCATTATATAGCATATTAAGATGAATGCATGTATGAAATATCAATGCGCTCCCTGAAAAGAGAAGGAAAACAAAATTTAACCCAGCGTTAAGTTTATGAACACACTAAGTTGGTGATTTTCTATAGCATGATAGCTATTCACATTCATGAGGAATGCATGTATAAATGTGCTAAGTTTGGCCTTGGCGAAAGAAAGGGGGGGGGGGGGGGGGGGTGGGGGGGGGGGGGGGGGGTGGGTCATGGATTTGCTGTAGCACAATAGAGTATCATCAGATGAATGCATGTATGAAATATGAAGGTGTTCCCTGTAAAGAAACAGAAGTTATAAAAAGACATTTACTCCAACGTTACGTTTATGATGTTGATCTTGGGGAAAGGGGTGGGGTGGGTCATGGATTTGCTGTAGCACAATAGAGGATCATCAGATGAATGCATGTATGAAATATCAAAGCGTTCAAAGTGTAAAGAAACGGACGTTACACAACATTTACCCCAATGTAAAGTTTATGAACATGCTAAGTTTGTGACCTTGACCTTGGGGTAAGGGTTAGGTGGTGGGTTGTGAATTTGCTACAGCATGATAGAGGGTCATCTGAGGAATGTATGTATGAAATATCAAGGCGTTTCCATAAAGGAAACAGTTGTTATCAGACATTTACCCCAACGTTAAGTTTATGAATGTGTCAAGTTTGTGACCTTGACCTTGAGGTAAGGGGTGGGCGGTGGGTCATGGAATTGCTACAGCACGATAGAGTATCATCAGATGAATGCATGCATGAAATATCAAGGCGTTCCATGAAAGGAAACAGATGTTATAAGACATTTACCCCAACGTTAAGTTTATGAATGTGCTAAGTTTGTGACCGTGACCTTGGGGAAAGGGGTGGTGGGGGTTGATCATGGATTTGCTATAGCACGATAGAGTATCATCAGATGAATGAATGTATGAAATATCAAGGTGTTCAAAGTGTAAAGAAACAGAAGTTACACAACATTTACCCCAACGTTAAGTTTATGAACATGCTAAGTTTGTGACCTTGACTTTTGGGTAAGGGTTGGGTGGTGGGTTGTGGATTTGCTACAGCATGACAGAGGGTCATCTGAGGAATGTATGAAATAGCAAGGTGTTCCATGAAAGGAAACAGACATTTACCCCAACGTTAAGTTTATGAATGTACTAAGTTTGTGACCTTGACCTTGGGGTAAGGGATGGGCGGTGGGTCATGGATTTGCTATAGCATGATAGAGTATCATCAGATGAATACATATTTGAAATATCAAGGTGTTCCATGAAAGGAAACAGATGTTATACAGCATGATACAGGGTCATCTGAGGAATGCATGTATGAAATAACAAGGTGTTCCATGAACGGAAACAGAAGTTATAAGAAATTTACACCAACGTTAAGTTATCAGACATTTACCCAACGTTAAGTTTATGAATGTGCCAAGTTTGTGACCTTGACCTTGGGGTAAGGGCTAGGTGGTGGGTCATGGATTTGTTACCGCATGATAGAGGGTCATCTGAGGAATGCATGTATGAAATAACAAGGTGTTCCATGAAAGGAAACAGAAGTTATCAGACATTTACCCAATGTTAAGTTTATGAATGTGCCAAGTTTGTGACCTTGACCTTGGGGTAAGGGCTGGGTGGTGGGTCATAAATTTGCTACAGCATGATAGAGGGTCATCTGAGGAATGCATGTATGAAATAACAAGGTGTTCCATGAAAGGAAACAGAAGTTATAAGACATTTACCCAACGTTAAGTTTATGAATGTGCCAAGTTTGTGACCTTGACCTTGGGGTAAGGGCTGGGTGGTGGGTCATGGATTTGCTACAGCATGATAGAGGGTCATCTGTGGAATGCATGTATGAAATAACAAGGTGTTCCATGAAAGGAAACAGAAGTTATGACATTTACCCAACGTTAAGTTTATGAATGTGCCAAGTTTGTGACCTTGACCTTGGGGTAAGGGCTTGGTGGTGGGTCATGGATTTGCTACAGCATGATAGAGGGTCATCTGAGGAATGCATGTATGAAATAACAAGGTGTTCCATGAAAGGAAACAGAAGTTATAAGACATTTACCCAACGTTAAGTTTGTGGACGACGCCGACGACGCCGGGGGTATGCCATAAGCTCTTCTGCACTTTGTGCAGGCGAGCTAAAAAAGTATTTGCATTTCTTTGTTTTGTTTGTTTATTGGTGTTTAACGGCCTATCAACAGCTAAGGTCATGTAAGGCCGGGCAAACGGGTTCGATCCCATCCGGGACGATCATGGATTTTTCACAGGGCAATAGAGGACCATTACAGCAATGCATGTGAGAACTATCAAGCAGATCCGTGCAAGGAAACAGAAATTATAAGACATTTACCTGAGAGTTAAGTTTCAATTGCACCAAGTATGTGACCTTGACCCTGGGCTTAGCGGGGGCGGGATGATCGTGGATTTGTCACAGGGTGGTAGAGGACTATTAGTGCAATGCGAGTGTGAAATGTGAAGCAGATCCATGCAAGGAAATTATAAGCCATTTACCCGAGCGTTAAGGTTTCTGGACGTACGGACGGACGTACGGACGCCGGTAACACTATATGCCCCCCTCACCATTCGGTGGCGGGGGCATAAAAATAGCATGCCTCATTTGTATATGAAAATAACCTGCTACCACCGTGCATCACTATCAGTAAAATAAATATTACTAAATGATTATATCTGTATAGTGGGCACTTGTAAGTTTTAGAACTGTTTGGATAGTGACACAATTATACACTTATTTAATTCCTATAAAGAACATTTTGTGCCTACTGAGTGGACATGTACCTTTAAGCCAAAAATTTGTCGGCCGGGCAGCAAGTAGATTGCCTGCTAATACCTACATGTAAATGTATGCAAATTGGAACAACACGACAGACTGCGAATGAAAATCCAATTTTACATATTTCACCACGACTCAAATATTCCATGACTGTTCTATGCTAGTGTGTTTGGCTGTACCAACGGGTTCGATCACGTTTTAAGCGGCTGCATTGGGGGAGGGGGAGGGGGGAATCCTAAAATCAGAACGGAATATTTACATCGAGAACAAATATATTCAGCCCTGAAATTAGAATAACCCGACCTGGTGCCAGCCTGGTGCCAGGTTCATACTACACCAAAGTCACTTGGCCCCTTCCCCTAAAACAGGATTACGAATAATCGTAATACTCACATACGGGGTACCAGATTCAACTATCACATACAAAATGCCAAAGACGTATGTGAGGGCCAAACCAGGTTTCCAGTCGGAATTCCGGTAAGGATGAACCCCGATCCATCACATGCTCCCACCTGCCACCCACAGCAAACTTGCTAAGAGCCAGCTTATCTGGATCTACAGTTTTTGCAAATGCGTCGCAGCCTATTGGGTTAAACAAGTTAAATAAATAATTATGCAATTTCCAATAACCTCCAAAGGGGAGCAGCACATATATTCATGTATATTATATGAATGAATGGCCTTTTTGTGGAATTTATCGGGGTATAAACTTGGAAAAGTCGCGGGAATACTGGACGAAGGCCGGAAGGCCTCGTCCAGTATTCCCGCGACTTTTCCAAGTTTATATCCCTGATAAATTCCACAAAAAGGCCATTCATTCCTTATAATTCCAGCATTTGAAATAAATTCATCAAGAAAATGTGTTTATTTTGACAAACGGCAGCCATTTGTTTACATTGACAGCACTGACAGCGCACCTGTAGAAAGTAGTCCGGCGTGGGAGTTTACTGGGATATAAATTTTGGACAGAGACTTGCTACGGGCCAATCAAATGTTAGGGAATTGTGTAAATATTTTTGTGCTGGAATTATGATACATTATATTTCAATAGTCATTCTTTTATCAAAATAGTTGGAAATACTTGTCAGCAATTCTATATGAGACAACCCATGTGATTTTAAGACTATGTGCGATATAAAAATATATGTTACATCGTTAAATATCACAATACCAGTAAATACAAATATACATGCATTCACTATTGTGGCAGCATGATACAATCAAGTTACGCTTGAAAGAAAATGGTGTCTTTCCTGTTACCACTGACCTTATTTTTTTTTAACCCCAGACCGTATTTAAAGTGTTTTTGTTTTGGTTCCATGGAAAATGTTGCTAATGTTGCTAGGGACAAAATCATTCTTTCCCTTTCTGAATTACACACAGTTTCCGGTTGTACAACAACATGAACGATTTAATTTAACACCATATATTATCTACAGAAATATCGCATTACTAAAAAAAGGCCTACCGACCGACCCTAATTATCTTCAGCGCGTAACAGGAAATACTTTATTTTAGGCCTTATTATAAAACACTCTGAGCATACTCTCAAATTAATAATTAAAATCTGACAGTTTGATTGGCCGAAATTGAGCGCAGCCAATCAAACTTTCTGATTTTGAGCATGAAGACAGATTGTTTGTAAGTAATTTGATATATCATATAACTGCAGTCTGATAAGAAACCAAACTGTTCCCACAATATTGCAATATCGACAAGCAGTGTATACCATGGTCAGTCTGTGTGACAGCCTATTTCATCAACATTGCAAAGTATACTGTACTAGCAAAGTATACTTTGAGGGAGTAATCATTTATTTTTCCTGAAATGCATTATTTCATATAGAACTAACAAATGCATATATTTCATGATTAAAAGTATGCAGAATTATTATACTGAATTTATTACATTATCACAGCCAAATTGGCTGTGATAATGTAATAAATTCAGTATAATAAAAATTAATAAATTTATCATAAAATTGAAAATTTCTCCCTCAAAGTATACTTTGCTACTAATCTGGTGGGTGTATGCTGTGACGTAAGCATAAAGCTGTAAGCACATCACTAAGGCGACAACAAATTAATGTTTAGATTCTCATCCAAATTTTGGGGGAAAATGGGGCGGGTGGGACACTTTTATTTTTTATTTTCAGGCAATACTAAAACGAGGTGTTGAACGGCAAGGCGCAGTTGCGTGCAATAGTGTTTTGTAATAACATGTTCATATTGAAGTATTGCTAATCTGGAGGGGGCGGGTTCCGGGGTTGCTGTATTGCGCTATGTAAAGCACTCAGATAAAAAGCTGTGGGAGCGGTATAATACGCGGGCCGCATCATTCTCGTAAATTTTACCAAATGTTTTTTAAAAAAAAAATTAAATAAAAAAACCCTTGAGCGGGCCGTTTTATTAGGGGCGGGCGTTGATGAGAATCTAAACATTAATTTTGTGTAGCCTAAAGTATGATATAGGTATACATGTATAGTGCCTGTTTGCAGTGCGACAGGTTATTACCGACTGAATGGCAAACAATGCAGAACCAGATCAGCCTGCGCATCCGCGCAGTCTGATCAGGCTCTACACTGATCGCACAACCCATATATCCCATCCTTCCAGTCACAGCAACACCCAAGTTATTACTGACAAAATGGTAAACAGTGCAGGGCCTGATCAGCCTGCACATCCACCCAGTCTGATTTGGCGCTACACTGTTCGCATAACTCATATACTCTGCATATTCAAAACAGACAACCTACTGGGCAGACTGAACGTCAGAAAAGTGGGTTCCTGGGGTCCGTTTCACTAAACTTTGTACGATTAAAATGTTCGTAACTGCAAATTTAGGATCGTCTGAAAAGTTCAATTGATGGATTTACATTTATTGAGCATAGGCTGCATATGCAGCCTATGCTCACTAAATGTAAATCCAATAATTGTTTACAAGAAAACATTGTTAATCTGAAATTTACAGAATATCATAATTTTGCACTTACGAACATCTTAGTCGCAAGAAGTTTAGTGAAACGGGCCCCTGGTTTTTGCAGAATTGTTGAACATATTAACTGTATTATTGCGGAAAGATTATTATAACTGCGTAGAAAGTTTTATAATCATTGGCCTAGACTACATACATATTCAACATGACTAGGTTAAATTGATTAAATTAGTCCTCATCTATTTAACATCAATGACATTTAAAGATGGGAAGGTTAGTATGAAAAAGTGACTTAGTTAAAAACAAACTGAGATTTGATTGATTGGATATAAATGTAAAAACATTAATGGGAATTTGAAAATCTATAGCATTATTTCTTCCTCTTGTTGTGATAAACATATACTAATTTAGGTAGAGATGTGTAGAAAAAATACAGTATTGCATAAAAAATGTAGAAAAAATGACCAAATTAAAAAGGCGATATTTTTGTTAAAAAAAGAAATAAAAATCATGTACCAGATTATGTCACAACAGAAAGTGTTGTTCGGAAATGTTCGGAAACCATGCAATCCCATACCCTGACATAGCCCACCACCAGTGGGACGAGACAATTTAATATAGGGTTAACTGTATTGTAATATAGGGTTAACTGTATTGTAATATAGGGTTAACTGTATTGTAATTTTCAAATTTGCGGGTATATCAGACAAGAAACGAGGCAAAGCCACGAAGGCCAGGTTTTTTCCAAGCATGGACACTTGGATAACATAATTATACCCACTTTTTGTAGACTAGATGGCCGTGGCCTGCATGTCGCGCCTTGGGGCGAGGCATGGACACTAAAAAAATAGATATAGTAGATGGAAAAACTTTAACTGGACACACGGACGTACGGACGGACGTATGCCAAAATGCCGACAATATCGCGCTTTCTGCAAGCGGGTGCGACAATGATGATAAACACCCATGTGAAGTATCACGGTAATGGGTGAAGCAGTTGCAGAGATATAGTACACGAAAAAACTTTAACAAATAAATTCAAAGTAATTTGACCTTGACATTGCGCACAGGGGCCGCACGGTTGGGGTTAGAATGAAAATATGGACGATGATAAACACTCATGTGAAGTTTCAAGGTAATGGGCGAAGCAGTTGCAGAGATATAGTATAACAAAAAAGTTTTAACCAAATAATTTAACCAGACATACGTTAAAAAGTTAACGTTGAAAATGGCTAAGTCAATTACGTAGAAATAATAGGTGAAGGTAAAAAAATGGTCACATGTTGGATAGTTGTATGTGATAGGCACCCCTTGGTTATGAAGCTGTGAAAGTTTGGTGGTCCTAGGTGGTACAGTACCAAAGAAATGGACTTAAACACGAAAACGTAACATTGATTGTGGACGCGAAAACTTAACATTGAAAATGGCTAAGTCGACTGCGCGGAAAAAATGGGTCAAGTTAAAAAAAGTAACATGTTGGATAGTGATATGTGGTGGGCACCCCTTGATTATGAAGCTGTGAAAGTTTGGTGGTCCTAGGTGGTACAGTACCAAAGAAATAGACTTAAACACGAAAACTTAACATTGAAAACGCGAAAACTTAACATTGAAAATGGCTAAGTCGACTGCGCGGAAAAAGAAAAAATGGGTCAAGTTAAAAAAAAAAGTAACATGTTGGATAGTGATATGTGGTGGGCACCCCTTGATTATGAAGCTGTGAAAGTTTGGTGGTCCTAGGTGGTACAGTACCAAAGAAATGGACTCAAACACGAAAACTTAACATTGAAAACGCGAAAAGTTAACATTGAAAATGGCTAAGTCGACAGCGCGGAAAAAATGGGTCAAGTTAAAAAAAAAGTAACATGTTGGATAGTGATATGTGGTGGGCACCCCTTGATTATGAAGCTGTGAAAGTTTGGTGGTCCTAGGTGGTACAGTACCAAAGAAATGGACTTAAACACGAAAACTTAACATTGAAAACGTGAAAACTTAACATTGAAAATGGCTAAGTCGACTGTGCGGAAAAAATGGGTCAAGTTAAAAAAAAGAGTAACATGTTGGATAGTGATATGGTGGGCACCCCTTGATTAGAAGCTGTGAAAGTTTGGTGGTCCTAGGTGGTACAGTACCAAAGAAATGGACTCAAACACGAAAACTTAACATTGAAAACGCGAAAAGTTAACATTGAAAATGGCTAAGTCGACAGCGCGGAAAAAATGGGTCAAGTTAAAAAAAAAGTAACATGTTGGATAGTGATATGTGGTGGGCACCCCTTGATTATGAAGCTGTGAAACTTTGGTGGTCCTAGGTGGTACAGTAACAAAGAAATGGACTCAAACACGAAAACGTAACATTGAAAACGCGAAAAGTTAACATTGAAAATGGCTAAGTCGACAGCGCGGAAAAAATGGGTCAAGTTAAAAAAAAAGTAACATGTTGGATAGTGATATGTGGTGGGCACCCCTTGATTATGAAGCTGTGAAAGTTTGGTGATCCTAGGTGGTACAGTAACAAAGAAATGGACTCAAACACGAAAACTTAACATTGATTGTGGACGCCGGCCACCGCCCGCCCGGCTTTCGCCAATCCAATAGCCTGGATTTTTTTTCAAAAAACCTGGCTAAAAATGATAGGTCGGAAAATATGTTTAATGGCTACGCGCTAGCGGAGCCATTAAACATGTTTTCCGATCTATCAATTTCTGATATATGTCCCAAATTTCAAAATTACAATGCGGTTAACCTATTTCTAATGCACTCCTTTACTACTGGCGTAGGAATACATATTGAAATAATTTGCGACCATTCATCAACAATGATATACCTGTAATGTAAGACCATCAGCCAATCAGATTGTGTGATATATATAGAGTGCATTAGAACGGCCAATCAACAGCTAAGGTCATTTAAGTCCGGGCCATCAGATTCGATCCCGTATTTAACCAGCTGCAATGAGGGGAAAATCTCAAAATAAGAACGGAATATTTACGAATAACCGTATTACTCATATAAGAGGTACAACCAAATTCATCTCTGACATACAAGAATGCCAACTAAATATGACTAGGTAAGCCGATACTGTCAGAGACATAATGGCTGCAATGGTGAACTAAATGAGATCAATAATCTAGAAAATTTACAAAATTAACACTTTCAAACCTACATACCAAACATTAGCATTTCGTTTGGAATACGTGTATTCCATTATTAAATGAGAAAATGTGGCTTGATGGCACACAAATGTCCCCGGTGGCAGATTGGAGAAACTCCGGCAAACTTTTGAAAAGGCCACACGGACGGATACGGTACTGCTGGAACATTATATGCCTACCGGCTCTACTGAGACCAGGGGCATAAAAAGCAAATTGTCTTTTACAATTGAACGATAGTGACAAATACTGCAGATATTGTCGAGGCGGCTCTTTAGGAGCCGGCTCAACTGGATCTACAGTGTTTGCATGTATTGGCTGTATGGTCTGTAGGGTTGAAAGGGTTAAACGTCACTATACTAGCATGGTGTATTAACCCATTTCAGTCTAAGGATACAATAATTTTTTATGTTTAATCTCATTATTTTGTTTATTTATCCATAAAGGTATATGTTGTTACCACTCATTTGAACCGTCTCGTCGAGACGGTTCAAATGAGTGGTAACAACATATACTTTCGAGATGAAAGAAAGTTTCATACTACTATAATTGTATCCCGTCTTAAATGGGTTAATAAACCTCGATCAATCCAATCCAAATTACATGTACAAGCTGGTTTTCAAAACAAATACATTATAATAAATATGTTTAAACCAATAAACCTCGGGCATGCAGGCCACATAATTGGGCCATAGAATAAAACATGGATGATGATAAACAAGCATATAAAATCTCGAGCCAATCACACTTATGGTTGCAGAGATGCAAGTTATTTAAAAACTAGATTTTGTACAGGTGGATAGATGAACAAACCACTGCCTCACTTTCTGCTCGACAAAAACTGATGGCATCATATCAAAACACATCGCTTTAGAGAAATACTAATATTGAAACTAGAAATGTGCCCATGGGACACGGATGTCCCCACTGGCAGCATATATCAATGTAAGCTGTAGAACTAGTGGGCCATAAGAATAGAGGACATTATCTGTACACATGCGTGACTTGTTATGATAATATTCCGACCTATCATCAGGACAAGTCTAAACCAACAAGTTAAACACTGTGTGAAAATGGAGATAACTCCAAAAGCACAAACTCTAGCACGTGATGTACACATGTGTGAAGTATCATGAATATATGCTAAGCGGTTCTGTATACGACTTCTGATCTAGACAAGAACCTAAACCAACAAGGTGAACATTTCGTCAAAGAAGGATACCGGTAACTCCAAAAGTACAAAATCCAGAGTTGTCTTTCTTGCATGTGACAAGCATCTAGGACTTGATGTACACATGTGTGAAGTATCATGAATATATGCTAAGCGGTACTGTATACGACTTCTGACCTAGACAAGAACCTAAACCAACAAGGTGATCATTTCGTCAAAGAGGGATAACTTCAAAAGTACAAAATCCAGAGTTGTCTTTCTTGCGCGTGACAAGCCTCTAGGACTTGATGTACACATGTGCGAAGTATCATGAATATATTCTAAGCAGTACTGTATACGACTTCTGATCAAGACAAGAACCTAAACCAACAAGGTGAACATTTCGTCAAAGAGGGATATCTCCAAAAGTACAAAATCCAGAGTTGTCTTTCTTGCATGTGACAAGCATCTAGGACTTGATGTACACATGTGTGAAGTATCATGAATATATGCTAAGCGGTACTGTATACGACTTCTGATCTAGACAAGGACCTAAACCAACAAGGTGAACATTTAGTCAAAGAGGGATAACTCCAAAAGTACAAAATCCAGAGTTATCTTTCTTGCATGTGACATGTCTTTAGGTCGTAATCTATACATGCACGAGGTATCGTGACGATAAAACAAACAAGGTGAACATTTGTGTGTCAGACCGACGCATGGACACACAGACAGGGGTAAAACACAATACCCCTAAATAATGCATACAAATAAATTAAATATAGTAATTGCTTAACATTGCGATCTAATAAAATATGTGATGATTAAACTACCAACAAGTCCATCTGTACATGTGGCTGTGACTGGGGCTTACAGGTTTTGCAACCAGTGTAGCCCCAGATCAGCCTGCGCATCTGCGCAGTCTGATCAGGGCCTGCACTGTTCGCTATTCAGTCAATGAAACAATCATATTGCTTCTACTTTACAGTTTTGATCCTTAACTCTTTGCATGCTGGGAAACTTGTGGGCTATAAATAGTTCAAAACTAGCGGACAAGAATTCATCATATTTTCTTGTATTTCTCCCCGTAAATATCATGAATGTGTCTTGGAATTTCATTAGAATTGAGTCCTGAGGACTCAATTCTAATGAAATTTCAAGATATATTTAGAGAGAGAAATAAAACATATACTCCCTAATTCGTTTGGCGGATATTTTCGCCGCTAGCATGCAAAGAGTTAACAGGCTTCAGGAGTCCGCTAGAAGATCAGACATTTGAATATGGACAAATCCCATAAGCCCCATTTCTCCAGTCATCAATTACATCTCATTGAATGCACAAACAAGGTGTATGATCATATGGTACTAACAGCAACAACAACAAGTACCGATTCAAAGTACGTATTATTTTATAGTGTCCTTATTACATAACGGATGTTGATGAAATATTGCGCATCAAATGCGTCTTGTTAATCTGCATTTGGTGGTCTCTGTATTTTCGCCCAAACTTCTGTCGTTTTTGCGAAGAATTGATTTCCGTGTAGCAGACACGGAAATTGATTCTTCGCAAAAACGACATAAGTCTGTGCCAAACTCCCTAGACCACCAAATGCAGCTCATGAAGACGCGTTTGCTGCGCCATATTTAATCAAAATCCATTGCATATTAAGGAAAATATCAAATAATACTTACTTTGGAGTTGGCGACATTGTTGTTGTTGTTGTAACCACGTGATCATGCACCTTGACAAATACCGCGCCTGACTGTGTATGTATTTGACAGTGATATCTGATCAACCATAAACATATCACAGATTATGCACGATTGTCTTAGCAGTGGATGTGAAAAACATGGAATTTCAAAAATTTCATGAAAGAAAACGGTGTTGATGTAGTTGTGGCCAACTATATTGTGATGCCAATCAATATAATTCCGCATGTACTCTGCAGATGTACAAAATCGCATGGCGTGTCTCAAATTTCAGTAGACTACAATAACACACATTTGTGATGGAAGAGCAGAAGAATTGATTGACGTAACTACATGTACTACAATATGGCCACAAAACGGTGTGGTATAAATAACACAAATAAATATACTGGAAAAATATAAATGGAAATTCACAGCATTGAAAACTGCTGTGATGCTAGTGAGACAAAATGATCACTTAATGCCACATGGTATTGTGACTAAGGTACTCTCACTGAGAAAGGAGACCATACAACATGTGTGACCTCTGAATATTGTGACTACGGTACTCTCAGAGCTCCAGATAAGGAATTAGTAATTGAGTATTGTCACTCTATCATTTCTGAATCAATTGGGTATTTCAAAATTTTAATTGGGTAAAATAAAATCAAACTACTGTTTACACAGACAGCAATTAATGAATAGTTTGCTTCTAAATGAAAACATGTTTTGGCATATCATGAGAATTGTCTCCTTGGAGACAATTCTAATGAAATACCAAGATGTGTTTTCATGGATAAAATATGCTATTTTTCTTGTCTGTTTATTGTACCACAAATTTTTCATTGCTTTTTGATACTCACTACTTCTGATTTCAATTGGGTTTTTGGCAATTTTAATTGGGTATTTAAGCAAATACGCACTTTATCTGGAGCTCTGTACGGTTACAGTTCTGATCTGGATCGCATTTCTCCAATCACAGTCACATATCAATATGTGAAAATAAGATATCTTTACTGAAAATGTGGAAGAGAAATGTGATAGGGTCTACCATCTCAGTAATAGCTAAGGTCATATACAGACGGGACCTCAGTTTAAAGTCTCGTCTGGACGACTATCAAAATGAGAACATCGGGCCATCAATTAAAGTAAATATCTGGCTGTGACTGGAGAAATGGAGCTTTGCAACCAAGTGTAGATCCAGATCAGCATGTGCATCGGCACAGTCTGACCAGGATCTGCGCTGTTCGCCATTCTACTGTATCAATGAAACACCCGTCATGCTTCTAACAAGCAATATAGATCACTATCAGGCTACAGGAGTGTGCTATCAGGAGCTACACTGATCAAAATCCCATAAACCTCTAAACTTTGTGCGACTAAAATGTTTGTAAGTGTAAATTTAGGATCGTCTGGAAATTTCAATTTCAATTGATGGATTTACATTTATTGAGCATAGGCTGCATATGCAGCCTATGCTCAATAAATGTAAATCCAATAATTGTTTACAAAAAAACATTGTTAATGTGAAATTTTGCACTTACGAACATTTTAGTCGTACAAAGTTTAGTGAAACGGGCCCCAGTTCTCCAGTCACAGCCACAGCTAAGGTCATACACAGACAGAACCTCAGTTCAGATTTCATCAAAATTGCAAAGTATACTTATCTAGCAAAGTATAGAGGGAGTAATCATTTATTTTTCTCGAAATGCATTATGTCATATAGAACTACCGACTGCATATGTTTGATGATTAAAAGTATGCCGAATTATTATACTGAATTTATTACATTATCACAGCCAAAATGGCTGTGATAATGTAATAAATTCAGTATAATAAAAAATAATAATTTTTTCCTAAAATTGAAAATTTCTCCCTCAAAGTATACTTTGCTAGATAAGTATACTTTGCAATGTTGGTGAAATAGGCTACTGGAAGACTATCAAATGTGGAAAGCAGGGCGATTCGTATGTTTTATCAACCGTAACGCAAAATCCAGCTCCCGAGACAAGGTTGCCATCAGCTATACAGGTAATCGTCTTGTTGATTGGAGTATAGGCCGTCATGGACACCGCCCACCACAATGTCCGGTAAAATACCTGGAATTTGGATTGATTTAATTTATTTGTGTTTAACCCTTCCTACGCTGTTGACGGAAATTGCCGTCTGCTGTTTTTCACTTTTGCTTTAATTCTTAACAAAAAACTGGTTTTGACAGCACATGATAATCGTCTCCACTGGAGACGATTCTCATGTGCTGTCAAAACCAGGTTTTTGTCGAGAAATATTGAAAATAAAACATTTCCAGCAGACGACAACATTTAATTCAGCGTAGTAAGGGTTAACGGCCTATCAACAGCTAAGGTCATTTAAGGCCGGGCCCGCATGCAACCTGCTCAGTGCTGCATTGGGGAGAAAATCCCAAAATCAGAACGTAATATTTACATCAAAATCAATTTATATTCAGTCCTAAAATTAGAATAACCTGACCTGGTGCCAGGTCCATACCACTCCAGTCACTTGGCCCCTTTCCCTAAAAGTAATAGGATTAGGAATAATTGTATTACTCATAACAGGGGTATAACCAGATTAAACCCTCACATACAAGAATGCAAAAGACGTATTCGGGATACCGGTAAGGATGAATCCCGATCGTTAAATTACTCATCGCATGCTCCCACCTGCTGCCATACACGTTTTCAAGTTTCATACGAAAGACAAGTTAGATGGAAATTATGAAAGTATTTTTCATGCCTTGGGCAGGGATTGAACAAATAACACCTTTGGGAATGACAGAATACGGTACTACTTTTTAGAGTGAAAAATAAAAAATATTTAGTGTCCAAACATTGAAGTAATCCATCAGATAACATTAATGTTATACGATGACGAAGAAACTTTTTGACGCAAAAAATGGCCAAGTGTTTCCACAAAAATGTGACGATAAAAATGGTCAAGGTCATGTTAATGACGGCATGAGGGTGTTCCGAACGATCACATGTATCAAGCGTCCAAAGCAATCCGTTAAGTAATATTAAAGTTATATCGTGATGAAGAAACTTGCACAAAAAAATGGCTAAATTTTTCCGTAAAAAAGGTCAGGTTAATGGTGACATGAGTGTGTTCCCATATGTTCTCATATGTATCAAGTGTCCAAATAGTGAAGCAATCCGTCCAGTAATATTAAAGTTACACCATGATGACGAAGCTTGTATAAACTTTTTGACATTGACGACGGAAAAAGCGGAGACTATAGTCGCGACTTCTGTTAAAGCAGGCGTGAAAAAATGAACAGAAAACAACAAAATTGACTTCAATGCAGGTGTTAAAGACTGGAACTTACTTTTGTGAGTTTCCTGTAAGAATGCCTCCTTGGTGAATCCCACTATGGACTGGTGGGTCACTATGGGGCTCGACACAGTCTCGTCCAGCGAACTGGAAACATGAAAACATGTAATTGTTACGATTGTAAGTACTGTAATAGTCCTAACTATTCAGACACATATGAGGCACGCCATGGGATTTTGTACCTTCGGGCATCTGCGTAATTTCATTAAATATTTTTCATAAATGGCATCAAAAGTTGACAAAACTTTCAGAGTACATGCAGAATTATATTCCGCATGTACTCTGAAAATTTTGCCAACTTTTGATGCCATTTACGGAAAATATTGTGAATTTTATAAACGTATTTAATGAAATTACGCAGATATCCGAAGGTACACAATCACATGGCGTGTCTCATATAGTTATGTGTTTTCCCACATAAAGAGTGCCCCTATGTTTAGAGTTAGTACTGGCTGAAATGGGCCTATCTTCTGCACACGAATGCCCCCGCTGGCAGCCAAAGAAAACAAGGGCACATTTGAGAACACAAAAGGAATGTGGATTTGTGACAGTATGATAGAGGACCACCAGAGGAATGCATGTGTGAAATATGAAGTCGTTACAAGAAAGGAAATAGAAATTATAATACATTTACCCGAGTGTTAAGTTTGTAACACACGGACATCGGCACTATATGCCCCCCTCACCATTCGGTGGTGGAGGCATATGAAAGGTGCTACTAACATATGTATGTATGATCTGGATCTACACTGGTCACAAAACCCATGAGACACATTTCTCCAGTCACATCTACATATACAGATGAGACAACACCTGACTGTGCTGATTGATTGATTAATTAATCTGCTAACAACAAGGTCATATACAGAGATTACTGTATCTGTATGTGTTGATAATTCCAGCACAAAAATATTTACACAATTCCCTAACATTTGATTGGCTCGTAGCAAGTCTCTGTCCAAAATTTATATCCCAGTAAACTCACACGCCGAACTACTTTCTGTAACCGTGAGGCGCAGTTAAAATAATTCTTAAAAAAACGGAAAATAAACACATTTTCTTGATGAATTTATTTAAAATGCTGGAATTATAAGGAATGAATGGCCTTTTTATGGAATTTATCGGGGATATAAACTTGGAAAAGTCGCGGGAATACTGGACGAAGGCCGGAAGGCCTCGGCCAGTATTCCCGCGACTTTTCCAAGTTTATACCCTGATAAATTCCACAAAAAGGCCATTCATTCCTATAATTAATCTACGTGTATCAAGGTTCATATACAGACAGAGGTGGTGAGTGAAGCCCAACTTCCGTTGTATGGAGTTACCTCCCTGACAGACTTACTCGAAGCTGCCAGTTCTCGGCAACGACAGTTCTAGGAACTTGAAGAATGACCGAGGCACCGTCTCCCCCTCCAGAATACCCTACAATATACAGAATGTAAAATCACATGGCTGTGACTGGAGAAATGGGGCTAATGAGTTTTGTGACCAGTGTAGATCCAGATCAGCCTGTGCATCCAGTCTGATCCATTCCATCAATGAAACACATGTCATGTTTCTAACAAGCAATATAGATTGTTATCAGGATAAAGGAGTATGATATTTGATCAGGAGCTACACTGGTCATAAATCCCATAAGCTACATTTCTCCAGTCACAACCAGATAGTACATGTCACATGACATTACCACAGAATTCCAATGTAAACAAGTTCACTGTTGGTGCTCCATTCAGCAAATTTAATAGCATAGAATGCTATGACCCAACAAATATCATAAGCCGCATTGTTCCAGTCATAGACAAAGTGAAAATGTTTTGACATCCCAGCAACAGCTAAGGTGATATATGGCTGCGACTTGAGAAATTGGGCTTATGGGATTTGTGACCAGTGTAACTCCTGATCAAATAACACACTTACGTAGCCTGATAACGATCTATATTCATCGTTCGAAGCATGACGGGTGTTTCATTGGTGGAATCATTGCAGATCCTGATCACTGTGTGGATGCACAGGCTGATCTGGATCAACACTGGTCGCGAAACACATAAGCCACATTTCTCCAGTCACAGCCATATATGTTGGCGTTGGTTTCAAGTCTAATCCGAAAGACCAGTGGGATTGCGGGATTGAGCCCACAACCTTTGGTATTGACGTCCCATGCTCTATACACTAGACTATCGAGCCATCCATCTCCAGTCACAGATCAGTAGCCGATTTCATCAAAATTACAAAGTATGCTTATCTAGCAAAGTGTACTTTGAGGGAGTAATCATTTATTTTTCCAGAAATGCATTATGCCATATCGAAATAACGATTGCATATATTTGATGATTAAAGGTACATACCCACGCAGCATGTTACACTGTACTACTACTTTTCATTTTCTGTCATGCCTTATATGAGCCATTGTCTACCCACTATAAACGAGTTATTTTTAATTACTGCGCGTGTTAATTGGTGTTAAATCGCATTTTATATGCCGCAACCAGAAAGGGTATTTTCCGACCTCGTGCTATTTTTACCAACACGCGTCACGTGACACGGTCAATCATATCACATCTTTGACATGCGCAGTGAAGTATCGGAAGCTGAGAAGAAAAATCTCTGTTCGAGTCCAAATCTAAATCTCCACGTAACTCTTTCCGTTTGGTGATCTGGTCACCAATATTAACCACTCTCTCTCTCTGTACTGCCTGCCCCTCCGACATTTCGCCTTTTATTTGGCCGACGCCGTTTCATACAATTTCCGTCATGGACGTTTCGACATGTTCATATTCTTGTTTACATATTGGGAAGCCTACTGGCGCGCTTAGTATACTGCGGATGCGCACCGTAAGCCGTGATGTGAAAGTCGTCGTCCCCGCACATTATCAAAATAGACTGTTACCGACGCGCGTCGCTAACAGTAAATTGATAATTAATAAATGATTATATTTCTATAGCGGGCACTCGTAATTTTTAGAACTGGTGGAATAGTGACATAATTATACACTTATTTAATTCCTATAAAGAACATTTTGTGCCTACTGCGTGGGCATGTACCTTTAAAAAAGCATGCAGAATTACTATACTGAATTTATTACATTATCACAGCCAAAATGGCTGTAATAATGTAATAAATTCAGTATAATACAAGAAACGAGGCAAAGCCACGAAGGCCAGGTTTTTACCAAGCATGAACACTTGGATAACATAATTATACCCACTTTTTGTAGACTAGATGGCCGTGGCCTGCATGTCGCGCCTTGGGGCGAGGCATGGACACTAAAAAAATAGATATAGTAGATGGAAAAACTTTAACGAAAAAACTTTAACCGGACACACGGACGTACGGACGTATGCCAAAATGCCGACGATATCGCGCTTTCCGCAAGCGGGTGCGACAATGATGATAAACACACATGTGAAGTATCAAGGTAATGGGTGAAGCAGTTGCAGAGATATATTACACGAAAAAACTTTAACAAATAAATTCAAAGTAATTTGACCATGACATTGCGCACAGGGGCCGCATGGTTGGGGGTTAGAGTGAAAATATGGACGATGATAAACACCCATGTGAAGTTTCAAGGTAATGGGCGAAGCAGTTGCAGAGATATAGTATAACAAAAAAGTTTTAACCAAAGTCAATTACGTAGAAATAATAGGTGAAGGTAAAAAAATGGTCACATGTTGGATAGTTGTATGTGGTAGGCACACCTTGGTTATGAAGCTGTGAAAGTTTGGTGGTCCTAGGTGGTACAGTACCAAAGAAATGGACTTAAACACGAAAACTTAACATTGTAAACGCGAAAAGTTAACATTGAAAATGGCTAAGCCGACTGCGCGGAAAAAATGGGCCAAGTTAAAAAAAAAAGTAACATGTTGGATAGTGATATGTGGTGGGCACCCCGTGATTATGAAGCTGTGAAAGTTTGGTGGTCCTAGGTGGTACAGTACCAAAGAAATGGACTTAAACACGAAAACTTAACATTGAAAACGCGAAAACTTAACATTGAAAATGGCTAAGTCGATTGCGCGGAAAAAATGGGTCAAGTTAAAAACAAGAAACGAGGCAAAGCCACGAAGGCCAGGTTTTTTCCAAGCATAGATACTTGGATAACATAATTATACCCACTTTTTGTAGACTAGATGGCCGTGGCCTGCATGTCGCGCCTTGGGGCGAGGCATGGACACTAAAAAAATAGATATAGTAGATGGAAAAACTTTAACCAAAAAACTTTAACCGGACACACGGACGAACGGACGGACGTATGCCAAAATGCCGACGATATCGCGCTTTCCGCAAGCGGGTGCGACAATGATGATAAACACCCATGTGAAGTATCAAGGTATTGGGTGAAGCAGTTGCAGATATAGTACACGAAAAAACTTTAACAAAAGAATTCAAAGTAATTTGACCTTGACATTGGGCACAGGGGCAGCACGGTTGGTGGGTAGAATGAAAATATGGATGATGATAAACACCCATGTGAAGTTTCAAGGTAATGGGCGAAGCAGTTGCAGAGATATAGTATAACGAAAAAGTTTTAAGCAAATAACTTTAACCAGACGTACGTTAAAAATGGCTAAGTCAATTACGTATAAATAATAGGTGAAGGTAAAAAAATGGTCACATGTTGGATAGTTGTATGTGGTAGGCACCCCTTGGTTATGAAGCTGTGAAAGTTTGGTGGTCCTAGGTGGTACAGTACCAAAGAAATGGACTTAAACACGAAAATTTAACATTGAAAACGCGAAAACTTAACATTGAAAATGGCTAAGTCGACTGCGCGGAAAAAATGGGTCAAGTTAAAAAAAGAGTAACATGTTGGATAGTGATATGTGGTGGCACCCCTTGATTATGAAGCTGTGAAAGTTTGGTGGTCCTAGGTGGTACAGTACCAAAGAAATGGACTTAAACACGAAAACTTAACATTGAAAACGCGAAAACTTAACATTGAAAATGGCTAAGTCGACTGCGCGGAAAAAATGGGTCAAGTTAAAAAAAAGTAACATGTTGGATAGTGATATGTGGTGGGCACCCCTTGATTATGAAGCTGTGAAAGTTTGGTGGTCCTAGGTGGTACAGTACCAAAGAAATGGACTTACACGAAAACTTAACATTGAAAACGCGAAAACTTAACATTGAAAATGGCTAAGTCGATTGCGCGGAAAAAATGGGTCAAGATAAAAAAAAAGTAACATGTTGGATAGTGATATGTGGTGGGCACCCCTTGATTATGAAGCTGTGAAAGTTTGGTGGTCCTAGGTGGTACAGTAACAAAGAAATGGACTCAAACACGAAAACTTAACATTGATTGTGGACGCCGCCCGCCGCCCGGCTTTCGCCAATCCAATAGCCTGGATTTTTTTCTCCAAAAAACCTGGCTAAAAAAGTAACATGTTGGATAGTGATATGTGGTGGGCACCCCTTGATTATGAAGCTGTGAAAGTTTGGTGGTCCTAGGTGGTACAGTACCAAAGAAATGGACTTAAACACGAAAACTTAACATTGTAAACGCGAAAACTTAACATTGAAAATGGCTAAGTCGACTGCGCGGAAAAAATGGGTCAAGTTAAAAAAAAAGTAACATGTTGGATAGTGATATGCGGTGGGCACCCCTTGATTATGAAGCTGTGAAAGTTTGGTGGTCCTAGGTGGTACAGTACCAAAGAAATGGACTTAAACACGAAAACTTAACATTGAAAACGCGAAAACTTAACATTGAAAATGGCTAAGTCGATTGCGCGGAAAAAATGGGTCAAGATAAAAAAAAAGTAACATGTTGGATAGTGATATGTGGTGGGAACCCCTTGATTATGAAGCTGTGAAAGTTTGGTGGTCCTAGGTGGTACAGTAACAAAGAAATGGACTCAAACACAAAAACTTAACATTGATTGTGGACGCCGCCCGCCCGGCTTTCGCCAATCCAATAGCCTGGATTTTTTTTCAAAAAACCTGGCTAAAAAATTAATAAATTTATCTTTAAATTGAAAATTTCTCCCTCAAAGTATACTTTGCTAGATAAGTATACTTTGCAATTTTGGTGAAATAGGCTACAGGAACTAGGTTGACCACAAATTCCCCTATATCTGGGCCCTCGTACCTGCATATATGGCTGTGAATGGAGAAATGGGGTTTATGAATCATGCAACCAGCGCAGCACCAGATCAACCTGCGCATCTGGTGGTCTGATCAAGGCTCGCACTGTTTGCCATTCCATCCATGAAGCACACGTCATGCTTCTAACACGCAATATAGATCGTTATCAGGCTACAGGACTGTGCTCAGTCAGATTATGCATAGTGTGTGAGATATCAACTGGTTATATATCACTATGTGCTCGGAGAATCAGAGATTATGGTATGTGACATCAGCTTGTGAAAATCGTGTTTAAAACTGCCGTTGACTGTATGCGAAATCACACCACCTTGCAAAAATGTTTTATATCATCATAAATAAACAAGATATTGACATGCATTTTTCTCATGCCACACAAATGTTGATTACGCAATATTCTAGGGACTTGTGCGCATGTGCGTAAGCCCAGCTATGCGCCTGCCAGTGTACAGTTAAGCTGATAAGAACTCATAAACTTTACCTATACAGGCCTCCGGGGGCATGTTAGCTGGACAACATGATCACTGTCAGTGTGTTAACTGGGTCCTCATACCGGCATATATGCCTTAAAAGTGGCCCATCCCTGCTCCTGTTTACCTACATAGCCAGAGCTAATGTAGCCAAAAATGCCTGCAGCCCCTATATCTGGCCCTTCTACCTGTATATATGCCTCAAGGGCTACCCTCCTCTGCTCCAGGACCCGGTGTTGCCATTTCAGGACCCGCTTGGGGGGAAACTCGGGGGTCGCCACCATCTTCTTCAGCTAGGGGATAGATAGATTGGTTGGGAGTTTATATAGCTTCAACAGCAGGCTCCTAGGTGACTGTGGCTGTGACTGGAGAAATGGGGCTTATGGGATGTGTGATCAATGTAGCTCCTGATTAAATAGCACTCATGCAGCCTGATAGCGATCTACATTGCTTGTTAGAAGCATGACAGGTGTTGAATTGATGGAATGGAGAACATTGCAGATCCTGATCAGACTGTGTGGATGCACAGGCTGATCTGGATGTACATTGGTTGCAAAACCCATAAGCTCCATTTCTCCAGTCACATATACAGAAGAGAATGCACATGTATGGGGGAATGCCATACATTCAGTATTAACATTACAATGATAACTCCCAGCACTGAAAGTATCTTGCTCTGGTGCCAGCACCCTTACTACATTTGTACACCAGACAACTTGGACCCATGTATGACTACCAGTAAGATTCACTGAATGGGTTTAACGTCCCAGCAGCAGCTAAGGTCATATAGAGATGGGACAACAGTTTAAAGTCTCATCAGACAAACCAGGGTCTTAATCAGAGGTAAAAACCAGACGAGGCGGACCAAGTCCCAATATGGGGGTCAGGGAGCATTTTCCCCGCCACCACCCTGGGGATTTGTTTAACAATACTTAGCAACAAACGGTGCATTCTACATGTTCTAAGAGTATACAAGACATGCCACGTGGTTTTATACCTACGGACATTTGTGATATTTCATGAAATATAGTTACAGAAAATGTGATATTTTCCGTAAATGATAATCAGAAGTTAACATAAATTTCAGAATTATGCTTGTACTTGGAACATTTTGTAAATGTTTGACTTCATTTATGGACAATTTTTTAAATTGTGTAAAATTTTAATGTATTTCATGAAATAACGCAGTTGTCAGAAGGTACAAAATCACATGGCGCGTCTCATATAAGAAATAGTTTAACTCAGTAGGATTTCGCATATCATCAACTCATTTAGTAAATTATTCACAAGAATTATACATGTTTATAGCTCTGCTGTGACTACATACCCAAAGTTATTACATGGGAACTAGTTCGGAAAAATGACAGACGAGGCGACCACGTCCTGGTTACAGAACTGCAGACCAGTGGATAGGGTGAGGATCGAACTCACAACCTCCAGAATGATAGTCCAGTGCCATATCCTCTAGGGTATGGCCCATCCCTACTGTTAAGAAATAAATCCTTAAAAAAGGATGCACCACTGTATTATGTGTATCAGTGAAACACCTGCAATTTTTCAAAATGTGTGTCCTAAAAGTTTTAAACATTGAATACCTCAGCCTCAAACAATCAGAAATCAACCCGTTTACACGAATGAGAGTGGAGTATATGCTCATATATTGTTTAGGTACGAGTCATTTTACTCTACTTGTCTTACCTGTTTGTGTAACTCTTCAAACTCTGAATATCGTTTTTCTATGTAATGCTGTCTTCCAGACTGCCACACATGCATTCTGTATGCCTGGTAATGAAATAACATAAGTGTTTATAAATCTGTGCATGTTTAAATAGTAATTTATGTCATTGGAATATGTGACTTACTGGATAAATGGGTTTATGACAGATTGTGGCCAGTCAGGTCAATTTGTAAATGTTGAAGCAGCTATTCAAAATGTGCAGATTCTGATGTGATGGGTCATCACGAGATACTAATCACGAGACGGCTCATCTAGATTTACACTGTTTGCCAATACCACTATACACATCTGTAGTGTTGAAAGGGTTAAGATTAAGAATGGATTAAGTGTCATTGTAAGATATGTATACACACCCATCCTCAACTTGGACCCCAACTTGAGCAGTACTATTTCACGGGTCTCACTAAAAAGCGACAAGAAGCGTCAAGAAGCGTCAAGAAGTGACAAGAACATTATTTTATGTATTTTATAACAAATTTTACAATAATAAAGATAACAATTGTAATATAAATATTGTGTTTGATAGAAAATGCGTCAGAAACTCGATTGAAAGCGACAACAAGCTCCATGCAATATGTGTACAGAATAAGCGTCAACAGAATAAGCGTCAACAAGTTCTAGGATACAAGTGTACAGAATAAGCGACAACAAGTTCCATACGATATGTTTACAGAAAAAGCGACAACAAGCTCCATGCAATATGTGTACAGAATAAACGTCAACAAGTTCCAGGATACACGTGTACAGAATAAGCGACAACAAGTTCCATACGATATGTGTAAAGAAAAAGCGACAACAAAGCTCCATGCAATATGTGTACAGAATAAGCGACAACAAGTTCCATACGATATGTGTAAAGAAAAAGCGGCAACAAGCTCTATGCAATATGTGTACAGAATAAGCGTCAACAAGTTCCAGGATACACGTGTACAGAATAAGCGACAACAAGTTCCATACGATATGTGTAAAGAAAAAGCGACAACAAAGCTCCATGCAATATGTGTACAGAATAAGCGACAACAAGTTCCATACGATATGTGTAAAGAAAAAGCGACAACAAAGCTCCATGCAATATGTGTACAGAATAAGCGTCAACAAGTTCCAGGATACACGTGTACAGAATAAGCGACAACAAAGCTCCATGCAATATGTGTACAGAATAAGCGTCAACAGAATAAGCGTCAACACATTCTAGGATACAAGTGTACAGAATAAGCGACAACAAGTTCCATACGATATGTTTACAGAAAAAGCGACAACAAGCTCTATGCAGTATGTGTACAGAATAAGCGACAACAAGTTCCATACGATATGTGTAAAGAATAAGCGTCAACAAGTTCACAGTGGCTGCAGCACACATAGTCCAGGCCGAGGAATACGCACCAGGGAAGAGTTTGACATATAAAATGAAACCGTCTTTTATATTTCTCGCACGCTATACATTGAGTTTTGCAGTTTTTGTTACAGTTACCACACGGATAAGCCATAATTTTATGCTTATTCTTACTAATTTATATAGTTATCAGAATAGTTTAATGATTTATTTATGTTTTAATCTATATTACACCTTCACTTTTAAATTACTGTAAGATTTTCCGTATGAGAGCGTTATATGACACAAATAAATCTGTATAAATAAATTTGCACAATATCACAAATAAATTCGCTGATCAGAGATCAATGATTTAGAGCACTGGTGAGACTATATAGTAACACAAATGCAATGAATAACGTTTTCGTCGTCTATTTATACAGCCTAGTCGATAAACGCAAGCTTATCAGCTTTGGTAAATAACTATAACAATCAATCAACGCAGCTTTGTAAAATCACTATAAGAAGCAATTAACTTAGCATGGGTGTCAAAGCCAAAGCCGCTTACCTGCACACGCGTCCTTAATTACTCAATATGAGTGACCAAACTGAATTATCTAGCGCGTGCCCACAATTACTCAATCTAGCTTGCACGCTAACAATCAATATCATAGTACTGAACGTCATATTTGTGTTATTCGATACGTAAAAAATGTTACATATTATTTTATTCCAAAAAAGTCTAATATTCAGTTCGTGATGGATATTTCTGGATTTTGCAATTGCCAAAGTCGACACGGTTTATGCTTGCCAATACTACATGTATATTGATGAGCCTTACAGTAGTTAAATAGTGTATTAATGTGATGGATATTAAATTTGTTATTATATAATAACAAATATAAAAAGGATTACAAGGAATAATTGGTGACCAAAGGTAAGATTTTACTACTATTGCTTGTATTTTGAATAGTAATTATCGTCTTATAAATGTTATCCACATGTGGTCTTCGCTCAGTTTGTTGACGCTCAGGCAGGAAATCTGTCGTTGATACTATTTGCTATATATCATTGAATTAATGCATCTTTTCAATAAATATCATTCTGTTAGGTTCATTACATTACTATATTACATTATATGATATTAAATAGTGATTAATTTGACTTTTATTGCCTTTTTTATCTTCTTGACACTTCTTGTCGCTTCTTGTCGCTTCTTGTCGCTAATATTGTTCTTGTCACTTTTTAGTGAGACCGCTATTTCACCAACATTGCAAAGTATACTTATCTAGCAAAGCATACTTTGAGGGAGAAGTTTTCAATGTTAGGATAAATTTATTATGTTTTATTATACTGAATTTATTACATTATCACAGCCATTTTGGCTGTGATAATGTAATAAATTCAGTATAATAATTCTGCATACTTTTAATCATCAACTATGTGCAGTGGTTAGTTCTATATGACATAAATGCATTTCGAGAAAAATAAATGATTTCTCCCTCAAAGCATACTTTGCTAGAAAAGTATGCTTTGCAATGTTGGTGAAATCGGCTACAGACGTCTGTCTAGAAATCGTTACGAAAACCTATGACAGATGCATATATACTTTCAAAAGAAACTTATATTTCAGAAAACTCAAACCGTGTAGCTATCACCGCCGAGTCCATCCACCTTGTGGTGGCATGGAATTGTAACTCGTATCATCACTAACGCGTTATTGCATTTTTATTTTGACCATTATTGCAAAATTAAGTTTCTGTTGTTGTTGTTATTGTTGACACCCACTAAATGTTGTCCCTAAAGTACGCAAAGCCGCAAAAGAAAAGACTGACAAATTGTGGTAAAGGACATATAGACCTTGAGCCACCAATAACCCCCCCTCCCCCCCCTGTGGGATTTTTGGTGACTATGATTTTCAGATTCAGTAGCCTATTGTATATTAATCCTGAATGTCTGCGCTCAAAAAGCCGCTGGATGAACAAATGGCGGCCATTTTCCAAGATGGCCGCCATGCCATTTTGAGCCGTTTATATTATGACTGTTAATTGATATTTAGGCAAGTACAAACCCTGTAAATAGCTACGATGTTTTGCCAAATTGGTTACTGAATGGTATACAATGGACATTATACATCATTACATCATACTATACCAATAATTTCCAAAATGGCCGCCAAAATTGGCATTTTTCAACATTATTTTCAATATAACTATTATTGAGAACTATTACAAAACTGTAATGATGTTAAAATGCACTTATTTTTCATTGCATTACTTATATATACCTGTGAAAGGAACATGTAATCCCTTTAAATATCATAACTCTCAAAATATTTCAAAATGGCCGCCATAAACTACATATTTACTACTGTCTGGAATTTCGAAGATGCTATAAAACACGCAATGGTCATATATTATAATACAAATTGACCTAAATATAGTTTGCTTAGCATTCACAGTCATGTTCCATGATACAATAATGTTGTTATACATTCAAAATGGCCGCCTAATATGTTTATTTTCATAAATCACAATAAAAAATCATGTTTTTCTCAGCAATTCAAATTGTATAAAAATGCACAAAAACATGTTTAAAACATTTGCTGACTGGTTGTGATGATTGAAAGAATCTATTATATTGGTTGATTGATTGACACAATCAGTGACAATCACAATAGTCACCATTAGGTAGTATTAATAACATTTAAATACAGTATACATGTGAATCATGTATATGATCATCAGGCATGTGTAGTGACAATTGCAAATCAAATTAGGTTCGCATAGTAGTAGGAATTTTCACTGTCTGCACCAGTTGTCTAATTAATACTTACAGAACCATTTTTAATCTTATTAATACTCTGAAATATATGGTAATAGTACGACCCTGTTACTTGTAAGTGAACAGATTGATGATTAATGGTTGCAAATGAAATCAAGGTATTACGTAATCCGGGACATCTGTCTATTATCAGTTAATTATGTTGATTATTAGCATTTGTATCATTCAACATTGATTAGTTAACAAAACCACAGCTATGTGTATAAATAGTAACACCATTGTTATATTAAATTAAATGTACAGTATATGAAGTGAGGAGGCATATATTGTACTTCATTTAATTTGATGTTACACTCGTGCTACATTATTTGGATGTATGCAATAAAATAATTCACACTGGCCAAATAAATGATGCAGCTACTACTATTTGAAGAGAGGGCTATATTGATATCATGATGGTTAAGTTAAGACAGATGTATCTCCATAGAGGTATCGACGTGTAGCAGTACAAACATGTGATAAAATGTTAGGGTCTCTTGCGTCATGTTTGATCTAACTAAATTAAGACTTGCATGGAGCATCACACTTTTATATCAATCAGATATAAAGATGTTCTGCCACAATGTAACGTTCCACCACAGTGTAGTGATGTTCCACCACATTATAAGACCGTTCCGGTACAATATAAGGATGTTCCATTACACTATACGGATGTTACATCACACTACAAGCCTTTTCCATCACAACATAAGCTTGTTCCACTATGATATGAGGGTGTTCCACCACAATATACGGATGCTCCATCACAACATAATACTGTTTAATCACACTATAGTGCAGTTCTACCACGATATAAATATGTTTATTCAAACTATAAGGCAGTGCCACCACAATATAAAGCAGTTTCATCACAATATAAGGCAGATAAAACACATTATAAGGCAGTTTCACCACATTATAAAGATGTTCCATCACAATATCAGGAACATTACTTGCACTGTAAGACAGTTCACCACAATATAAGGATGTACCACCACACTATAATGCAGTTCCAACACATTATAATACAGTTCCATCGCAATATAAGGATGTTCCGTCACACTATAAGGATGTTCCGTCACAATATAAGGCTGTTCCATCACAATATAAGGATGCTCCACCACAGAATATTATGTTTCCTCACACTATAAGACAGTTTCACCACACTATAATACATTTTCGTCACAATATACGGCAGTGCCACCACATTATAAGGCGGTTGCACCACAAGATAATGATGTTCCACCACACTATAATGATGTTTCACCACATTATAATGGTGTTTCATAACAATATAAGGCACTTCCACCACACTATAAGGCAAATTAATTACAATATAAGACAGTTCCACCACTATATAATGATGTTGCATCACGATATAAGGATACATCACCACCATATAAAGATATTTTGTCACAATATAAGGCAGTTCCACCACAATATAAGACAGTGTCGTCACACTATATGGCAGTGTCACCACATTTAAGGCGGCTTCACCACCATATAATGATGTTCCACCACACTATAAGGACGTTCCACCACAGTATAATGATGTTTAGTGACAATATAAGGCACATTAATTACAATATAAGACCGTTCTACCACATTATAAGGCAGTTTCACCATAATATAGGGATGTTCAGCCACACTATAAGGCAGTTATCACGCAGTATACGGCAGTTCCATTACAATATAAGAATGTTCCACCACTCTCAAAGGATGTTCCACCACGATATAATGATGCTCCATCACATTATACATATGTTTCCTCACAAAATAAGGCAGTTCCACCACAATATAAGGCAGTTTCGTCACACTATAATGCATTTTCATCACATTATACGGCAGTTTCACCACAACATAATGTGGTTCCACCACACTATAATGATGTTCCATCACAATATAAGGCAGTTGCATCACACTACATGTATAAGGATGTATCAGCACGACATAAGGATGTTCCACCAGATTATAAGGCTGCTCCGCCACCTCAATATAATAATAAGGAAGTTACAAATGATATAGACCATTATGTCCATCTCCACAATCATATCGAGCGATATATTGCTGTATACATATATATAAATTATCAATGTGGCGGCCATTTTGAAATTGCATAATTAACAAATTGATCCAACTTCATCCATTATATGTATGGTTTCATCTTATGTCGGATAGCGAAGTGAAAACAAAACATGGTTTTATTATTTTATCTTAAAAAATTGTTTTTAGCTTTCAGGATTTTCTTCCTCCGTCAGGCATATTTGATGCACGATATTAACACCATTACTGAATATTGTAAAAAAAGGAGAAGAAATCTATGTACAAATGGATAACTATTATCGTATATTAACTCCTGTTGACGATAATGATCACATGCCTCGAACTATATTAATATGTGTACATTATTCCCAATCGATGCAGTCAATTAATATTTAAGAAGCTAAGAAGCGTGCGTACAGACGGACGAACATTCGACAAATAGTATCTGCAGTCTGCATAGACAATACTAATAAATATGTAACTAGTTGTCTGTCCATAGCAACCGGTTTTAAGGATCTGACGTTGCATAATATTGAATACCGGTGAAATAACCATTGTAAAATTAGTGGGTGGGGAATGGTAAAAATGTGTTGTTTTTCACTTTGTATATTTTGCAGTAGACACAAAAAAATTGGGCGTATTTGCATTGGATATGTTTAATAGACACTCCTAGCTTACATTAACATTGATAATATGAAAAAATACCACGTTTGCATAAAGTTATTAACATGTATATTTTACCATTGAAATTGGGTGGGTGGGGTAATCAAACACGTAAAATTTGACTTCTGGATTATCAGATTTTGTTTAAGTGTACCTTATTAGATTCCATATTGTCCAACATCTCTGAAAAAGTGCAAAAATACTACTTTATGTAATTAAAATGATATAATTTGGTCAATTTTTAGTTAAAAATGTGATTTATGAAGATGGGAAAAAGTCCGAGGGTGACCTACTTCAAAATGGCGCCATATGTTCATCCAGCGGGTTACAGAGCGCAGACATACGGCATAACACTCGCAATTGAATGTAGTTTTAGGAAAAATATGTCTGCAAAAATCCCACAGGGGGGGGGAGGGTTTCGGTATCTGGCTCACGGTCTAATATACAATGGCTCTAATATATGGAACGCCAAATCTACATAAACTCAAATAATTAATGCTAGCTTCAAATAATTAGTGCTCTCTCTAATTCTATTTATTGCTCTCTCAATTTCAATTAGTGATCTCTCTAATTGAATTTGTGCTCTCTATAATTCAATTTGTGCTCTCTCAAATTCAATTTGTGCTCTCTTTAATTGAAATAGCGCTAGCTGTAATGCAAATTAATAGAGAGCACAAATTGAATTAGAGAGAGCACAAATTGAATTAGAGAGAGCACAAATTGAATTAGAGAGAGCACACTAATTGAATTAGAGAGAGCACAGATTGAATTAGAGAGAGCACAAATTCAATTAGAGAGAGCACAAATTGAATTAGAGAGAGCATAAATTTGAATTAGAGAGAGCACAAATTCAGAGAGCACAAATTCAATTAGAGAGAGCACTAATTGAATTAGAGAGATCTCTAATTGAATTAGAGAGAGCATTAATTGAATTCGTGCTAGCTCTATATTATTTGCAGAGAGCTGAAAAACACATACATTTAATGCTCTCTCTAATTCAATTAGTGCTCTCTCAAATTAAATTAGTGCTCTCTCTAATTCAATTTGTGCTCTCTCAAATTCAATTAGAGATATCTCAAATTCAATTAGTGCTCTCTCAAATTTAACTCATGCTCTCTCTATTAATGAAATTGAATTAGAGAGAGCTCAAATTGAATTATATATATTCTTTATTTCCCCCATGATTGGAGATTTGTGACATGGAATTGCATTTAACAATTATTGTAACAGTTTTAACATATACACAAATATATACATGTACATACATTTACTTCATGCTACACACCGCAACTAATTTCACAAACATTAATAAACAGATGTGTTCATGTTCGGGAAATATACTGCAGCCACAAGTAATGTAGACTCACAAATACAACTCTTTGGCGATCGTCTACGTGATTGAATTCAACAGCTGTATCAATGTCTGTAAATGCATCAACACTTAATAGAGTAGTGACTAAATCTTCCTTGGTAAGTGACCTTAGGCGCATGGGAATAGCATCACCATAAGCTTGCCGTATAGCATGCATTAACCTACATCTACTATTCAATGTAGATAGACAGTCCAAAATACAATGTTCTACCAAGTTGTCCATCGGAGAACCACATTTGAGACACGTTTCATTAAATCTCGTGAGGTTGGTAATCAATTGGCATACATATTTTATGTAGTTCAGATACTCTGGAAACAGTCTCGCATAACTCCATAACTTGTTACATTTGTAGTCTACGTGTACCTTTCTGAACCTGGCGAACGGATGCGATGCTGTTCTAATCTGCTACTCGCTAACACTGATTTCACGCGTTCGGACATTAACAGATGTTTTCCATATAGACTTTTTCGGAAATTCGCCGCAAGAAATATACTTTTCTAGCACGTGTCTGAGACCATATATATCCATAATTTTGAAGATATCGGGCATTAGACCTCGAGTACAGTTACCTAGCAAGTATGAACTGAGACGCAACAAAAAAAACTTGTTTTACAGCACAGTCTCTATGTAGAGTGCATAATTGCCCTAGAAAAGCAAGTTTCTTGCGAGCTATTAGTACATCTAACGGAAGGCAGTTCAGTAAGCTAAGGACAACATCTGTTCTTGTTCTGGCATTAAGATTCTGCATGCATTTAATGCATAAGCGGTGAGCCCGCTCCAGTGTCATCATATCGCCGACTGACAGGTTACACCAGCATTCGCAACCGTATAGCGCCTTTGGTAGGACAATAGCATCGTATACATGCTTTAAAGTAAGCGGATTTAGTCCGCTAGATAAACCACACTTACTTAGAGTAAAATACGTGCTCCTTATCTTATTACAACACAGTTGCACACTATCATGTAGTTTCGAGTATTTGTTACACATGACACCAAGGTGTACGTATTGGTCCGACTCATTGACAATGGCATTGCCAAGCAACCATTTTCTACTTGATATCGTGTAAGCATGTTTTGATTCATTATAAACCACCACGGCGCATTTAGTTGAATTATACTGGAAACGCCAGGCACACGAGAATGTGTAGCAAATGTTCATCATACACTGCATGCCATGCTTTGACAGCGAAAGCAGCAACATATCATCCGCAACCGTCGGCGCGCACAAACTATTGGTACCAATTTTAAATCCCATGTTACTGCTGACCAGTATATCCATAAGGTCGTTAATAAAACATAAGTACAAAAATGGCGACCACACGCCACCTTGTCTGGTGCCCTGGAATATTTCAAAACATTCTGACGTGAAACCTTTATGCATCACGCAGCTCCCCAACTGGTGCAACTTATAAAATAGACCCTCGTGTCACACAGAATCGAATGCCTGTCGTGCATCTAGGAAGCAAGCGAATAGTTTACTGCCTCTTTCAGTGCAGTATTCAATACACTCCCGAAACAGAAATTATGTCATAATGCAGCCCATCCTCTCTTGGAAGCCCTCTTGTAATTCATGTATCGGCCCATTAATATTAGCTTTCAATCGTGTAAGTAGAAGTCTTTCGAATAGTTTCAGAACGATAGATGACAATGTGATGGCCCTATAGATATTTGGGTCATCTTTTCGCTTCTGTCCACCTTTAAACAACGTGATGATGACCCCTTGCTTCATCTGTTTCGGCACATAGCTAATATCAAACATCAAATTAAATAGTTCCGTCAAACATTTGATTAATGCTTCACCACCGTGAATCAAGTGTTCGTTATATACACCATCCAGTCCACACGCTTTGCCCTTTTTTAGTGATTTACCTATTACACATTTAATTTCACTTTCGGAAAATACATTAGACTCCGTGTCCACCGGTATTAGTCTTCGCACCGCCGCGTTTGAAGCTCTCACTCTTACGAATAGTTCTTGGTCAAACTGTTCATTTTCAGTATTTGAATACAATGAGGCAAAGTGTTTACCCCACTCAGTAGCAATGCATTTAGGATCACGCACAATCTTATCACCAAAGCGAATCTCGTTTCCAGCACTTGAGCACGAATCCTTCCGCCGTGAATTTACTAGCTTCCAAAATAGTGCAGCATCGATGTCTAAAGCCTCATCGATGTCATTATCTACTTTACTTTGGAATGTCTCCACACATTACCGGTGATATTTTCTGAACATGCACTTTGCTGCCTTGTATTCTATGTAATCTACACTGTTTGTCATACGCCCATGTTCAATCCATGTTTGGCGCTTATGCCGCATGTGGTTATGTAAGTTTTTCATATTTTGATCCCAATACGGTTTCAAGTATGGCCTATACTTTGCCTTTGGAAATATATGTTCGGATGCTGAACTGATACAGGCGACAATACACTCATACAGTGAATCGATGTAACTAGTCACAGAATGATAACTCAGTTTGAGTGAATTGATCCTATAACGTAGCAAATCAGATACACACTTTTCATATCGGTTGAGAATCGCTATATCAAACTTTTTCCATCTAAGCGGTTTACTCTTATTACATAATTCATAGTCCGGGAGATCCATACGCATTTGTACTATCATTGGTCTATGTCTTGAAACATTTAGGCAGTGATCGTCGACAATTTCGCATGAACGCACTAGGTCAGCACACTCTACCGGTATGAGTACGTGGTCAATAAGTGATTCATTGGCACCGTCGTATGACACAAAACTTGATCTCGCACCGGTACATATAGGCAATGTGTCAATTGAACACATGTTGTGAGTCTCAATATAACGTTTCAGTTCGCGACTCCTGGAATCGTTTGGCTTCAAGTATGTAGCGCCTTGCAGATGCGTATTGAAGTCCCCTACCACAATGACTCCACCTCGTTGTGAGTACATGCTGATAACATTATTCAGTTCACGAAGATGCTCTCGATACAATCCCACACATTGATTTTTGCACGGCGTATAGACTTGTAGAATGTAAATGAAATAAGATGTATCCACGTTCAGTTATAACCCGATGATTCTGTCACTGTCGATTTCTAGTGGTGTTACAAATGAACTCAAATGTTTATGCCACAGTATGGCCACTCCACCTTTGCCTACCCGCCTATTGCTTGACAATGCCAAATCAAAGTCGGACATACCACATCCATTATAGTTTGGACTGATAGTGTTCAAAAAGTGCATATCTCTCTGATACAACCAGTGCTCTGACACGCCACAAATATCGATGTCATAGTTATTCAAGAGGTTACTGAGATAATACGAACTAGACATGAGGCCAGTGGCGTTCCAAGTACAAATAGATAAACTATCCATGATGAATTTACTGAAGCATAGCAGATGTCTGCATGAAACGACGATCATCATATGCATGACCGCCATCTTGATGTAAATCAGTCTGACCGGCATACGTACGGCCGGGGTTGCGGTAGTATGTCAATTTACCATACTGAGAACGATCATTGTTGACGTAATTTGCGTCATAATTCGAACATACGTTATGTTGGCCCAGATTTCCATTGTGATGCCACATACCAGAATGCCACTGACCATAATAATTATTATGGGGATAGAGACCGCCATCATGAGCTGCGTATTGCTCGCGGTAACCAGCCCCATAATCAGAGTCCCTAGTCACAGGACCTGTACATGTATATACTGGTTTATCGGTACGTAATCGGGTAATTGGGTTAGTATTCGGCTTTGGAAACAAGGTTCCACTCCGAGCATGATGATCAACGTGTGACATATTTTGGTGTCCAGGATATTGACCGACATCATTATCAATGTAATCATCAGTGCGAGTGACATTGCCTCCTTCAGAGACATAGCCGACATGATCTGGGGATGAATTATCTGTCTACCTGTATCTGAGTATCTAGCTTTGCTTAACCATACCTTACATGAGACGCCATTTGGCCAGAAACCTTCTTCAGATAATTTGTAGCTAGTCTTAGACTCAACTGTTAGTTTAATAATCACACTACGTTTATTCCACCTCGGAGTGATTATTTCAACATTGTACACTTTGGTACCACGTCGCTCTACATAGTTACGGAGCTTCGTGTCCGTGATTGTGGGTTTGAACCCACGGATGAAGAAGCGTCTTGTCCGTTTAATAACGTGTTCCGTGAAGTCACTATCGTCCACAGAAGTGTCTCTGGCATGCGATGAACCCGCATCTCGTTCTATCGCGCTACGTGTTTCTGCTTGCAGCCACCCACCAACTATAACCGGGATACTGTTCGAAGGAAGCTCGGTCTGCTGTTTGGTATTCGCGGTGGTCTCACCACGACCACCGGCGGGGTGACCAGAACGCTGAGAAAGTTGCCCCGAATCGTTCTCAGCCAGTGCGTCGAACCTATTCCGCGTTGTGAGTGGGGTCACAAAAGTGGGAATTAGATTAGTTACACTATCGGTAATGTTGGGTGTTGTGTGTGCCATTGGAGCAGCAATGGCATCGTCTTGCAGATCGTCTGCTACAGATCCGACGGCCTCTGGCGATATCGGGTTAACAGGAATATTGTAATTATGTTGCACAAGCGCACCCGACAATACATCCACCGGAAGTGGAAGTGCGACAAATATTTCGTCGGTGTTTTGGTCTGAAATACAAGACATATCAGAGGCATGATTGGCGTGAGAGTTGTCAAAACGCGCTATGGCAGACTCACAGTCATGGCCAATTTCAGTCAGCTTTTTCTCCATTTTAGTCACCCGTAAACCAACAGTGGTAGATGCTTTGGAGATTATTTGTAGTCTGTCATGTACGGATCGTAAATCATGTTCTACATTTTCATTACACGATTCTATGTCACGTTTTAACACTGTAATATCGCGCTTCATGCACGTCATACTGTTGCAGCATTCCGTACATACACGGTCAATGCTCAGCTTGTTTGCATCCACTTAAGTCCGCAGGGAATTCATTTCCTTTGTAAGTAGTTTCATGTCATTTTTTAGGTCCACAAACCGAAGGTTATTATCCTGTTTTATCTTAATAATATCGGCCTGTACCTGCTCTAATATACCCATGGCATCAACACCACCAGCGCCGACGTCGCCGAATTTGCGTTTAGGAGTCATTACGCTCGTGTCCATGTTGGATTTACGAACGGGAACCGTGGCAATGTCACTTTTTACAGACGAGAGTGACATACTAATAATTTCCTTCATACATTCGAAGGAGTCACCTTCTAGAACTGATATCATCGAATATATGTCTCTAGCTAATTTATACGTGACACTTTCCCCAGAACGTGTATTTTTACGACGTTTAACGCCAGCGTCAATGGGAAATGGGTAATCCTCCAAGATCCTAACTTCATTAAGTACTTTGACACGAATGTTGTCCAAAGTTGATTCATCCGAAGAACACTTGTATATAACCCGTCTAATAAATAGATCTTTATCGGCTTCTCGGAAGTAGCGCTGAAGACCGTCAACTGCAAGTTCATCTGGGACACTATTCACGTCACTTGTTACAGAGTCTGGACTGAATATCGACGTGAATGGGCCCTTCACATTATCTTCAGTAACAGACAGTCTGATGTTTTCAGACGCGAACACTTCCTTCACGTATGTGAGTGGTTCGTCCATATATGGATCCGCGTGTGGTCGTTGTGCCGGAGTCGGCTGAGAATCATAACGTGCACCGACGTTGAGACGAACCGGCGTCAGTTCGGTCAACTGGGATGCGCACATGTTAGCGCCTCACACTATAAGTCGATCACCCGTATACGTCCGTACAACCTACGCAGGACTAGTCGAAGCGCGTTATCCATGCATGACCAGTCGTTGACCATGATAGCCCCAAAGACATTGGCTCGGTAATAATCAGATAAGCTTGATCACAATTCAATCGATATTTATCCAAGCGTGACGAAATTCCCGCTATGATCCTTCCTCATGTAATCGCTATGTGTAAACATGAACACAAAATCGAAGGCCTTGGGGCATGTTAGATGGACTCAAACATCAATTGTTACTATAACATGTCAATAAACTGCTATATATATATATTGAAACTTTTACCAGTTCCGCGTTCCGTATTCGACAGATATCACATTTAAACACATGTTCCGAAATTATTATCACATTATTATTGTTATTTATACAATAAATTCAGAGTAAAACGAGAGTGAAAAATTCAAACGTCCAACCCTCGCGCATGCGCACTGTCAGCAGACCGCACTCATTGAATAGTTTGCTTCTAAATGAAAAGATATCTTGGTATTTCATTAGAATTGTCTTCTTGGAGACAATTCTAATGAAATACGTACCAAGATATATATATAATATACTAATAAGACATCGAAGTCTGAAAAATTGCTAGGTACTTTCTTCATTTAGCATATAGATTTACCACCACGCCACAAATTATTTGTTTACTACATAATATAGGTTGACCACCCCCAAATTATTTACATGTTTACTATATATGACTGTGAATGTCTTTATGACTCATTTGGGACAACTGTCTGCAATATCAATCTTCTACGCCTTCAGGCCGAAGTCGACACTCTTGTAGTATAATAATTCATCATTCGTCTTGTAAATGTTCATCGATTAGATCGTATATTAGATTTATTTTATGATTACATATATCAGATATCAAATTTCTTCACATATAAAGTACATATAATTCTCCAATGTCAGAGTCACATTAATGAAGTATTTCACATTAATTAATGTCACTATACTCCTACATTACACAAGTTATTAAAATAATTTAGTCAATAAGCTAACACCGATAGCAATTAATGTTATGTTCTTTCATAAAAGTATACCGATAATTCAAATAACTGCATTTACACAACACATAGGGCATTTTCTCATTGTCATAATGTGCCCGAGATAATAGGATGCTATAACAAATATCCATATTTCCTGAAGTTCCATCTAATATGAGAATTCATATAATTCAACAATCAATTATATAGAGAATACCAGGCTAGTGTCTTTTGATATCAAGTTTATCAGGCAAGGCTAGGAAACGCGTAGGAATTCCGAGGCTTGCCGAGGAATTCCTACCGTTTCCGAGCCGAGCCTGATAAACTTGATACCAAAAGACACTAGCCTGGCATTCTGTTTATCAGGTAACTTTTTATGTTCGAAAATGACCACATATGACGTCGTTATCTGTGGACAGAACGCGGACTTGTTTACATTGCGTCATTACACTGACGTCATTCGGTAACGTCACGTGACGTCATCCGACCAATGGAACGTCAATATTCACTTCATTGTAACCCGGATGTTTGTATCAGGTCAATGCCTGATGCAACAATATGTTATCAGTCAGTACGTATTATGTCAATACAGGGCAGGTTACCTGATAAAATACTTATCCTAAATAGACATTTCTTCATATGGTGTCATTGTCATATAGGAAACATGACATATCGCTTGTTTTTCATGCAAGTCCAGATATTGATTCCAATTACTAACTTACAGGATTGATTGATTCCCAATTATCCATATACACATATACACTTGCGAACAGTTATAATCGGGAAATTGATGTAGTGATAGTCTGTCAGAATACATTAATACACGTATAATAAATAATATTAAGTTAAAGAAAGAGCGATGTTCCCTCAATACACTTGGCCAGTTCTTCTAGGATCACCTGCCGGACTTTCTCTATGGGCTCTTCTCCTTCCACACTCAGAAGACCGTCTAGTGTCAATTCTGTAACGATGCATCGTCAAAGTAAATTCATTGTTCATCGCTCTAAGTTCATTGTAATTCGCTCTCTGTCTAAATCATACCTTGCACAATCAATCAAATAATGTTGAACGGACACTATCTCCCCACATGCACAGTGTGGCTCCTCAGACAAGCCCACTCTGTACATATATTCATTCAGCTTACAATATCCCGTTCTCAGCTGGCTTATGAGAGAAACAAATTTATATCTGGAACATCTCTAGAAGCCTTTAACCACACACTGTAGGTCAATAGTGGTGTAGAGTCAGGCCTGTGTCTTCAATATCCCATCGACGTTGATTCTCGTCCACCCCTTTTAATGTATGCCATTGTTGTTACATCTGATGCTGAATCCTGTAGTAGTTCTGCTTCTTTGGCTGCCTGTTTGGTCAGGTTGTCTGCAAGTTCATTGCTTGTAATATTTGCATGACTAGGAGTCCAAGAAATTGTATACTGTTTCAACTGTTTCACATTAAAAACCTACCACTTATCTCTGATAGTTTTCATTTCAGTGTTTAATTATTCAATAATAATAAAAATTCAATATATTGCCACCACCCTGCTGGTTTAAAAAGTCAGCATCTATTGAAAGTATAACAAACATGTTAGCATTTATGGGCAAATTAGGCTTGAAAATTATGTGAAAATTTCACATAATTTTCAAGCATAATTTGCCCAAAAATATAATATATTTAATACACATTGACATGCTTGTGAAGCAGATTAGTACAGAAGGTTATGCAAGCACACTGTGACTATGCCAACACATCTGAACCACTTTACGAACTCATACAATTACAGTCATCAACAATGCCTCTGTGTGACTGTGACTGGATAAATGGGCTTATGGGGCATGCGACGAGTGTAACCCCACGCCAGCCTGCGCATCAAATACAATTATGCATCTAGCAAACAGCTTAGATCGTTATCAGGCTACATGAGTGTGCTATATGATCAGGAGCTACACCGATCAGAAAACCCATAGCCCCATGTCTCAAGCCACATATTAAGTTATTGTTCGCCGGTGGGGTGGGAATATTTAATTATCTACATTAAAAGTTGTTTGTTTTTCAAATACAATACATGTATCCGCTTCCATGAATTAAATTTCTGTCTAATTCTAGGGATGCGTGGAGCAGCGCTTTTCTAATAGAGCCAATAAGATGGAATACCTTTAATATCCCCCATCCTGGATACTTTTGCTATCTAATTCCTACCAGAAGGCGAACGAGCATTTGGGGAACGGAGGGGTTGTCCTATTTTCGAAGCGAGTATGCTGGGGGGGGGGGGGGGGGTGGTCCGGGTGCATGCCCCCTCACACCCCCATTAAAGATTTTGAAATGTCCGGAAATGCACTTTCCTGTGTTTTACGGCATATCAATTCAGACTCCAGCTGGTGGTAAACTGTGATCTATATGGTCCGGTTGTCTGGTAGGTCGTTGATGTAGATCACGAGGCGTATTGGAACCCAGAACCATGATACACTACATAACAGTTAAGTCAGCGTCCGATGTACTTTTTACATAGGGTAGCCTATATATGTATTGGAATCGCGTCGGACAGTTAGCCACGCCCCAGACCCACCTCGATGGGCACGTCCGTAGTGATATCTTGGAATAACCATAACAACAAAATGCATTGTGTTACTCAACGTTTAACAGTCATACGCAACCGCTAATTGAAAACGAATATTATGAAAAACTACTTGCACTGCACAATATCAACAACGGATGTTCTACGTACAAAAATACATCGGATTATTTTGTTGCGCGTGATTTGCCCCCATTTGCGGTCATCGCTAAATTTAGTAACAGAGTTAACTCCCCTCCGAATACTCTCCGAAACAAGCGACGCGTTTAACACACAAACTACATCAAGTTTGACCTTCCGACAGCCTATTTTTAAACTCACCCGACACCTGTGCGAAACAAAACCCGCACGTGTAGGTCTACCTGATGTTTAATCCTCATTCTCTCTCTCTATCGATGGATTTACAGTGGATTTTAGTGACATTCCCGAATTCGGCCTGATTGACATTTGTCTATGGTGGCCAATACACGCCAACATGAGTGTCAATTCTACGTTCAGGGAAGGGGGTCAATAAGTCAGTATTTAAGGTGATAACTTAAAGTCAGGGAACAAATTAATGACCGTATAACACATCCAGCGTATATTAATACCCATATTAATGCAAGTACTGAAATACGACAACAAAAATCTAACAAGTTTGGGCTTCCATACATTGGAAATTTTGTCAGCGGTTTCCACAATGACGTCATTTGTATGTTTTAATATACTCGATCCGGGGCCAACTATTTCATTCACAAAACAGAAGTAAACTTGGCCATGTACCGATAAGGCATTTTCAGGCGCGACACCGCTTCCGCGGCGGAATTATTGTAACTATTGCTCTTCAATCAGCTTTCAATATATCTATAATGATCATAGATATCTGGAATCTGTATACTTGAATTGATGATGTCTTGTATATGTGTTACCGTATCTTTCTGATATTGCTATGCATAATCTGTAATGTTGTTGAATGTTTTGGTACATACTGTAGCAGTGCATACTGTACTTCAAGTTGTGCCATATCAATAGTTTACCCCTTAACCATTAAAACGCTGAAAAATAAAATTGCCGTCTGCTCATTTTGTATATTTTAATCTCTTTAAAAACCTGTTTTGGCAGCGCAGTAGAATCGTCTCAGTATGTTTTTAAGGAGAAAATATAAACATATTTAAAACAGCAGACAACAAGTGTCGTTTCCAGCGCTTTAAAGGTACATGCCCACTCAGTAAGCCCAAAATGTCATTTATAGGAATTAAATAAGTGTACAACTGATAGTGACGCGCGGTGGTATCAGGCTATTTTCATATGCAAATGAGGCATAATATTTATTAATTATTTATACTAAAGAAATGCGTCACCTGAAAAAATAATATTTTCGACAGATTTTAAAGTATGATCATTGCACATCATAAAATAAATACAGAGATTAAATAGTAATGTCCGTTAACATTTTAAGCAAACACGGTTATCGCCCATGATATCAGTGTGTAAATTTACGTCTGATATAAAATGTATAATAATGCCAATCAGTACGTGGGATAATGACGCATGAATTTTATTTTGCCAGGAAATGTCTCAGATGATGTCTCTGATGTAAAGAACATTTTGTACCTACTGAGTGGGCATGCACCTTTAAGGGTTAATGAAACTGCAACACCAACAATCAATCAATCAATCAATCAATCAATCTAGTTTAATCTTGTAGTACCCTATGTTCAGTACTTTCAGTACTTTGATTGTTTCTGGCGATACAGTTTCAGTTCTTGCAATACTTTTTATTATAACTGTGTACAATAAGCCCATTTCTGGTATTAGTAATTTTACGTGCCGTTTCGATTAAGTTAATGCCATGGACAGATTAATACGGAGCACCGCAGCGGACATGGATTTCGGCTGATAACGGGTGGTCTTTACAAACGTTTTCCAATTTGTACAGTACTGTCAGCAACATAATTTCTTGCCAGGGTGATAGGGGAGTGTCAGCCGCATGAAAGATGATAATTTTCAGAGGTATATCTTGACTACTTACGGCTCTATTCGATGTCAAAGATGAACGTATTTTTTCAAGTTTTCAAAATAGAGCAAACGGATGTGACGTCAGCTTCGTTATTTATCATTCGATTTCAATTGTTTTTGCTGTAGTCGATATTGTCTATTTTGAAAACTTGAAAAAAAGACGTTCATCTTTGACATCCAATAGAACCGGAAGTAGTCAAGATAGAGCTCTGAAAATTATCATCTTGTATGCGCCTGACACTCCCCTATCACACTGGCAAGAAATTATGTTGCTAACATTACTGTACAAATTGGAAAACGTTTGTAAAGACCACCCGTTATCAGCCGAAATTCGGCAAAAACTCGGCAAAATCGTTGAAAAGTATGTACATTTTTCAACTTCAAATGCCTATAGCTCTCTTATTTGACCAGATAGCCGAGAACTGTCAGCGAGTTCGAGATAGAAAATTTTGTCAGCTTTCCAATGCAAAAAGAATTTTTGAAATCGGCAGAGCCTCGCCCATCCCGTTTCCTGAGCCTTGCCAGATATGTTTTCCCATTCACGGCACTAACCTACTATCCTTTATATACGTCCCATGCGGGGCTCCGTAGATTAATGCATGTCGCTATCTAATATAATAGGCCGTCTCACTCCGCACGCCTGTAGTGGCAGTACACAACTGTCCAATTACAATCAGTCAAAGGTACATGCCCACTCAATAGGCACATACTGTTATTTATAGGAATTAAATAAGTGTATAATTGTGTCACTATTCCACCAGTTCTAAAAATTACAAGTGCCGCTATACAGATATAATCATTAAGTAATATTTGTTTTACTGATAGTATCAGGCAATTTTCATATGCAACTGAGGCACGATAGATTATAAATTATGATCATTGCACACCAAAAAATAAATACAGAGAATACATAGTAATGTCCGTTAACATTTTAAGGAAGCACGGTTATCGCCCCTGATATCAGTATGAACATTTACGTCTGATATAAAATGTATAATAATGCCAACAAATAGGTGGGGTAATGGTGAATGAATGTTTATTTTGCCAGAAAATATCATATCTACAGCATATACAAAACTGTCTTGTCTTCCAATAGTATAACCTACTTAGTGGGCATGTACCTTTAACCACAGGGGTCCGAAGTTGTGATGGGAAAAGTGTACTGAGTCCGAATCGGTGGGCGTCTTAGTCGGTGGGCGTCTTATAAGTTGTGATGGGAAAAGTGTACTGAGTCCGAATCGGTGGGCGTCTTAGTCGGTGGGCGTCTTATAAGAAGACGCCCACCGACTAAGATGCACACCGATTCGGACTCCAATCACAACTTCGGACCCCTGTGCCTTTAACCCCACGCCGCCCTCTCACCTTGCATTCTTCCACTGACCAATTAAATGATTACTGTTTCTCTTGCTGGGCTGCTTTCCCTGACCGGGCGATTACGTGCAATGCCGTTAACCCTTAAACTGCTGAGCACGAAACTTGTAGTCTGCTGACGCTTTATATTTTGCCTTCTTTCTCAATAAAGACATGGTTTGACAGCACTTTAGAATCATTTCCACTGGAAATTATTCTAAAATGCTGTCAAACCATGTTTTTGATGAGAAAAATGGAAAATAAAAAATAAACAGCAGACGACAATATTTAATTCGGCAGTGTAAGGGTTAACACTAAGTCTTGTAAACACAACTATCTGACCAGAGGGATCGTGACGCCAATATCTGCGGACAATATACCGAGAACTAGTATATCTAAATGAGAATTCGAGGCTTGTCGGGAAAGTTCGCAGACTGCATGTGGTAAAATTAGCAATTGCACGCACATCATATAATGTATTTTGCTGACGTCCACACAAACTGTCTGGGGAATGTCACTCGTGGAAATGGTGCCGTTTTTCGTTAAGATATCATGATTCGTTTTATCACACGACAATCAATCTACGCACTTTCCGTACACGCATCCAATTATTAATGTGCATACGTCATTGTGTGGTTGGCGGAGATTGACTCCAGGATGTAATTGGGCAATGAAATATATGAGGCAACCATATGTGCATTTAGCAAATACATGTACACATGGGCCGATAACACATTGGCATGTCCTGACATTGACTAAGATATAGAGAATACCAGGCTAGTGTCTTTTGATATTAAGTTTATCAGGCAAGGCTAGGAAACGCGTAGGAATTCCGAGGCTTGCCGAGGAATTCCTACCGTTTCCGAGCCGAGCCTGATAAACTTGATATCGAAAGACACAAGCCTGGTATTCTATTGATCAGGTAACGTTTTATGCTCGAAAATTACATTAGATGACGTCGTATTCTATGGACATAACGCGGACTTGTCTACGTTGCGTCATTACACTGACGTCATTCGGTAACGTCACGTGACGTCATCCGATAAATGGAACGTCAGTTTTAACTTCGTTGTAACCCGGATGTTGATATCAGGTCAATGCCTGATACAACAATATGTTATCAGCCAGTACGTATTCGGTCAATGGATATACCGGTTAATCCGAATTCACAAATTAATTTCACGGACTTACCAATGATGACGCACAGGTGGAAGACTCGGACCTATGACACCAAAAAAATGCCTATTAAAAAAAATCCCATTACCCCACCCACTTGGTCTCGTACAGTACATAACGTTAAGTCAAGGTGAGCATAAATAGCGCTATTATAGAAAGAGCCCTCTTTTTTCCGGCTCGCACAAACACAATAAACATCGATTAAATGTATGAAATATGTCTCTGGCAATCGATAAAGGTATTAGGTGTGTGAATATACTCACTTCAAATCGCTGTTTCAAGTATTTATTGAGTTATTCGCGTTTTGATTACCCCATCCAAAGCGAAAGTTGCGTGTACGAAAGAATCTCACACAGAATCGGAGGCCGTCCGGCTGGATTATCGGTCATATTTGGCCGATAGCTGATCGCCAGCTCAAACTAAAGTCGTGCACCATGATCATATACATTAGAGACTCCAACCATACAAAGTTCGTCCAATTGTGATCGTTCGCCGATCTAAAAAACACTTTTTTCTAATTTTATTGACTTTCTTTGATGATTCGCGTACTATCAGATTATGTCTTCCGGAAACCCTGAAAAGGGAAAGTCCTCGCGTCTATTTTTAGGTTTAACCAATCAGAGATGTTCTTACATAGACGCTTCGGTGGTTGTATTATGGAAGATAGTGCATTGACCCAGTTCCAGATAATGAACGAAATTATAGAAAAAAGTGTTTTTTAGATCGGCGAACGATCACAATTGGACGAACTTTGGGCCTCTTGACAGTGTGACCAGCAGTGGCGTAGCCAGGCATACGCACGTACGCACGTGCGTACCAGAAAAAATAAAATAATTAAAAAAAAGGGGCTTATTTTTCGAAATATGCAATAACATCTTGGGGATGGTGGGGGTGGGGGGGGGGGATTGCTATTGAGTCTGGAACAGAACGCATTTTGTATCAAACGTACATGTCAATTACAAACAAATGGTGCCGTAAATAATGCAGGAAAACGCGTTAGATAGGATCTCCGTTTCCAAAAAATTCAGGGGGGGGGGGCATGCCCCCGGACCCCCCTAGCACTCTCCCTCACTTCGCTAGGTCAACGAGTCAGCCGTGCTCACCCAATATTCTACCATTTGATATGTGTGGTATCAGAAAGTTGTCCCTGGCTACGCCCCTGACCAGTGTAGTTCTTGATAATCTACATGTGACACAGACTGGTACATTGCACACCGTCCCTGACTAGAGAATGCGCGATGCACAGGCCAATCTGAAGCGACATTTGTTAGACAAGTCATGTTTATTATGGAGCGTCACATATGGTGCAATAAGAGACGGGTTTCGAGATTCCTACGAATTTACGAGTCTTATTATTCCCTGATAAACGTGATATTAACCCTTAGAATGCGGGAACCGGAAATAGTCGTCTGCTGCTGTGTTATATTTTATCAATTCTCTCAGTAAAAACATGGTTTGTCAGCATTTTAGAATCATTTCCATTGGAAATGATTCTAAATTGCTGTCAAACCATGTTTTTGATGTGAAAAATGGAACATAAAAAATAAACAGCAGACGTCAATTTTTTATTCAGCATTGTAAGGGTTAAATTCCACAAGCCTGGTATTCTCTATGCATTTCCACATACAAGCATGCCAATTACTAGTATTATGTTATTGCTCAGACATATATATGCCCATTGTGAGACAACGTTCCACGTCTCTGCTACTTTCGTTCTGCGATTGTTCCGAGGCTGAATGTAATTCAGTTTGTTTTTACATAGGGTAGCCTATGTATTGGAATCGCGTCGGACAGTTAGCCACGCCCCAGACCCACCTCGATGGGCACGTCCGTAGTGATATCTTGGAATAACCATAACAACAAAATGCATTGTGTTACTCAACGTTTAACTGGCATACGCAACCGCTAATTGAAAATAATATTATGAAAAACTACTTGCACTGCACAATATCAACAACGGATGTTCTACGTACAAAACTACATCGGATTATTTTGTTGCGCGTGATTTGCCCCCATTTGCGGTCATCGCTAAATTTAGTAACAGAGTTAACTCCCCTCCGAATACTCTCCGAAACAAGCGACGCGTTTAACACACAAACTACATCAAGTTTGACCTTCCGACAGCCTATTTTTTAAACTCACCCGACACCTGTGCGAAACAAAACTCGCACGTGTAGGTCTAACTGATGTTTAATCCTCATTCTCTCTCTCTATCGATGGATTTACAGTGGATTTTAGTGACATTCCTGAATTCGGCCTGATTGACATTTGTCTATGGTGGCCAATACACGCCAACATGAGTGTCAATTCTACGTTCAGGGAAGGGGGTCAATAAGTCAGTATTTAAGGTGATAACTTACAGTCAGGGAACAAATTAATGACAGTATAACACATCCAGCGTATATTAATACCCATATTAATGCAAGTACTGAAATACGACAACAAAAAATCTAACAAGTTTGGGCTTCCATACATTGAAAATTTTGTCAGCGGTTTCCCCAATGACGTCATTTGTATGTTTTAATATACTCGATCCGGGGCCAACTATTTCATCCACAAAACAGAAGTAAACTTGGCGATGTACCGATAAGGCATTTTCAGGCGCGACACCGCTTCCGTGGCGGAATTATTGTAACTATTGCTCTTCAATCAGTTTTCAATATATCTATAATGATCATAGATATCTGGAATCTGTATACTTGAATTGATGATGTCTTGTAGATGTGTTACCGTATCTTTCTGATATTGCTATGCATAATCTGTAATGTTGTTGAATGTTTTGGTACTACTGTAGCAGTGCATACTGTACTTCAAGTTGTGCCATATCAATAGTTTACCCCTTAACCACTAAAACGCTGAAAAATAAAATTGCCGTCTGCTCATTTTGTATATTTTAATCTCTTTAAAAACCTGTTTTGTCAGCGCAGTAGAATCGTCTCAGTATGTTTTTGAGGAGAAAATATAAAAATATTTAAAACAGCAGACGACAATTGTCGTTTCCAGCGCTTTAAAGGTACATGCCCACTCAGTAAGCCCAAAATGTCATTTATAGGAATTAAATAAGTGTACAACTGATAGTGACGCGCGGTGGTATCAGGCTATTTTCATATGCAAATGAGGCATGATATTTTTTAATTATTTATACTAAAGAAATGCGTCACCTGAAAAAACTATATTTTCGACAGATTTTAAAGTATGATCATTGCACAGCATAACATAAATACAGAGATTAAATAGTAATGTCCGTTAACATTTTAAGCAAACACGGTTATCGCCCCTGATATCAGTGTGTAAATTTACGTCTGATATAAAATGTATAATAATGCCAATCAGTACGTGGGATAATGGCGCATGAATGTTTATTTTGCCAGGAAATGTCTCAGATGATGTCTCTGATGTAAAGAAAATGTTGTACCTACTGAGTGGGCATGTACCTTTAAGGGTTAATGCAACTGCAACACCAACAATCAATCAATCAATCAATCAATCAATCAATCAATCAATCAATCAATCAATCAATCAATCAATCAATCAATCAATCAATCAAGCGATCAAGCAATCAAGCAATCAATCAATCTAGTTTAATATTGTAGTACCCTATGTTCAGTACTTTCATTGCTCTTTATTTTCAGATACGAGACATTGTTTGATGTATATAGTACTATACCATAGAAAGCGCAAAACTATGATTCATGTGAAATGTACCGACTCTGATCATCCGTTTTTACAGGATTGGCAAACTATGGTGGCATATTTCTGCCATCCACATAACGTAATAGCTATGCTGTCATTATACACCTTATAAGTCGTCTTATCCTAGTTTCTCGACCAATGAAAGAACGGCATTTCGTCTCAATTGATCGCATATTGCGACGCTTTCGCCAATATGTATTAAATTAATCATTAAATGTTCGGCGCTATATTTAGAACTGATTGTATTCCTTGTTTTCATCAGTTCACGAGACGCAAAGCATATTACCACCCACACACGCGCTCACTTCGTGACTCACCGCCAATCACATACTAGTATAGCGATTCGAAATCACTGTTAGGGGCGGAGCTTCGCGACTGGGCTGAGTAAACGATAAGTACGTTATAGTTCACATATTGAATTTGTAATAAATTAATTTATTAAAAAAATCAATTTATGAACTATAACTATTACTTAACTACATAATTATCGCGTCAAGACGTCTTCCTAAGTAATCAAGACGAGATCATTTGGACGCGATAACTAACAAAATCTCGTCAAAGACGTGATACTGCCGACGTGTGATATCGTTTTTTTTTAATTTGTACACTTTTCTCGTCAAATCAAGACAGTATCGCGACTTAATGCATTACAATCTCGTCTTGATCAGTTAGTACAGCGGGGTAAGCGTGTAAGTGCACACATGGTTGGTTCCAACCTGTCGTGTTCGTTCGTGTGTGCACTTACACGCTGACCCCGCTGTAAGTCGTCTCGACGCCATAAGTATCGCGTCAAGACGACTTACTAACTGATCAAGACGAGATAAATGTCATAAAATTGATGTCACAAGAGGGTAAGTTATCACGTTAAAGGTACATGCCCACTCAGTTGGCACAAACTGTCCTTTATAGGAATTAAATAAGTGTGTAATTGTGTCACTATTCCACCAGTTCTAAAAATTACGTGTGGCCGCTATACAGATATAATCATTTAGTAATATTTATTTTCCTGATAGTGACTCGCGGTGGTATCAGGCTATTTTCATATGCAACTGAGGAATACTATTTTTTAATTATTTATACTGATTAAAGGCGTCACCTGAAAAATGAAAAAAAAAATATTTTTGACAGATTATAAAGTATGATCATTGCACATAAAAAGATAAATGCAGAGAATAAATAGTAATGTCAGTTAAACACGGTTATCGCCCTTTATATCAGTGTGTAAATTTACATCCGATATAAAATGTATAATAATGCCAATCAATACGTGGGGTAATGGTGAATGAATGTTTATTTTGCCAGAAAATGTCTCAAATGATGTTTCAGATATAAAGAACAGTTTGTGCATGCTGTGTGGACATGTACCTTTAAGTAGATGGCAGAAATGTGCCACAATAGCAAAAGTCCCGTATTTTTCGTCATTCAAAATATCGTTTCTCGTTTTTCTAACACTACTGCTAGTTGTTTACTATAAATAATGATACGATTTGCGCATGAGAAAAACAGAAATTATTGCCGCTATGTCCATTGCAGATTATCCTCATGTCCTTTCGATTAGAATAAAACGATTTGAGGCACTTGGTCAGACATAATAGTGATACTAACTGTTACTTACTATGATTCTTAGCTGACAGCTAACATTCCGTTTGACGTTGATTAAGCGATTAGGCATATTACGTGTCAGACAATTATGTTAAAGGTACATGCCCACTCAGTAGGCACAACGTGTTCTTTATATGAATTAAATAAGTGTATAATTGTGTCACTATTCCACCAGTTCTAAAAATTACGAGTACCCGCTATACAGATATAATCAATTAGTAATATTTATTTTACTGATAGTGACGTGCGGTGGTATCAGGCTATTTTCATATGCAAATGAGGCATGATATTTTTTACTTATTTATACAAATTAAATGCGTCTCCTAAAAAAATAGTTTTTTCGACAGATTATAGAGAATAGTAGGTCAGTGCCGTGAATGGGAACAAATATGTTGCAAGGTTCAGGAAACGGGATGGGCGAGGCTCTGCCGAACACATCCCGTTTCCGAGCCGCGCCAGATATTTTTTCCCATTCACGGCACTAACCTACTATTCTATTTATCCCGTCAACACCTACAAATGGCTGTAAAATGCAAAAATAGTATTGACTGGATATCAAAAATGTTTCACGGCACCGTGTTTCACGGCAAATACGCACTGTGTTGACGGGATAAATAAAGTATGATCATTGCACATCAAAAAATAAATACAGAGAATAAATAGTATTGTCCGTTAGCATGCTAAGGAAACACGGTTATCGCCCTTGATATCAGTATGGAAATCTACGTCTGATATAAAATGTATAATCATGATAATAATGCCAATCAATAAGTGAGGAAACGGTGAATGAATCTATTTACCAGGAAATGTCTCAGATGATGTCTGTGGTAAAAAGAATATTTTTTGCCTACTGAGTGGGCATGTACCTTTAAGACAGGTTTTATTGTAAACCGTGTCATATCGTGCGTCTTACAGAGCTCCCGATAAGCTGCGTATTTGCTTAAATACCAAATTAAAATTGGCAAAATCCCAATTGAAATCAGAAGTAGCGAGTATCAAATAGTAATAACAATACAATTTGTGATACCTTTATCATGCTGCAGAAAACAATAAGCCGACAACAAATACAACAACAACATGTATAGCATATTTTTCTTATTTTCCATGAAAACACATCTTGGTATTTCATTAGAATTGTCTCCGTAAACAGTAGTTTATTTTACCCAATTAAAATGTTGAAATACCCAATTGCTTCAGAAATGATGGAGTGAAAATACTCAATTACTAATTCCTTATCTGGAGCATGAGCATGTCTTATATATAGCGCATCTGATGTGCCTCATTTCTCGTCTAATTTACCGTCTTCTAACACTGCCGTTAGTCGTTCCGATATATGAATACAATAAATGGTAAACACATTGCGTCAGCAAAGGAGTGCAGACACCCATTGACCGAGTTTTGCTTTTCAAGTCCTGTTTGTAAACACAACACAAAAACTACACGTATTGGTAATTCATACACGCGGAAAACGCAAGGCGAACCATTCATTTGCGTGAGGATACGTGTTACTGTAAGAGATATTGTGTGAATAAAGAAGTTAGTCACTTTGAGGGAGGGGCGCAATACAGATGGGATGTGTGCATTTGTAACTATCATTATAGCAATTTGTGGAGAGGCTATCGCACTCACTTCAAGTTCAGGTAAGCATTTATCTTCAAGTGTGCCGAAGTGTCTATTTGTGTTATCTATTACACGAGCGTATGTGTTTATACATCTAACTCTAACCTTGTATTATGTAAAGACTTCTAACATTTTAAAATTCTAAAATAACAGATGATTCAAGTGTGTAATTAATTAATACATTTTAGAGGATTTCAATTAACAGAGTAAGTATACCGACATAACACTATCCGAATCACAGGCACTGTGTGGTATGAACGAGAAAAGCCTCTTTAAATCATACCCAATTGTATTGTGATATTAAATATAGATATTAATATACGAGTAAATTTGTGTATGATTTGAAAAGCGTTTTGACGTTCATACCACAAAGTGCCTATGATCTGAATTAAATCAACAACCTTTTCTCCAATGGAATTGATTCTAACGTGCTGTCAAAGCACGTTGTAAATTATTCTAAAGTGCTGTTAAAGCATGTTTTTGATGATACAAATAGAAAATAAACAACAGACGACAAACAAAATAAGATAGCGGTGTAAGGGTTAACCTTATTTACAATGCTTACTTAAGTTTTGTTTTTCTGTTGTTTATTGTTTTAACTTCCGTTCTTATCAATACAATATCTTTTGGCAGCGCTTCAGAATCATTTCCTGATTCTAAAGCGCTGCCAAACCATCTTTTGTTGATAAAAAATACAAAATGTGAAACAACAGCAGACGAGAAATTATGTTTCTCCGCATTCTGAGCGTTAAAAGTTGCATAAACAGGAAATAATCTGTACACCAGTTCTGCAGTACAACTTCCATTTTAATTTCTGTTATGTCTGATAACAACTGCAGTTGTCTGCATATTGACACAAGCATGTCTGTCTGTCACAAAACAGGTGACCATTTCACTAAACTTCGTGTGACTAAACTGTGTTCGTAAGTGCAAATTTAGGATAATCTGGACATTTCAATTGATGGATTTACATTTATTGCAGCCTATGCTCACTAAATGCAAATCTAATAATTGTTTACAAGAAACCAGTGTTTATGTGAAATCTACAGACTATAAGTTTGCACTTATGAACATTTTAGTCGTACGAAGTTTAGTGAAACTATACAAAACTATATATGTTATGCTGTATATGCGGAATACGCTTTTAAGGTTTACATTTCATCCCTAGGTTTCTTATTTGTACGGTTCACCTGGTCTCTTCTGTCGTATTTCTCAGTGTAGTTTTATATTTTAGAACATTTGCATAAATTAATATTTACAGACGACAAATCTTCAATAAATTAGTATAACCATGTACCAGCGAAAAAAAATGTGTATGTAAAGCTCCAGATAAGCTGCATATTTGTGTAAATACCCAATTAAAATTGCCAAAAACCCAATTGAACTTGAAATCAGAAGTAGTGAGTATCAAAAAGCAATGCAAAATTTGTGGTATCTTTATCATGCTACAGAAAACAAAAAACATACCAGAAATATAGCATATTTTCTTATTTTTCCATGAAAACACATCTTGGTACGTATTTCATTAGAATTGTCTCCAAGAAGACAATTCTAATGAAATACCAAGATGTATTTTCATTTAGAAGCAAACTATTCAATGAGTGCGGTCTACTGATGTGTAAACAGTTGTGTGATTCTATTTTACACAATTAATTTTTTTAAATACGCAATTACTTCAGAAATGATGGAGTGACAATACTCAATTACTAATTCCTTATCTGGAGCCCTGTGCATGTATACATCGTTCTATCTGCCCTCATTTTAGTTGGCTGTTAACATGTTAATAACTCCGATATTGTACAAAGAAAGTAAGAGCATTAATTTAATTGTCACTTGTTTGACAATGGTTATTGCTTGGCTTTATGGTCCACTTTAGGGCATTAACTTTCTCAGACTTCACATATTTATGCCAGAGCTCCAGATAAGCTGCGTATTTGCTTAAATACCCAATTAAAATTGCCAAAAACCCAATTGAAATCAGAAGTAGTGAGTATCAAATATAGCATATTTTTCTTATTTGTCCATGAAAACATCTTGTTATTTCATTAGAATTGTCTCCAAGAAGACAATTATAATGATATGCTAAGACATGCAAACTATTGAATAATAAATAGTATTTTTTTTATTTTACCCAATTAAAATTTTGAAATACCCAATTACTTCAGAAATGATGGAGTTTGATTGAGGATTGTACATGAATGATCATGATGTAGTTACCGAATCCTTGGGATGAAATCACACCACATTAAACCATCACAAATATGAGACAAGCCATTTTTCATGAAAATTACATGTATATTCCAGAAACTGTGATAAAATTTGTTTTTGTAAATCACTAAATGACATCGAGAGCTGACGAAATTTTGTATTCCGCATTTATTTTCAATATTTCAACTTTCGACGTCATACGTTTCATAAGGAACTACGCTATAATAATTCCAGCACAAAAATATTTACACAATTCCCTAACATTTGATTGGTCCGTAGCAAGTCTCTGTCCAAAATTTATATCCCAGTAAACTCCCATGCCGAACTACTTTCCGTAACCGTGAGGCGCAGTTAAAATAATTCTTAAGAAAACGGAAAATAAACACATTTTCTTGATGAATTTATTTCAAATGCTGGAATTATAAGGAATGAATGGCATTTTTGTGGAATTTATCGGGGATATAAACTTGGAAAATTCGCGGGAATACTGGACGAGGCCTTCCGGCCTTCGTCCAGTATTCCCGCGACTTTTCCAAGTTTATACCCCGATAAATTCCACAAAAAGGCCTTTCATTCCTATAATATTTGGCATCTTCTTGGGTACGCCATCACATGATTATAGTCTTTATATGTATACACTGGCTGGCGTTGTACTGATCACCTAAATGTTTTCCGTACATTCTCCCATTTACATGAAGAAAGATGACATGATATTAGATCTCTTGAATATGGATAAAACAATGGCACTGAACTATAAATCACTGCTGTACTTTACAGATAATAATGGGAAGATAATTAACGGCCAAACAATTATATTGATATCTAAATGTGTGTTGGAAAATTTCGGCCAAAACACAATACAAAAGGTCATCTCTGTTCTAATACTATTAATACTTTGGGAAAAAACAGATGGCAAGTTACGAAAACTATACTATTAACATCTCACTACGGAAATTAACTGATGAAAACTATGGAGGATGGAGGACGATATAAATAGAAAAGCGATGAACAGACAACAGTTATTTTCTGATAATTAGTTTTATACATAAGTGTTGGGAAATGTCAGCCAACATACAGTACAAGAGATCATCATTTGTCTAATTCGAGAATTAATAAGGTTTAATAATGTGAGATTTAGAGATTAATGTTGGTATAATAAGTTTTTACATACATGGCTAATACTATGCATTCAATACTTAGAGACAATTGTACAAAGTATGAAAAATATTTTGTCTTTTACATGTATATGTGTTATGTGTAAATGTGGGTATGATAAAAAATAAAATGATAAAAAAAATAGTAATAAATAAAGGAAAAATATCCATACAAAAAACAAAAAAACAAAAACAATAAAAAAATAAACAACGTTAAAAAAAAAAAAAAAAAAAAAAAAAAGGGAGTATTTTACATAGAGAATAGTAGGTTAGTGCCGTGAATGGGAAAACAATATCTGGCAAGACTTACCCATTCACGGCACTAACCTACTATTATATTTATCCCGTCAATACTACAAATAGCTTTAAAATGCAAAAAAATAATCAGCCGCATCCTCAAAATCGGAGAATCGACTAGTATGACAACCGCACATATTCATACGCAGTGATTAGGTTGTATTGACAGAATATCAAAAATGTTTCACGGCACCGTGTTTCACGGCACGTACGCACTGTGTTGACGGGATAAACAATAAACAGTAGGCGACAGAAAATAATTCAGCATGGTAAGGATTAATACGTATTGTAGTAAACCTTATTTGGTTTCAGAAATTGGCAGCAGAAGTCAACGAACAAGGAAGTTGAACAGATATCGCATGAGCAGTGAATAGTATAGTATTGATACATTTCAAACTACCAATCAACTTTGCGCAGAGCTTAATTGAAGCGACTTTGCCAAATACATTAATTGCTCCCAAGTAACGGCTGATACAATGGCTATGGATGCCAGATACGAACGCCTGAAGGTTGAGGACAGCCCTGTGATGAGTCGGTCGTTCCCGGGACAAGGCAACATTCGATTCCAGGAGATCCGAGCCGTCGGTAGCGAGGAAAGTCTATCTGACGGTATCTCACAGAAGGCCGGGAAATACAGCCGGCTAAATGATGTGAAGGAATGTGATATGTGCCACAATACGGACATGACGCTGAAGACGTTGAAATGTATGCATTCTGTGTGTGTCTGTTGTTACGGATTTCGTAGAACAAGTTGTCCGCTTTGTGAAAGAAGCAGTTTGCAGCAGCAGTTGAAATATTCGTGCGTAAATTGCTGTACTACATCATCACACATGTGTACTAAATGTCAGGCACGGTTTTGTGTTGTATGCATTGCGAATGACTTTGACCATAGTCTGACGGCATACTGTAACCATGACCTAAAGCTTATTTCGCAGGTAGAAAACAACGCGATCAACTGTCATGATGGTGAAGAATTTGCAACTTACGTGAATGTGGATATTGACATCGAAGACGAGATACATGGTCATAAAGAAGAAAAGACTAGGACACTGTCAGAATTGATCGACTTGATTGGAAATGTTATAATGAGAGACCTAGCTTGTAAGATCGAACAAATCCAAACTATTAAGCAGGACATAAAACATGACGTGCTACACGAAACAGAAAAGATTAGAGCGCACGTACAAAAACTAAAAAGTACGATTGATCAGAAAGCGGAAACCATGATTAAAAACATGTACGAGAGCAAAGCACGACATAAGAGCGAATATGACAGACAGGAGCGACATCTGAAGGAGAAACACGATATAATTAAACGAACGGTGAATTATTCCAAAGAGTATTTGCACAATCTAAATACCGCTGAAAGGAACAACAACGCAACAGACGAAACTGCGAGTATTCAGCGGTCCCTGGAAGAACTTGTAAAATCAGCAGATCAAATGGCCACGGAACAAGTCCACATCCGCTTCACGTGCAAGCCTATGACTGACGCGCTGCTTGAGAATGTGACCGGCAGAACAGGCGTCCGCGTCTTTTTGGCCGATATGCTTCAATTCCAACGAGTAGCGACACTGGAATTTGATGGTGGAGTTAATACAATATGTCCAGTGAATAGTGAAATGTCATGGATTGGTTATCAAAGGTCTATACAGCTCGTTTCCAAGTCTGGTGAATTTGATGAACCGATTAAATTAGATCAAGACATACATGATTTGGCAATAGACTCGCTTGGAAATCTGATCATTGCTTGTCAGAAAAGTATAGTGTGTCGTGATAGACACGGTATTATAAAACGTCTGTTTGAGTGTTTACAGGCACCACACGGCGTTGCTTGCATGGATGATGGGAACATCATCCTGAGTTTCTCTGGGAACACGAGCTTGTCTGTGGTGACTAGAAGTGGTCGGGTAGTGAAACATGTCAACTGTGCAAGAGCAGACATGAAAATGCCCTACAAGCTGGCCGTGAATAGTGACGGTGACATCTGTGTGACTGACTACAAGGCGGCGCATGGCGAGGTGGTCATATTTGACGTTGATGGACACATTAAAGGCTGCGCAAGGACAGAGGGTATGGCTCCAAGAGGGTTAGCGTGTGACCAGCAAGGTCGCATGTATGCTGTGGACTTCAGATCAGACAGGGTCAATGTGTATTCCGTACACGGGCATTTCCTGCAGATCGCGGTTGATGCCGAAGAGAATGGACTATCTGGGCCATTAAGTGTGGCTATTGACCGGTCTGGTGACTTGTGGGTTGGGGATTGGAAAGGGAAAGTACGAGTCTACCAGCAGATGATCTGAAGGATAATGGAATATCCATCCTGAAATGTCATTTCCTTTGTCCATTAATAGATAATGCTAGTATGTTGAATGGTATTAAATAAAGCATAACCCATATTGGGTTATGATTTATTTAGTATCATTCAACATGTTTCCAGTAAATCACAATATATGGTTGCGTACGGGCTGAATGATGCCGTAATAGCTATCCTATTTCTCTGCGATGATGTTACATTTACACGCTGATATATATTGCTACATGTGGTATGGTGAATGATAGTAAATAAATCATAACCCAATTAACTATTGGGTTATCTAGTATCAATTCAACATGTTTCTAGTACATCACACTATCCTAGAATGTATGCTACTACACCAGACACTAATAAATACTCTACATTACTGGAAGATACACGTCAGAGTAACGGTTTTATGCTAATACTGCCAGCACGGTTCGTCTGAATGTATGACTACCAGGTGATACTCAGTCGTACATGCGGACCACCGTGCTCAAAGTACTTTATCCAACCCCATACCCTTATCATGCCTTGTTTGCCTAATAACCCTGGGACAAAACTCGGGCATATGGATAAAGTGGCAGGGGCGGATCCAGCATTTGGGGAACGGGGGGGGTGGGGGGGGGGGGGGGTGGGGGGGTGTCTAGTTGTGAAGGTAACTCTTGCAACGTACATCTATGGACGGTACGGGAGTAATTGCAAGTTACCGTTCGCAACTAGGGGGTTGTGTTTTATGGCATTTAAATTCAGACTCCAACTGGTGGTAAACTGTGATCTATGTAAACTCCGTGGCTGAATGGGGGAGGGGGGATTGCAACCCCGGAACCCCCCCCCCTCCTCCAGATCCGCCCCAGAGTGGGATAAGTTTTACATGTACATCACGTTCAACATTATATTACACACTGTTTAATATCTGGAATATACGTTAAGGTAGTTGTACCCTTATTGTGGCCCCATGTAATGTCCACGGAAATCTAATAAAAAATCATACTAGTAAAACAATAGCTACTTAAATAAATAAATCATATGGATGCGATTAGTAAGTCTTTATGCAGATACTGCTACTAATAAAAATGCGCACACACCTGTAATATCCAGATAACAGACTACTTTTGATGTAGCACATGTATATTTGCGTCTCTACACAAGTTATGGATTTACATTTATTGAGCATAGGCTGCATATGCAGCCTATGCTCAATAAATGTAAATCCAAGTGTGTAGAAGTCAAAACACCAACATGTCCTTATTATTTTATAGCTACTGTATATGGTGTGATTTCCTTGCTGGCAGCATCTGCATAAATACTTATTGAATACATGTGGTTTATTTGTGTAAGTAGCTGTCGGTTTATGAGTAGTGTTTTTTATTAGATTTCCACTGACTTTACATGGGGCCACAAGAAGGGTACAACAACAACCTTCATATTTATTAGGGGATAAATGTTTTAATATAATGAACTACATGCATGTTGTTACACCGACTTCAATGGTACGGTAGCTATAAAACCATGTAAATGTCATAATGAGTCTAAATTGTTTTTAATTGCCTTCTTGCTAACTCTCGGGCCCGGTTGCTCAAAACCTCTGTTAGCTTAACAGACTGTTAAATCCTTAGCAATGCTAAGGATTTAACAGTCTGTTAAGCTAACAGAAGCTTTGAGCAACCGGGCCCTGATGTGGTATTTATGCCCGGCACCCAATTCGTTTAAGCCGGTAGGAGGGAGGTATCTGCACCATAACAACACCGTTGTAAGTGCATTACGTGTTCATTTGCATCCTGTTAACCTGGGCCCGGTTGTTCAAAACATCCGTTAGTGTTTTAACAGAGATTTTAACCATTCAGTTAAGGATTTAACAGTCCGTTAAGGATTTAACAGTCCGTTAAGCTAACTGGTGTTTTGAATAACCGGGCCCTGATTATAAGTGTAGACCATATAAAACAAGGCGCATGATCACGTGGTTACAACAACAACGTCGCCCACGCCAAAGTAAGTATTATTTGACATTTTCCTTAAAGGTACATGCCCACTCAATAAGCACAAACTGTTCTTTATAGGAATTAAATAAGTGTATAATTGTGTCACTATTCCACCGGTTCTAAAAATTACAAGTGACCGCAAAACAGATATAATAATTTAGTAATATTTATTTTACTGAAAGTGACGCGCGGTGGTATCAGGCTATTTTCATATGCAAATGAGGCATGATATTTTTTACTTATTTATACTAATGGCGAAAATACAGAGACCACCAAATGCAGCTTAACAAGACGCGTTTGATGCGCCATATTTCATCAACATCCGTTATGTAATAAGGACACTATAAACAAATACGTACTTTGAATCGATGGATTCTGTAAATTTCAGTACTTGTTGTTGTTGTTAGTACCACGTGATCATACACCTTGTGTTTTATATCAAGAAAGTGTGTATTACTCCATTTACGTATATGTTGTTACCACTCATTTGAACCGTCTCGTCGAGACGATTCGAATGAGTGGTAACAACATATATTTCTGAGAAGAAATAAAGAAAATAGGGAATTTGTTCCTCAAAAGTTTCATACTACTGTAATTGTATCCCGTCAATATAATGGGTTAATGCTTAAAACAAATGCATCATATAATAAGAACGCCAATAAATCGCACAACAAACAAATGTCAAATGGACAGGAAGATGACACTGAAACCAGGGGCCCGTTTCACTAAACTTCGTACCACTAACATTTTCGTAAGTGCAAAATTATGATAGTCTGTAAATTTCACAGTAACAATGTTTTCTTGTAAACAATTATTGGATTTACATTTATTGAGCATAGGCTGCATATGCAGCCTATGCTCAATACATGTAAATCCATAAATTGACATTTACAGACGATCTTAAATTTGAACTTACGAACATTTTAGTCGTAAGAAGCTTAGTGAAACGGGCCCCTGATACCAATACACGTGACGACAGATTAACATGTGTCCCTTGTCCTCATATTACTACATGACATGAGACAGGAGCACGACAAGTCATTTTCTGTTCTACAAGCATTTGTCTTATATTACGTTAACCTACGCGTTTCATTAAACGTATTAATTGTTCCCTTCGACTGCGGGAAACAAAAAGTGTCGTATGCTGTTGTTTTGCATGTTGTCGTGTTTCTCAAAACACATGGTTCGACAGCAAATGCTGTCCGACTATGTTTTTTATGAGAACAAAATGGAAAATAGAACACAAACAGCAGACGACACAATTTAATTCAGCCGTGTACTGGTGAAATGAACAAAATGGAAAATAGAACACAAACAGCAGACGACAAAATTTAATTCAGCCGTGTACTGGTGAAATTATATCGCACCCCCCCCCCCCTGTATCCATACCACGACTACTTTGCATTGCATAGTTACTGTAGTGGTGTTGCATCCATCTATTATATATCATTGAATAATGAATAACAGGGGCGGATCCATTTGGGGAACGGGGGCGGGGGTATCTAGTTGCGGTACGGGAGTAATTGCAAGAGTTACCGTTCGCAACTAAGAGGTTGGTTGTCCTATTGTTTAGCTCTTCGAAAATTCAGACTCCAACTGGTGGTAATATGTGATCTATGTAAACTCCGTGGCTGAACGGGGGGGGGGGGGTGCAACCCCGGAACCCCTCCCGCCTCCATATCCGCCCCTGAATAACATGTAACTAAGCTCTAGTTGAACTCTTCTTTCAAATTGGATTTACAACCCTCATTTGTTTACAGTGATGCATGTTTGACTTCCTCACGGTATAATTGACAATGTAATCGTTGAACGTCTCATATCATATTGGAAATCTCTGTGACATTCTTGTTACTCAGACCTTATTAAAACGAACAAATGTTACCGTACATGAACACGGATTACAGATAACAATGACTCATCAGTCAGTGCGAAAAGTGACAACATAAATGATTTCCGCAGACAATTAAATCTAGTTCTAAAGTGGTCATGTTCTGAATGAATAGTGAAAACAGCGAATCGAGCATTGCTGTGTCTCCCTGTTTCAGATTCCATCTAAATGGTTCGAAATAATACCGGCAGCCTATTTCACCAACATTGCAAAGTATACCTTTCTAGCAAAGTATACTTTGAGGGAGAAATTTTAAATTTTAGGATAAATTTATTAATTTTTATTATACTGAATTTATTACATTATCACAGCCATTTTGGCTGTGATAATGTAATACATTCAGTATAATAATTCTGCATATTTTTAATCATCAAATATATGCAGTTGTTAGTTTTATATGAAATAATGCATTTCAGGAAAAATAAATGATTACTCCCTCAAAGTATACTTTGCTAGAAAAGTATACTTTGCAATGTTGGTGAAATCGGCTACTGGTTTGGCCCTCAAGTACGTCTTTGACATTTATGTATGTTGAATCTGGTTATACCCCTTATGTGTGAATTACGATTATTCGTACTTTGCTAGAAAAGCATACCTTGCAATTTTGATGAAATCGGCTACTGGTCAAAGTGCAACGTCAATTTAACCACAGGTTGAAGTAACGGACCGATGTATATATTAATACATTAAATATGCCTAAAAGCATCAATAAATGAAGAAACAAAAATAAGCTAAAAACAATTTTTTATAGATGGAGTATAATTATGGAGAGAGTAAACAATTTTTTTACCTTATTTTGTTTATTTATTTATTGATGCTTTTAGGCATATTTAATGTATTTATAGACCTCGGTCCGTTACTTCAACCTGTGAATTTAACCAGACAACAACCCAGTGACTTTAAAGTTAAATGTCTGTCTAAGCACGAGTCTAGTCTAGCATTGTATTACTAGCTATGAATGGGTTATAAATACGTATTGGTTACCAGTGTGATTATTTTTTATCGTTGCACGTAACCTAACGTAACCTTTTAACAATAACACACGCAATATTATATAGTTGAATTTCGGTCGACTTGAATGGATTTCTTTATATATGATCTGAATATGTTTGCACCAGGTTTTCAAAAGCCAGCAAATTCGTACAGGTATGCTCTTGTATTTAATTAGATAATTATAACGAAGCTTATCATCAATGCGGGGTGGCAGGTAGGAGTTGCTCTCGAAAAGGGATATTTATCCCGTCAACACAGTGCGTATGTGCCGTGAAACACGGTGCCGTGAAACATTTTTTATATCCTGTCAATACGACCTAATCACAGCGTATGAATATGTGCGGTGGCTGGGGTTATTTTATGCATTTTAAAGCCATTTGTAGGTGTTGACGGGATAAATAGAATAGTAGGTTAGTGCCGTGAATGGGAAAAAATATCTGGCGCGGCACGGAAACAGGATGTGCTCGGCAGAGCCTCGCCCATCCCGTTTCCTAAACCTTACCATATATTTTTTCCCATTCACGGCACTAACCTACTATTCTCTATGGAACGTGTACAAATCGTGCGATTTAATGCTATTTAACTTGAACATCCAGTATGTGCATGTACATTGTATGTACATGTATGTAAGTTGCAGATCTGAAGAATGGCCGAAATACACAATGTTTTTAAAAGTACCAAACTTCATATACAACTTGAGTTCATACGTGTGCAAAAAGAGAAGTATAATTGTAATATGGTCAACTTTTCTAAGGAAAATGCAACATACGCAATTACCGATATGTCAAAAACTGCTTTCATTTGTTGAACGACACTCGGTTTTATATGCAAGCGTCCTGGTGCCAATGCTCATTTCTCCTAATAAGTCCTAATTATGAGATATAGCTCCTAATTAGGACTTAGGAGATCTCCTAATTAGGACTTAGGCGATCTCCTAATTATGACTTATTATCCGATATATCTCCTAATTAGGACTTAGGAGATACAAATATTATAGCATTGGCACCGTGACGCTTCCATAGTTATATGATCTCATCTTATGAAATATGATTAAGACATGGAATTGTTTTGTATTTGATTCGCAATTCGTTATTGAATCAATACATGCATATTGGTGAATTAACCGCTCTATAGAGAGCGCTACGGTCCCTCTTTATTGTCAATATATGTGTATGTGACTGGGGAAATGGGGCTTGTTGGTTTTTGCGACCAGTATAGATCCTGACCAGCCGGTGCATCCGCATCAGAGGCCCGTTTCACTAAACCGTTACGACTAAAATGTTCGTAAGTGTATATTTAGAATAGTCAGTAAATTTCAATTGATGGATTTACATGTATTGAGCATAGGCTGCATATGCAGCCTATGCTCAATAAATGTAAATACAATAATTGTTAACAAGAAAACAGTGTTAATGTGAAATTTAGAGACTATCATTAGTTTGCACTTACGAACATTTTAGTCGTACGAAGTTTAGTGAAACGGGCCCCATGATCTGCACTGTTCGTCATTCCATCACCAAAACACACGTCATACTTCTAACAAGGGATATAAATCATTATCAGGCTACAGGAGTGTACTATTTGATCAGGAGCTACACTGGTCACAAATGCAATACGCCCAATTTCTCCAGTCACAGCCACATATCAGACCTCACGTATCCAATAATGCCGACGGAACGTACACACTTTGTTACAATTACAGTTACAATCACAGGTTGAAGTAACGGACCAAGGTCTATAAATACATTAAATATACCTAAAAGTAATAAGTGGGGAAAAATCAGTTGAACAAAAATATGTTTAGACTACTCCCTGTTAGAACACATGTGGTATAACAGGGAGTAAAACAGTTTAACTGCTTTTTGTTTCACTTATTGATACTTTTAGGTATATTTAATGTATTTATAGGCTTTGGTATGTAGGTGGCCGGATTAGCTCAGTAGGTAGAGCGTCGGTCTGCGGATCGGGAGATCATTGGTTCGATTCCCACCTCGACCCGCTCCGAATGGCCGATTTGGCGTGTCCATGGGCAAGACAACTTCGTGCTAGCCTAGTCCTATCGGATGGGGACTTAAATAGTCGGTCCCGACATGCAAGGTCATCGAGCCAGTGCCGTCGTTAAATCAAAGCATTTGGTATGTTACTTCAACCTGTGGTTACACTGACCTTCGCCTTTTCAAGGATACTACAAGATGTATGACGTTGTTTACTAAGGAAGAAAATCGAAGAAGTTTCTACAATCTGCAATACCACCAATATAGCTACAAATATAGAAATGGTGTTTATTGGTTTTGCGACAAGTGTAGATCCAGATCAGCCTGTGCCTCCGCACAGTCTGATCAGGATCTGCACTGTTCGGCAATTCATCCATCCGTCATGCTTGAAACATGCATTATAGATCGATATCAGGCTACTACAATAGTGTGCTATTTGATCAGGAACTACACTGGTCACAAATCTCATAAGCCTCATTTCTCCAGTCACAGTCACATATGAGCGTGCTTCCTGTTGACAAATCTGCTCGGAGCTATGCTGGCTGCACATTGGGCAGACAATGCCAAATGGCGTTTCAGCTTTGGGAAGTAAACAATGTCTGGATATTGATGCAGGGCTCCAGATAAGAAATTAGTAATTGAGTATTGTCACTCCATCATTTCTGAAGCAATTGGGTATTTCAAAAGTTTAATTGTGTAAAATAAAATCACACTACTGTTTACACATCAGCAGACCGCACTTATTGAATAGTTTGCTTCTAAATGAAAACATATCTTGGTATTTCATTAGTTTGTTTGTTTGTTTATTGGTGTTTAACGGCATATCAACAGCTAAGGTCATGTAAGGCCGGGCAAACGGGTTCGATCCCATTTTAACCTGCTGCATTGGGGGGAAAATTCTAAAATCAGAACAGAATATTTACATCGAGAAACAATATATTCAGCCCTGAAATTAGAATAACCTGACCTGGCGGCAGGTCCATACCACACCAAAATCACTTGGCCCCTTCCCCTAAAATAGGATTACGAATAACCCGATTCAACCGTCACATACAAAATGCCAAAGACGTGTGTGAGGGCCAAACTAGGTCTCCTGTCGGAATTCCGGTAAGGATGAACCCCGATCGTTTAATTACCCATCGCTTGCACCCACCTTCCACCCACTGGTATTTCATTAGAATTGTCTCCTTGGAGACAATTTTAATGAAATACCAAGATGTGTTTTCATGGAAAAATAAGAAAATATGCTATATTTGTGGTATGTTTATTGTTTTCTGTAGCATGATAAAGATACCACAAATTTTTCATTGCTTTTTGATACTACTTCTGATTTCAATTGGGTTTTTACGCAAATACACACCTTATCTGGAGCAATGTTGATGTAACAGTGTCATGGTTGTAATCTGCGTTAATCTTGCTCAGATTATCAACGTTTATGAACATCTATAGACAATGTCAACTCGCAATCAAGCGCTTTGATTGTCCGACCCTGGGTTGTAGCACAGCTCGGGCTCAGCCAATCAAGCTGCTGTATGTAATGGGCAGTTTTTATGTCACAGGTTCGAGTCTTCCACCTATGTTCTACACATCTATTGCTAATACCAACTCGTAGTAATCAAGCAATTTGATTGTCTGGACCTGAGCTTCAGCACAGCTCAGGCTCAGTCACTCAAGCTGCTGTAGGCAATGGACATTTTTTTATGTCACAGGTCAGAATATTCCACCTGTGTTCTGAACATCTAATGTCAACTGGCAATCAAGCAATTTGATTGGCTGGGCCTGAGCTGTAGCACAGCTCAGGCTCAGCCAATCAATCTGCTTGATTTGAAGCACAATATTAAAGCCCCTATACGGCTCAAGTTGCCGAATTTGGCCTCCTATTGGGTTTTCCCACACATAAATCCAACAGGTTTCTATTTACACACACTTTGAAACTGTTTGCATTCATTTTGGTACAAAAATGAGTTTGTAGTCGATGAAAATATCAATATTTGTTGATAAACAAACAGCAGGTGCGTGTTTCAAAACCCGATCGATTTTCCGATAGATGCTCGGGTCAACTCCTCAACTCCCCGATTCGCGGCCGATGAATTCCGATAGCCGGAGTTTATCGACTCGCTTCCGAGCCGAAGCCGTTGGGTTACGGAAATGAAATTGTCAATATTGACATTTTGCACTGAGTGGTACACAAAACAAGTTTTTGTTGTCTTCACATTGCGATTAAGATGTAAATCTCAAGACTTGAGATGTATCTATTAGGCAGTATATGTTAGTTTTGTGTACTAAATCAGTTGCCAAACATGTTTTTGTGTTTGAAAAAATCGGGAAATTGTAATACTGAGCCGTTCTGAACGGCTCAGTATTACAATTTTCCGCTCGGAAGCGAGTCGATAAACTCCGGCTATCAGAATTCATCGGCCGCGAATCGGGTAGTTGAGGAGTTGACCCGAGCGTCTATCGGAAAATCGATCGGGCTTTGAAACACGCACCTGCTGTTTGTTTATCAACAACTATTGATATTTTCATCGACTACAAACTCATTTTTGTACCAAAATGAATGAAAACAGTTTCAAAGTGTGTGTAAATAGAAACCTGTTGGATTTATGTGTGGGAAAACCCAATAGGAGGCCAAATTCGGCAACTTGATCCGTATAGGGGCTTTAAGCATTTTTAGATAAAGAAGTTTACAAATATTGGCAAGATTAGCACAGGCGGTACTTTATCGGGACGGGTATTGAACTGTATGATGGTTAATATGTCGGTGCAGTGTTATCAACATGCCTTCGTTGCATATTTGAGCAGCACCTATTGTAGCACAACAAAGACCCAGCCCATCCGTGTACGATGTGTTGTATATATCGTACCATATTTAACAGCACATAATTATACAAGTACGATGTGTTGTATATAACAGCACATAATTATACAAGTACGATGTGTTGTATATATCATACCATATTTAACAGCACATAATTATACAAGTACGATGTGTTGTATATATCGTACCATATTTAACAGCACATATTATACATTTGTCATATTCTGAAAAGAATTCCGATATATACGGCAGACACTTAATAAACTCAAAGACCCATTGCCAATTGTTTACAGCTATAAATGTTTAAACATTAATTGTTACAGATGGGAATTATTTCCAATAAAACACATATTAAAGTGTCAAATATAGAACTGAAATGAACTAATTACATGCAGATAATATTTGAATCATAATGTGGCTGTGACTGGAGAATATAGGGTTAACTGTATTGTAATAACTGTATTGTAATATAGAGTTAACTGTATTGTAATATAGGGTTAACTGTATTGTAATATAGGGTTAACTGTAATGTAATTTTCAAATTTGCGGCGCATATCAGAAAATGATAGGTCGGAACAGATTTTCCGACCTATCATTTTCTGATATACGCTGCAAATTTCAAAATTGCAATGCGGTTAACCTATTTCTAATGCACTCCTTTACTACTGGCGTAGGACTACATATTGAAATAATTCGCGACCGTTCATCAACAATGATATACCTGTAATGTATGACCATCATCCAATCAGATTGCGTGATATTTATAGAGTGCATTAGAAATGGGTATTATGGTTATTGCGACCAGCTAAGATCCAAATCAGTACATCCACACAAGCTGATCAGAATATGCACTGTTCGCCATGTCATAACTGAAACACATGTCATGCTTCTAACAAGCAGTATGTATCACTATCAGGGTACAGGAATGTGCTATCTGATCAGGATCTACACTGGTCACAAATCCCTAAGCCACATTTCTCCAATCATAGCCACAGTTAAACGGTCCTTCGTGTATGTTTCATTCCTGAACAGACAATCCAGTCTTGATACAAAATCAAAGGACTGAATGTCCTGAAATTCTTCGCAGTATGTGTTTGTGGATGACAAATAGACTAATGAAAAGTCATGCAGAGCATGATGTTATTAGCCGATCAAATCAGGGTAAAGTGCATCGAACATATGTAGGTGTCTCTGGTAACATTGTCAATGGTAAACTATTTTCGACCACAGTTCTGTACCCAGCGTTGACATTTTTCTCGATTTTGTGCAGGTTTTGGAAACCCGTTCCCAAATCCATCCAATAAAGTAGTTGTCTTCACCGGGTTTCATGGTTCGTGAATCGCCATAGCAGCAATGTTTTGTTGTCACCATTATGTTGCGAAATATTCCAGCGTAACACCTGTACTGTATGCTCTATTTATCTACAGATTACACTCCGCAATACACACAGTTGTAGTCCCTGTGTGTTTGTCCGAATTCTGTGGCAGCACGCGAGTGGGCGGAGCTACCGGAGCTAGCGGTTACAGTGCCATATAAAAATAGACGCAAGCTCCTGCGTATTCAGGCACATGCCCAGATTGGCCTTGATAACGTTGTCACTTGTTTATCCCTTGTTTATCGATTTAAATGGTTTACATCGACTCGAAGCTTACGTTCAACGGCCGCACAAACTCGATTGAACTGCACGCCTTCCAATGATTTAAATACGCAGCGCGTTTAAATAGTCAATTACGTTTTTTTAATGTGCGCACTGGTCATTTAAAAACGGGCCCATCCGTGATTTTTTGCGCGATGTCGAGCGCAAGACAATCAATAATTTGCGGCATTGACAATAATTAAGGGGGATTGCCGCAATCGCGCGTGCTGGATGCATCCCTGCCATCCCTGCATGATACGTAAACAAATCAAAGTTCGCTATGAAGGGCAATTCTTCGTTTTGATTGGTGGAAAATTTTGTGAATATTAACTAGCGTCAAATGACGCGCATACGCGATCGGAGGAGATTTTGAGCAGAGGTCGATTATAAATTAGCCGAATAAACACATTTTACGCGATTATACGTGGCTGAAACTTGTTCTGTTTAATAAATAAAAGCTTTAAATTAGCCCAATAATCGGCGTATGTTGGCGTATATGGCCATTAGAGCCAACTATGGACTTCAACAACAACAACTTCCGGGTTCAATCTCTTCCGGCGTTCAGCTCATTACGTATTCAAAATTGTGTTATTTGGCTATATTTAAAGTTTTAAACGGAGATAATTGCCAAAAATGCAAACTTTATCGGTTGATGCAATTTGGAAGTGATACAGCAAAATTCGCGTTCGTAGATTACCGAATAGCGGAGATAAGGGTTGCTACAAACTTTTTTCAGAATTCGATGGATGACCAATATATTAGCCGATCTATAAATAGATCGGCTAATAATAATTAATCTAGAGTTGAAAGAGTTTCGCGAAAAATAAGCGCAGGAATTTGACAGCAACAACAACAAGAACTTTTCAGAAACCTTACACAAACTAGCCAGATCATGAAAGTTCAGAATATCTGATGCGGTTTGTCGAAATGTCGTAATCTGCCTAACAGTACTCAAATAAACAAACAATCGGTGAAAAACCCGTCTGAATGCTCCTTCTGGGCTGAATTGACAAGGGGGCGCAAATGTAGAGTTAGTAAAAATAGATTTTTTCGGAAAACCCAAAATGATAAATAGAGATTTCTATTCTGAGCCGAAACCGAAGATTGTATTCGTGCACCGAATCATGGAGTTACGAATCGCGAATAATCGAGTATGGCGGTTAATCGTCGCACCCTTAGACTGGAACATTTGCAATAACATAAATTTAGTACAAAAAAGGCAAACAAAACATTTAACATACTGAAAAGGCGATCAAGCTAAGTTATTATAACTATTTTGTACGGTGCAAGAACCGTGTGTTTAAGTTCAACCCTCAAATTATGTACTGCGCCCGACATAAGCTAATTTACACACTGTAACTGTTGGATTAACAATTATTTGTTTCTGGTTTTTTTTCGCCGATAACTGTTGAATAAACAAAACTCATGACACTGGTAACGTTCTACCGCGGAGTGAATGATCACCTCTAAACGACACAGGAAACGTGGTTTCCCTCTTACGTGTTGTTAATACGTAATTAAGGCAGATGCCAGGATGTGGTGGTGCTAATGACTACGTTCTCTAACTTGACGTGCGCCACTTGGCAACACGTCAAATGTAATACAGTGCGAATGTGTGTGGTGACACAACCACGGCAAAATGTCCTGACCGACTTCAACGTTTACGATCAGTCTACGCCCATATACTGTGATTGGAGAAATGGGGCTTATATGTTTTGCTACCAGTGTACATGTATATTCAGATCAGCCTGTGCATCTGCACATTCTGATTAGGATATGCACTGTTCACCATTCCGTCAATGAATGTCAGCGTACGGATTCGTGAAGCACCGATGCGCATATGAATATAAAAACCCGGAACTGCTGGATTTTAACAGGAAGTTGTTTATTTCAACAGGAGAACATAGGACTTTCCATTACATCGTACAGCTATGTACGTCAGGAGTAGGTATTCTACGGAGCCTGCTGCAATTCGTTCCCACGAAATAACTATTCGTTCCCTCAATTTAACGATTCGTTCCTACGAAATAACAATTGTTAATTCGTGGGAACGAATTGTTATATCGTGGGAACGAATTGTTAATTCGAGGGAACGAATTGTTAAATTGAGGGAACGAATTGTTATTTCGTGGGAACGAATTGTTAATTCAAGGGAACGAATTGCTATATCGTGGGAACAAATTGTTATATCGTGTGAACGAACTGTTAAATTGAGTGAACGAATTGTTATTTCGTGGGAACGAATTAATAAAAAAAATCCATGTCCCCTACGCGGTTCCGTAGTTTCGAATCTAAAGTGTTCACCATTCCCCCGCGTATTGATTGGCATTATTATACATTTTATATCAGACGTACATGTCCACACTGATATCAAGGGCGATAACCGTGCTTCATTAAAATGTTAACTGACATTACTATTTATTCTCGGTATATATCTTTTTATGTGCAATGATCATACTTATAATCTCATGAAAAAATATGTTTTTCAGGTCACGCATTTAATTAGTATACATAATTAAAAAACAGCATGCCTCATTTGCATATGAAAATAGCCTGATACCACCGCGCGTCTCTATCAGTAAAATAAATATTACTAAATGATTATATCTGTATAGCGGGCACTTGAAATTATTAGAACTGGTGGAATAGTGACACAATTATACACTTGTTTATCTCCTTTAAAGGACATGCTGTGACTATTGAGTGGGCATGTACCTTTAAAGGTAAATACCCACTTAGTAGGCACACACTGTTATGTATGGGAATTAAATAAATGTATAATTGTGTATCTATTCCACCAGTTCTAAAAAATACAAGTCCCCGCTATGCAGATATAATAATGTATTAATATTTATTTTACTGATAGTGACGCGCGGTGGTATCGGGGTATTTTCATATGAAAATTAGGCATGACATTTTTTAATTATTTATACTAATTAAATGCGTTACATAAAACAATTATATTTTCAACAGATTATAAAGTATGATCATTGCACATCAAAAAATAAATACAGATAATAAATAGTAATAATTCCAGCACAACAATATTTACACAATTCCCTAACATTTGATTGGTCCGTAGCAAGTCTCTGTCCAAAGTTTATATCCCAGTAAACTCCCACGCCGAACTACTTTCCGTAACCGTCAGGCGCAGTTAAAATAATTCTTAAGAAAACGGAAAATAAACACATTTTCTTGATGAATTTATTTCAAATGTTGGAATTATAAGGAATGAATGGCATTTTTGTGGAATTTATCGGGGATATAAACTTGGAAAAGTCGCGGGAATACTGGACGAGGCCTTCCGGCCTTCGTCCAGTATTCCCGCGACTTTTCCAAGTTTATACCCCGATAAATTCCACAAAAAGGCCATTCATTCCTATAATATCCGTTAGTATTTTAATGAAACACGGTTGTTGCCTCTGATATCAATGTGCAAATTTATGTCTGATATAACATGTATAATAATGCCAATTAATACGTGGGGAAATGATGAATACATATTTTTTTGCCAGAAAATGTCTCTGATATAAAGAACAGTTTGTGACTACTGAGTGGGCATGTACCTTTAAGGTATATTTTGTCAATCGGATGCGAATTTGCGCGACTAATCTTGGGCTACCGTATAGGTATAGATGTTATAATAGCAAATCTTGTAATGCCCCCTTAATCAGCCGGCGGCTAAACTTGTGTGACAATAATTACGTAGTATTGACAGTAATGCGAGCTTGAACACTTGACCTTACATTAACCCAGTGAGTTGGACATAGGTCAACACTGGGTTACCGTGTTAAGTAATTACTTACACAAAACGCCTGTTATGGATGATATATAGTGACAAATGGGCGAGTCAGTTGCGATATTAGAGGGGCTAGCGGGCATTTTGTTAACTGTTATGACTATATTTTAAAATAGCATAAAGTGTGTTCATTCTTTGTGAATGTTCTCGGTACGGTAGGAACTTCTCGATTTATGACGACGCATGCTTTGGCGTTCCAGGCGAATTTACTGTAGGAAATCTTCGATTTCAAGTTCGTCTGTGGCATCGCCATACAGAGAAACTTTCCTGCAGTACTGAAAGTACTGAAATATGTTATCTCCACACAAACTGATCACTTGCGGAATTAGAGACTGAAAGTTGCATATTTTCTCAATCATCATCCAGAGCAAAATGTACTGTGATGGTGCACCCATTCCCAGCCATACGTTTCCTCTAGAATAAATTACTGTTTGAAACTGGCAGCTAACTGTTCACTGCTACCTAAATGTGAGAACTAAAGTTAATAGCTGCTGTATTCATTATTCTATAATGTCTTGATTCGTATTTCCCAGAATTTAACTGATAAACCGAGCACAAAACTGTGAAAACTATAGAACTATAGAGAATTGTATCTGTAGATACAAAGCAAGACAGACCAAAACGCCATAGGACTGATAAGTTGGTACAGGGAACTATTTTCTTGGTCGTATTCGCCGCTTAGACGTAGCACGATCAATGGCTGCCCCCATAGACATTTGAGTGACACAATATGCTATCTCAAGGGAGATAACATATACAAATCTGGATTGGCCCTCACATACGTCTTTGGCATTTTGTATGTGAAAGTCGAATCTGGTTATACCCCTTAAATCCGTATTTACGATTATTCGTAATCCTATTTTAGGGGAAGGGGCCAAATGACTTTGGTGTGATGTGGACCTGGCACCAGGTCAGGTTATTCTAATTTCAGGGCTGAATATATTTTTTTTCTCTATGTAAATTTTCCGTTCTAATTTTGGGACCCTCCCCCCGCCTAATGCAGCAGGTTAAAACGGGATCGAATCCGTTTTCCCGGCCTTACATGATCATAGCTGTTGATAGGCCGTTAAACACAATAAACAAACAAACAAATCCTGCAGTAAATCCACAGAAAACGCAGCCATCGCCATAAATCGCCATGAATCGGACATTTCATAAAGAAAATTTACCGAGGACGTAGGCGGCGCCATAATTCGGAAACTTCCTATATATACAGTATAGTAAATCTACCTAGAACGGGGCGTCGACGTGACTCGCAAACTTCACAGATGTAATAGTTTCTACAGTAAATTTACATAGAACCCAGGCGTCGCCATATATCGGAAATGTCCTATAGTAATGTATACACCTAGAACGCAGGAGGCGCCATACAGTGGATGGAAACTTCCTATAGTAAATCCACCGAGAACCGCCACCATAAATTGGAAATTTCCTACAGTAAACCCCCTTAGTGCGATAGGAGAATGAACTAGCTCATCGCCTCCATCATTTAACCCTTAGATCGCTACACACAACAATTGTCGTCTGCTGTTGCTTTTATATCTTGCCTTATTTCCAATGGAAATGAGTCTAAAGTGCTGTCAAATCATGTTGTAAATTAAAGTGCTATCAACGCATGTTTTTGATGATAAAAATGGAAAATATAAAATAAACAGCAGACTACAAAAAAATAAGATAGCGGTGCAAGGGTTAATACACACATTTCGACTGTATCGCAGATATTAGTAAATTCTGAAACAAACGGGCCAACATCCATTGGTCTGACACTTGTTGGGCTCAAATGTCCGGGTTTGGAAGGTCCTCGAGCCAATTCATACCCTATAAATAGTAAACCGTCAACATGAACTCCAAAATATAATGCAGATATCTCCTTAATTTCACGGAATTAACTTAAAATACGGGATGTGACCATCGGATTGGTCGGAACATTAGCATATCACAGTCCATTCCAGTTCCTTAGGGTTGAAAGGGTTAATGAGATGTTTACCGCCACTTCATGACCTAGTGCCCTAGCTAACAAGTTCACGATTATACCATAGAAATTCAAATTACCTGGTGAAGCATATGTGTTACCAAATCAATACAAAACGTCTTTTTGAAAAGATGATATACATTTGAGATCAAAATCTAGAAGTACATCGGCTGATTTTTCGTCTCGCTTCGCCAATTTTAACCGGAGTGGAAAACCAAAAGAGGAAATTAATTACAACTACTGTCTGTTCCACGTTTTGCTGCCGACAAACATTTGGCTATTAAACACATTAAATCTAAAACATATTTAAAAGTATTAAAGTACTTTTTTATCAATAAAAGGATAAAAGGATAAAAAAACACGAAACATTTGGGAAATTGACTCCGAAACCTGGCGAGATAGCTTGAAAATGATGTAACTAAGAAAACTAGTTAGATTTTGAAAATCGGTTCACAAATAAAACAAGAGGGCCATGATGGCCCTAATTCGCTCACCTGACTCCATGAACACCAGAGGAGAATGTGACATTGAGTTCATGTGTTTTAAAAAAATTGTGCTATTTTTAGATGGCGGTCATCTTGGATTAAGCGATGACTCTCATTTTACAAAATCTGAAAATGCTTCACCCAGCATCGGCCATGTGGTTCCTGAGAAAAAGACGTTAAAAATCTTGAATAAATGGACATTTTGGTGGCCATCATGGATGACATAATCATCCGATTCCGACAAATATTGCACCAGAGTGATCGCCTCATTGATACCTTCAATTTGATATATGACATGACCATATTCAGTCAAAAATAAAATTTGACTTCACCCATGGACCTTAACTTTTAAGTTTGGCTACCATGGGCCAAGCGGTTCATGTGAAGAAGAATTTTGAAATCTCTAATAAAAGAACGACCTTTTGACATTTCGGCGGCCATCTTGGATGACATAACAATCCGATTTGGACAAAAAATGTACCAGAGTGATCGCCTCATTGATACCTTCGATTTGATATATAACATGACCATATTCGGTCAAAAATAAAATTTGACCCCATGGGCCACGCCCATTTTTGACCCCGGGGTCACCATTTTAACAACTTTGAAAGAGCATTGTGCATCGATCATTCCTACCAAGGTTCGTCGAAATCCGGCTAGCGGTTCATGAGAAGAAGATTTTTTAAGAATTTATGCTATTTTTAGACGGCGGCCATCTTGCATTAGCGATGACCTCCATTTTAACAAATCTGGAAAGGCTTCACACATGGACCATAACTTTTAAGTTTGGCTACCATGGGCCAAGCGATTCATGTGAAGAAGAATTTTGAAATCTCTAATAAAAGAACGACCTTTTGACCTTTCGGTGGCCATCTTGGATGACATAACTTTTTGGGGAGGGTGACTTTCTTGTTATTGATGAAAAAGTACGTGCTTTTAAATATTTTTAGATTTAATGTGTTTAATAGCCAAAAGTTCGTCGGCAGCAAAACGTGGAACAGACGGTAGAAAATGTGCACATAGAACACGGATGCCCCACCTACCGCTTTCATAGTAAACACGCTCAAACAAACACTTTAACCAATGGAAATAACTACGTATATGTAAATAGGGCAATTGCAGGTCAAGGTCACACAATGGTAATTTGATTCACAGTGGGTTGCGGTGCACACCATTGGTTCATGATAGTATGCAAACATGGTGGCTGTAGGACTAGCACTATTGACAATCTCAAATAAAAACGTAAACCATGTGACGGACGGACGGACGGACGGACAAGGGTATCACTAAATTCACTATCGTGATGGGGAACAACAAGTGCCTGCTATAATACTAGATATTATGACTGTGATTTTGCGGGCATGCAATGTATTTGAGGAATTCCCACCCTTGAAGAGACTGTAGGCCATCAACTAATATTTTTTTCAGATCCTAAATAAACTAAACATCTTTTAACCAGGTTCAAACAATGTACTAGTAATTCACGTATGTCCCATCGATACCACACAACTTGATAAACTACTGTCTGTTCAACGTTTTGCTGCCGACGAACTTTTTGCTATTAAACACATTCAATCTAAAAAATATTTAAAAGTAAGTACGTTTTCATCAATAACAAAAAAGTCACCCTCCCCAAAAAAATGTATTTGATGAAATTCTATCAACTATTGATTTTATTGCGAAAAAACGATTTTCCTATAGGAATTTAACATGGGGAGTCAATTGCCAAAAATAAAAAAACGAAAGATCAAAAAACGAAAAATGTTGGAAATTGACTCCGAAACATGGCGAGATAGCTTTCATGTTAAATTCCCATTTTGCTTAATTGCCAAAAGTTCGTCGGCAGCAAAACGTGGAACAGACAGTATATTATAGAATGCAACATGTCTATCCCACACGCATGTATTCACGCACCATGGGACCGTTTCACTAAACTTCGTACGACTAAAATGTTCGTAAGTGCAAACTTATGGTAGTCTGTAAATTTCACATTAGCAATGTTTTCATGTAAACAATTATTGGATTTATAAATGAGATCAATAAATGTAAATCCGTCAATTGAAATTTCCAGACGATCCTAAATTTGCACTTACGAACACCTTAGTCGTACGAAGCTTAGTGAAACGGCCCCCAGATCTCGCATGAATGCCATCCTTACGGGACGGGGTGGGGGTGCAACCGGTGGTGGGCAATTCATGGGGACTAGGATTTGTTTCTAACCTCATTGGCCAATTTGGCAATTATTGCACGGCATCTCATTAAATTAGGTTCCACCGCTTTAGTTACGCCACATTCTAAGCTCCACCCCTTTAGATGCACAGAACAACAACTTGGTATTGGATATTTATATATAGCAGGTGCGTGTATAATGCTGAAGGTCTTTGGGCTATGATACAATTTACAGTTACAGACTAAACCTGAATATGTAAAAACTTTAGCAGAATCTGGGTGGGTGGACATGGGCGTCGTTTTCACCATTATGTCTCGTTTTCTGTAAGCGGCTGCGGCTCGACCGAAATGAAAAGCATTGATCTTATTGTTCGCCCAACTGGTACCTTTTCCCTCGAGATGTCAGTACATTGATCCATATTTGTGGCTGTGACTGGGGAAATGTGGCTTATGAGTTTTGCGACCAGTGTATATCCAGATCAGCCTGTGCATCCGCACAGTCTGATCAGGATCTGCACTGTTCGCCATTTCATCAAGGAAACATCCGCCATGCTTCTAATAAGCAATGTATATCGTTGTCCTGGCTACACGAGTGTACTATTTCATCAAGAGTTACACTGGTCCAAAACCCACGAGCCCCATTTCTCCAGTCACAGCCAAATATACTGATGTAAGCAGATTAGCTGAATGGAAAAGCAAGTGGATATCTGCACCCAGAATAGAAACAGCTGTGTACATAAACGTATCTGTCTGCCATCTAATCCTGTATGCAAAATTGCATATCAATGTCCCTCCACTCGGAGTGTGTGTGCGTGTGTTAGTGTGTGTGCGTGCCTGCCGTCATCCGTTTATGAATGGGGGTGGGTGTATAAGGGGGTGAGGGATGACTGACCACCAAAAGGGAATTTGACTCATTCTGAATTGGACTTTCTAACTCAGGACAGCCACTAATAGTTTGTGTCTACGACGGGAGACTATATAGTTGGTTGATTGGTGGTTAGGTTAAATGCATTTATCAGGTAACCTGCCCTGTATTGACCGAATACGTACTGACTGATAACATATTGTTGTATTAAGCATCGACCTGATATCAACATCCGGGTTACAACAAAGTGAAAACTGACGTTCCATTGGTCGGATGACGTCACCGAATGACGTCTGTGTAATGACGCAACGTAAACAAGTCCATAGAATACGTTCTGTCCATAGAATACGACGTCATTTTCGAGCATAAAACGTTACCTGATAAATAGAATACCAGACTAGTGTACTTTGATATCAAGTTTATCAGGCTCGGCTCGGAAACGGTAGGAATTCCTCGGCAAAGCCTCTGAATTCCTACGCGTTTCCTAGCCTTGCCTGATAAACTTGATATCAAAAGACACTAGCCTGGTATTCTCTATGTTACTGTGCTTATGAATATAACAATTGTGTTAATTTCATATGATGTTTAATAACTTGTTGACCGAATTCACAAGAAAATAAGCATAGACTTCTTTTTCACGAAACCAGAAAACTTGTTTAATAAATATACTTAACAAAGAAAGAAACGCTACAGTTTTCAAATTCCATAACATTTGAAGTATGGGTATTAATATGCATTATCTGTGTATATTCTGAGACGGGCCGACTCGCACGAATAATTTGGCGAATAATACATACACGTACGATCTTTATATTGGTCTGGAGGTAGGAAAACATGAGGTCACGTGACAATTTGTAAGTGATAACATTGTGGATTAGAATAAGAATATTGTGTGATTGGAAAACACATCAATACATCGAAACTGTAATGACATGGGCACTGTGACTGATGGAAAATAATCAACACAGACTAGCGATTGGCATGCATCAATCGGATGTTGACTACATTTTATCACACGAGTTCGGGGTGTTTTTTGAACGACTATAGCAAGGCTCAAAAGGTGTTACGTGAACGATTGAGACGTTTAACATTTGCTACGTAAAGGATGACCGTGTTTGTTGGCGTTGCGAGCAGGCAGATGGATACATCTTACATGATTTTGTAATTGCTCCCATTCTGAAACAGCGGGTCAAGAAACTTTTCCAATCGCAGTCGATGTATTAGCTAATAAAGCCAGAAAACACTTTCATACGTTAGGCTGGTAGGCAAACAAGGCGTGAAATCAAAGGTTCACATTTGACACAAACTCATTGACCGTCGACGGTTGGTATGGCCACGTACACACGTACGAACATGCATTCGTTGGTAGAGTACACAGTAAGATGTTCCGACAAATTCAGATTTCTGCTACGGATGAGTATCGTTTTGGGGTACTTCCAAGATTATTGGATCGACGCTTACGTCAACGGCACCAACAGCCAGCTGAGACGTTAGATTTATGTCAGACACTCGTCATTGACTGGTGGAACACATCCCACAACGTGCCATATGTCGGTTGGTTCGGGTAATGTGTAGATATAGTATAATGTTAACCCTTAGACCGCTACTCACAACAATTGTCGTCTGCTGTTGCTTTTATATATTGCCTTATTTCTCAACAAAAACAGCACTTCATAACAATTTCCAATGGAAAGGAAATGATTCTGAAATGCTGTCAAAGCATGTTGTAAATTATTCTAAAGTGCTGTTAAAGCATGTGTGTGATGATAAAAATTGAAAATAAACAGCAGACGACAAAAAAAATAAGATAAGCGGTCTAAGGGTTAATTAATTCCACACAAGGTTGTGCCAGATACTGAAACTTGCAAGTGATTTTTCCGATCCCCATGGTATTAAACGACACATACAGAGCAGATTATGTCCGTTCACAATACAGTGTTTCGTATGGTTATAGAGGGATGGTACACCAAGAATAAAACACGGTTATACATTATAGGAATGAATGGCCTTTTTATCGAAATTATCGGGGTATAAACTTGGAAAAGTCGCGGGAATACTGGACGAAGGCCGGAAGGCCTTGTCCAGTATTCCCGCGACTTTTCCAAGTTTATATTCCCGATAAATTCCACAAAAAGGCCATTCATACCTTATAATTCCAGCATTTGAAATAAATTCATCAAGAAAATGTGTTTATTTTCCGTTTTCTTAAGAATTATTTTAACTGCGCCTGACGGTTACGGAAAGTAGTTCGGCATGGGAGTTTACTGGGATATAAATTTTGGACAGAGACTTGCTACGGGCCAATCGAATGTTAGGGAATTGTGTACATATTTTTGTGCTGGAATTATACATTTGTATGTAGCGTTACTTTTTTTGTTCAGTATATCAGAGATCATCGCAAATCAGATCCTTTATGCATATGAAAACGACTTCGGATGATATTTCTTGAATTGGTTATTTCGAGCAATGCAAGAATTAATTCTATTTCCAATCTCGGGATAAATATTGCATATTTGATATTCCGAGCTTTAATACACTGCATGCAGTTATTAATCGATGCCAAATGTATATGTGAAATGGGGCTTATGACTTTTTTGTGACCAGTGTAGATCCTGATCAAATATCACATTCATGTGGCCTCATAACGATCTATATTGCTTGTTAGAAGCACGACAGGCGTTATACTGATGGAATGGTGAACTGTGCAGATCCTGATCAGGCTGATCTAGATCTACACTGGTCGTAAAACCCATAAGCCCAATTTCTCCAGTCAAAGCTACAATATGCCTAAAAGCATCACTAAATGAAGAAAAAAAAAGATTTGTTTTCCTTCATTTATTGATGCTTTTAGGCATATTTAATGTATTTATAGACCTCGGTCCGTTACTTCAACCTGTGGATCTACACTGGTCGTAAAACCCATAAGCCCAATTTCTCCAGTCAAAGCCACAAGGAACTACTGTCTGTTCCACATGAAATACACGGCTCTGATTTGGCCAATTAATCATATTAAAACTGAAAGTATGGTATGCAACGTCGTATTGTTCAAGCTTTAAGGGACGTTCCCATTATCTCTTCAAAATACAATATAATATCACTGTAATTCAGGCTCTCAAAGATATTATGCTGAGGATATGCCATTATGTTTGTGGAAAATCCTAAATATTTTCCTTCTATGCACTCAGAAGTATATGTCGCGACCACCATTTGAACCGTCTCATCGAGACGGTTCAAATGAGTGGTCACAACATTTACTTTCATTTAGAAATAACAAAAATAAAATATTTAATAAATTTCCGAAGTGTATTCCGAAAGGAATGGGTTAAAGGCACGATAGCCCAGATGATGCCTCAAATATGCAATATGTGTTTTTACGCTTTATGCAAAGTAAATTACATATGTCAATCAATCGAGCCATTTTATTTGATGAAATGCCCATATGCGTGTGCTATATTCAAGTACATACATGTACTATCAGAAACTGCGACAAACAGGGGAGATACTTTGGTGTGGCATAATTTTTTATCAGGTAACCTGCCCTGTATTGACCGAATACGTACTGACTGATAACATATTGTTGTATCAGGCATTGACCCGATATCAACATCCGGGTTACAACTAAGTGAAAACTGACGTTCCATTGGTCGGATGACGTCACGTGTAATGACGCAACGTAAACAAGTCCGCGTTCTGTCCATAGAACACTTCGTTGTAACCCGGATGCCTGATACAACAATATGTTATCAGTCAGTACGTATTCGGTCAATACAGGGCAGGTTACCTGATAAATAATCATACTACATGTATGCTACATTTAGAAAGAAATTTCCATTATCGACGATTTTGAAATTATTTTAAATAAAATAAGTTAGTAACCATCCATTGAAAACATGTTCATAATAGGATATATTATAAACTAAATAGTGTTGCAATCGCTAGTTATTTTTCAGTATTATAAACATTTTTTTAAAGATCGTCAAAATTTCTCTGGGCGACTTTTACAATTTAGTTAGAATACTACGGAGGGGACATGGATTTTTTTTTATTACCGGTAATTCGTTCCCATGAAATAACAATTTGTTATTGTTATTTCGTGGGAACGAATTAATAAAAAAAAGAATTCTACGTCCCCTGCGAGGCTCTTTAGAATTGTTAAATTGAGGGAACAAATTGTTATTTCGTGGGAACGGATTAATAAAAAAAAAGAATTCTACATCCCCTGCGAGGTTCCGTAGAATACAAATCTACAGATAAACTATTTTTTTCCTAAGCTATTTCATCACTTTCTGGGCACATCTGGGGGCCGTTTCACTAAACTTCCTACGACTAAAATGTTCGTAAGTGCAAAATTATGATAGTCTGTAAATTTCACATTAACAATGTTTTCTTGTAAATAATTATTATTTAAAAAAATAATTATTGGATTTACATTTATTGAGCATAGGCTGCATATGCAGCCTATGCTCAATAAATGTAAATCCATAAATTTAAATTTACAGACAATCTTAAATTTGCACTTACGAACATTTTAGTCGTAGGAAGTTTAGTGAAATGGGCCCCTGAGACCCAGTGAATATTAACTCATTATTTTGTTTATTTCTCAATGAAGGTATATGTTGTCACCACTGATTGGCGAGACGGTTCAAACGAGTGGTAACAACATGATACACTTTCGAGATGAAATAAAGAAAATAGGGATTTGTTTTCTCATAGAAGTTTCATACTACTATAATTGTATCCCGTTTAATGAGTTAATGTATTTTACCGACTCAAATTACTGAAGGATAGTGGTTCGGATTACATATAACTTCCAGCTGATGCCGGTTGATTTAATTCTGTCTCTTTTCAGCATCAGGTTAAGTCAATTCTACACTATCAGAGCTCCAGATAAGCTGCGTATTTGCTTAAATACCCAATTAAAATTGCCAAAAACCCAATTGAAATCCGAAGTAGCGAGTATCAAAAAGCAATACAAATTTTGTGGTACCTTTATCATGCTGCAGAAAACAATAAACAGACCACAAAAATAGCACATTTTCCTTATTTTCCATGAAAACACATCTTGGTATTTCATTAGAATTGTCTCCAAGGAGACAATTCTAATGAAATGCCAAGACATGTTTTCATTTCGAAGCAAACTATTCAATAATTGCGCTCTGTTGATGTGTAAACAGTAGTGTGATTTTATTTTACTTAATTAAATTTTGAAATACCCATTTGCTTCAGAAATGATGGAGTGAAAATACTCAATTACTAATTCCTTATCTGGAGCCCTGCACTATACTGAAGAATACTTGGGGAGGCAGCTGACAAAGTATACCTTATGATGTTTGCAACCAGCATACATGTAGCCCTGATCTGGGACTACGCTGTTCGCCATCCATGCAGTCACTGAATCATGTTTAGTGTCGTCAGCAAAACTAATAGCTAATCTGCTAATGAAATAAATACCCCTATATGGGTTATGAACAAATTGTATAATTTTCTCTATTGTTCTTACTTCTTCTCTAACGCAGGGATTCCGCTGGCGATCGCCACTTTCGCAATTGGCGATAAAAATAAACAATCGGCGATAAAAAATTACAATTGGCGATAAAATATTACAATTTTTTTTTTTTTTTTATTTCTTTTTTTTCGAAAATTGTAATTTTTTATCGCCAATTGTTTTATTTTTTTGAAGTGGCGATTTTTTTATTTTCCCCAGCGGAATCCCTGCTAACGTATATGGTGTCTGATTTATTGGTGTTTAATGGCCTATCAAGAGCGAAGGTCATTTAAGGCTGGGCCAATGGGTTCGATCCTGTATTTAACTGCTGCATTGGGGGGAAATCCCAAAATCAGAATGGAATATTTACATTGAAAACAAATATGTTCAGCCCTGAAATTAGAATAACCTGACCTGGTGCCAGGTCTATGTCACACCAAAGTCACTTGGCCCCTTCCCCTAAAAGTAATAGGATTACAAATAATCATGCTACTCATATAATGGGTACAACCAGATTCAACTGTAACATACAAGAATGCCTGTTGGGATTCCGGTAAGGACGAACCCCGATCATTAAATTACCCATCGCATGCTATATGTTGTGATCACTATTTGAACTGTCTCACCGAGACGGTCAAATGAGTGGTAACAACATATACATGTACTTACGAGCATAATTAAGAAAACAATTTTTATTTTTCGCACAAAAAATTGTGCAGCTTCGACACATAATGGGTGAAACAGTAAACATCGATAGTCAGAATATAGACCAAGAATAGCCTACTGTCTGTTTCACGTTTTGCTACCGAAGAACTTTTGGCCATTAAACACAATAAATCTAAAAGTATCTAAATGTAAGTACTTGTTCATCAATAACAAAGTCACCATACTTATATATTTTTTTATTTGATGAAATTCCATCAAATATTGATTTTATTGCGCAAAAACAATTTTCCTATGGGAATTTAACATTGTAAAAAAAAATTCACAATAAACTCAATGTTTGACAGCATTTCATGAAATCATGTTTTTGGTGGGGAGGGTGACTTTTTTTGTTATTGATGAAAAAGTACATACATTTAAATATTTTTCAGATTTAATATGTTAATAGCTAATGGTTTGTCGGCAGCATAATGTGGAACAGACAGTAGAATATCGTCAGCTAATCACCACCGTGTAGTCAGCAATTTCCTCATCAGACAGGCTTAAGTCTCACTGAAATCAGAATATTGCAATAATTAAGCCAATTGAATCGGAAACATACATGAAATGTCGCTGTGACTGTATAAATGGGGCCTATGGGTTTTGCGACCAGTGTAGATCCAGATCAGGATCTGCACTGTTCGTCATTCAGTCAGTAAAACACGCGGCACGCTTCTAACAAGCAATATACAGTCTACACTCGTTACCTCAAACTATGTTAAGTCAAACTACTGAAAACTCAAGTCAAATTATTCTCAAGTGCATGTCTTCCTATATAATAACTTGTTAACTCAAATTTTTGTAGACTACATGTAGATCGTTATCAGCCATCATGCTTCTAAACTCAAGATAGATCGCTATCAACCTACAGGAGTATAGTCTGGAGCTACACTGGTCTCAAATCCCACAAGTTCCATTTCTCCAGTCAAAGCCATGCACAAGTAATAAAAATGATAACACGGTGTCATTAAATGCACATGTACCGATATGCATATTTTATCCCGTCAACACAGTGCGTATGTGCCGTGAAACACGGTGCCGTGAAACATTTGTGATATCCAGTCAATACTATTTTTGCATTTTACAGCCATTTGTAGGTGTTTGACGGGATAAATAGAATAGTAGGTTAGTGCCGTGAATGGGAAAAAATATCTGGCGCGGCACGGAAACGGGATGTGCTCGGCAGAGCCTCGCCCATCCCGTTTCCTGAGCCTTGCCAGATATTTTTTCCCATTCACGGCACTAACCTACTATTCTCTATCTATTTTCCTTATTTCTGAACCAAAGTATATGTTGTGACCACTCATTTGAACCGTCTCGGCGAGTTGGTTCAAATGAGTGGTCACAACATATACTTCTGATGAGAAATAAAGAAATTCTTCAGCCTTGCCGGATATTTTTTTCCCATTCACGGCACTAACCTACTATTCTCTATATTCAATCAAAGACTGTCCACTTTATGCCGAATACATACCCTGATTTATACAACAAGGATTATCATAATCGAGTCCGGTTCTTGCATTATCAATTTGATGAAACCAGACTTATTACATTTGTGACCAGTGAAGACACAGTTTGGTCTGTATATTCACTGTTCACCATTTGCCAATTTTAAATTTACAAGGATCAGTCAATTATGAATTCAGATAATGAAATTGGTTTTCTGTCAGGCTGATCTGAATGTATACTGGCCAAGAATGAAATAAGCCTGTTTTTGTCAAACTGTAGCCAACTATGAATGGGGGAATACTTTAGATATATGAAAGGAGAAATCTGATAATGATAATGGAAAATACCAGAACTGCTAATCTGAATGTTATAATAGACCAGACCCATCCACGACAAACGGGTCCCAAGCCACTGTCCAGAATTAGGTCACATATTGCAGGCCTGTCATAAGTTTTGGAAAAGAATTTGCGAAAAAAAGAAGAAAAAAAAACAACACTAAATGCTAAAATCTTGCTTTTGTAATTTAATTTTTTAACACTTTTAACCTGAAATAATATACCTCATAGGATATATGATCACGTGGTCTATTGTTTTGTCTGGAGTAAAGGCGGAGCCCAGGAGGTCTCGGGTAAATCTTGTTTTTCTGCAGAGATATTTGAATCAGACGGAATCAACATTTAACCGTTAGAATGCGGGAAACAAAAAATGTCGTCTGCTGTTTTTAATTTTTGCCTCAATTCTGAACAAAAAACCTGTTTTTACAGCACATGAGAATCGTCTCCAGTGGAGACGATTCTCGTGCGCTGCCAAAACAGGGTTTTTTTTTTTAAATATTGAAAATAAAACATTTCCAGCAGACGACAGAATTTAATTCAGCGTAGTAAGGGTTAAACTTGGTCCAACTAATGATACGCTAGAAAACAGTTTTTAATTTGAACTGGTCATGATATATTGTATCAGAACCAATGCCAGAAACAGCATTTTGTTACCAGACAGCGTGTATCTGTTCAATCACAGGCGATTGACAGGCGATTGAACTCCCCACCCACATACCCCCTTTAGGTACATCCATCTGGTCCGACATTACTACGTATATAAATTTTTAATAGTATACTATAGGGGGTGGTGGTGGGCGGGGGGCTCTGGATATGGAGAGGGGACTTCAATCGCCTGTGGTTCAATGTGCAACTGGTCACCTGATAATTACACTAGCACACTCCACAGGTTGAAGTAACAGTCCTAAAAGTACATTAAATATACCTAAAGACATCAATAATTGAGACTAAATAAGGTAAAAAAAAATATTTAAAGTGAAAAACTAAAATAAGCTAAAAAGCGTTGGTCTGTTACTTGAACCTGTGGCACACTCCTGCAGCCTGGTATGTATTACTTGAACCTGTGGCACACTCCTGCAGCCTGGTTATGTATACTTGACTTCCTGTGGCACACTCCTGTAGCCTGGTATGTATTACTTGAACCTGTGGCACACTCCTGCAGCCTGGTATGTATTACTTGAACCTGTGGCACACTCCTGCAGCCTGGTATGTATTACTTGAACCTGTGGCACACTCCTGCAGCCTGGTATGTATTACTTGAACTGTGCCACACTCCTGCAGCCTGATGTATGTATCTGTACTGCTTCTTAGAAGTATCACGGGTGTTTCACTGACGGAATACCGAACAGTGCAGAACCTGATCAGACTGCGTGGACCGGTCGCAAATGTCATTAGCTTCATATCTTCACGTTGAAATATTTAAACATTACTTGAAGGGATATAAGAGTTATGACATAATTGAGAAACTCCGCGAACTTATTAATGTGCCGGACATATGGACGGACACACCGTCCAAACACTATATGCCTCCGGCTCTAGCGAGACCGGGGGGCATAAAAAAGCGTTTGTCTGTTACTTGAACCTGTGGCACACTCCTGCAGCCTGGGGGCCGTTTCACTAAACTTCTTACAACTAAAATGTTCGTAAGTGCAAATTTAGAATCGTCTGTAAATTTCAATTGATGGATTTACATTTATTGAGCATATGCAGCCTATGCTCAATAAATGTAAATCCAACAATTGTTTACAAGAAAACATTGTTAATGTGAAATTTACAGACTATCATAATTTTGCACTTACGAACATTTTAGTCGTAGGAAGTTTAGTGAAACGGCCCCCTGATATGTATCTGTACTGCTTCTTAGAAGTATCACGGGTGTTTCACTGACGGAATACCGAACAGTGCAGAACCTGATCAGACTGCGTGTATGCGCGTCACAAATGCCATTAGCTCCATATCTTCAACCTCAAATACAGACAGGGCATAAAAAATGCTGTGGTACGATCAAAGCATCCATATCTACAAATTTGCTGCGAACCCTGATGTATTAATTTAATATAAATTCCATGATTTTGTGCTGAATCATCATTCTCTATTAGGCCAGATAAAATTAATTTGCAGCCCAACCCCATACACCCATAAAATAAGAAAATTTAATCAGTAACACTGATGGATGTATCCCCAAAAACATTAATGAAACTCTTTTTTTTAAGGCAAATAGCTAAGTGATTTTACCTTAATATTGAACACAGGTGGCGCATGGCTGGGCTATAGAATGAAAATATGGATGATGATAAATAGGCATATGAAGTTTCAAGCCAATCTGATTTACCGTAGCAGAGATAGTAGGTAGACGAAACATTTAACGCAAATTTCGGACGGACAGACACACAGACGAACAGGGCGACAACTATATGCAGCCCGGAAAAAAATGATGGTTACATAATAATTCCAGCACAAAAATATTTACAAAATTCCCTAACATTTGATTGGTCCGTTGCAAGTCTCCGTCCAAAATTTATATCCCAGTAAACTCCATGCCGAACTACTTTCCGTAACCGTCAGGCGCAGTTAAAATAATTCTTAAGAAAACGGAAAATAAACACATTTTCTTGATGAATTTATTTCAAATGCTGGAATTATAAGGAACGAATGGCCTTTTTGTGGAATTTATCGGGGATATAAACTTGGAAAAGTCGCGGGAATACTAGACGAGGCCTTCCGGCCTTCGTCCAGTATTCCCGCGACTTTTCCAAGTTTATACCCCGATAAATTCCGCAAAAAGGCCATTCATTCCTATAATAAATTACACTGGTTGCAAAGGTTATAAGCTCAATTTCTTCAGTCACTGCCACTTATGAGACACGCCATGTGATTTGATCTGCGTAATTTCATGAAATACTTTTACAAACTTAAAATAATTTCCGTAAATGGCATCAAAAGTTAACAACATTTTCAGAGTACATGCGGAATTATTAATTATAATATTAAATTTTGTCAATTTTTCAATTTAATTATGAAAAATATTGTAAAGATTGTAAAATAATGAAGTTACAGATGTCCGAAGGTACAAAATCACATGGCGTGTCTCAATTATACAGACAGGCGATTCCGTAGCCATCGCTGTAGTGGGTGAACTGTGAATTCAACACTAGTCCGATGTCCGGCACCCTTCTTTACAACGTAAAGGTCGATTAGCTCAATCTATATATGTTCCACATGTACTCTGAAAATGTCGTCAACTTTTCAATTTATTTATGAAAAATATTGTAAATTTTGTAAATGTCTTTAATGAAATTACGCAAATGTCCGAAGGTACAAAATCACATGGCGTGTCTTAATTATACAGACAGGAGATTCCGTAGCCATCGCTGTAGTGGGTGAACTGTGAATTCAACACTAGTCCTGATGTCCGGCACCCTTCTTTACAATGTAAAGGTCAATTAGCTCAATCTTCATTTAGTCATGTTCTGCAACAAGTAGGGGATATTGCTGTCTATTCTTAGAATCACAGTTGTCTCCACTGACATATTGTCTGTTCCACGTTTTGCTGCCGACAAACTTCTGGTTATTAACCCTTTCAATGCTACCGTGACAGACTGCTATAGCGGTGTTTGCAAACAGTGTAGATCCGGATGAGCCGGCTTGTAACGAGCCGTCTCATCAGGATCTGCACTTTTTGCAAGTAATTTTCATATTTTTCAGAAAAATAACTACCCCCCCTTTTTATAAATGGACTAGTCTGAAAATCATTTTGCGACGATTAGATCAGTCGGAAAAATAACATTTCAAAATCCATTCCAGTTATTTAGGGTTGACAGGGTTAAACACATAAAATCTAAAAATTATTTAAATGTACATACTTTTTCATGAATAATAAAAAAGTCACACTCCATACAAAAGGTATTTGATAAAATTCCATCAACTATTGAAATTATAGCGAAAAAAATATTTTTCTACATGTGAATTTAACATAGGGGCTAAAAATATATATATTTGATATAATGTTGGAATTTGTGGACCGCTTTTCAAAATCTAACTTTTGCTTTCTTAGTTACATCATTTCCAATGTATCTAGCCAGGTATAGCAGTCAATTTCCAATTATTTTTTTCAACTCCTCCCATGTAAAATTCCCATACAAAATTCCCATTTTTCGCAATAAAATCAATAAAACAAATTTGGGAGAGACTTTTTTGTAATTGATGAAAAAGTACTTGCATTTAAATATTTTTTAGAATTAATGTGTTTAATAGCCAAGTTCATCGACAGCAAAACATGGAACAGACCTTTCCTTAATTTGTTTTGATCTCTTTCAATTCAATTATAAGTTTAATGTTTATTTTACAACAATTTCACACAAGCGTGAGAGCACTTATACAAATGCTCTCGATGGCACAGATGAAGACATAAAGGCTGTCATTTGACAGCCTTTATGTCTTCATCTGTGCCATCGAGAGCATTTGTGGGAGGAATCCAGAGTATCCAGAGGAAACCGGAGTACTGCCCTGGCTGAGGATCGTACCAGGGGCCACATTGGTGACAAGAGCACTCATTACCGATTTCGCAAACTGGACAGCAACCATTACATGCGGAATACACCTTTACGGGTATGAATTTTTTTAAATATTTTATTTTTATTTTTGTTATTTCTCAATGAAAGTATATGTTGCGACCACTCATTTGAACCGTCTCGATGGTCGCGACATATACATGTACTTCTAAGCACATTTAAAAAAAATATTTATGAATTTCCCGAAGTGTATATATGAAACAGGCTAAAAGGAGCAAGAGGCAGTGAAGTCACAGAATCAACCACTGATGCTGTTTTAATCATGTTTAAATGTGGCTGTGACTGGAGAAATGGGGCTTATGGAATATGTGACCAGTGCAACTCCTGATCAAATAGCACACTTCTATAGCCTGATAATGATCTATATTGCTTCTTAGAAGCATGACGGGCGTTTCATTGATGGAATGGCAAACTGAGCAGATCCTGATCATCCCATAACCCCCATTTCTCCAGTGTAAGCCACAAATGATGTAATTCATGCATACCCCATAGCTAAACGTAAATTTGATGTTCATAAAATCTTTTAAAAAATATGATCATGCTATCCTATGCTCGGCACAAGATAGTCATTCAAATTTTGGCAGGAAACTGTCAGTGCAGCTATGGCATTTGAAATCGCCATACATCAGGTGGTTTCTCTGTAGCCGATTTCACCAAAATGGCAAACATACTTATCTTGCTAAGTACACTTTGAGGGTAAAAAATTCAATTTAAAGATAAATTTATTAATTTTTATTATACTGAATTTATTACATTATCACAGCCATTTTGATAATGTAATACATTCAGTATGATAAGTATGCATACTTTTAATCATCAAATATATGCAGTTGTAAGTTCTATATGAAATAATGCATTTCGGGAAAAATAAATTATTACTCCCTGAAAGTGTACTTAGCTAGATAAGTATGCTTAATAACAATTTTGGTGAAATCGGCTACTGGATTTGCAATTTCACAGTCAATTTTGAGATGTACTCTACTTGCAGGCCCGTAGCCAGACCTGTTTGAAGGGGGGAGTCGTTTCGAAGGCCCAAGGGGCCTGAGGTATCTAGGGAGTCTAAAAAAGTGGACCTCGAGGCTAAAAAAGTGGACCTCGAGCTGGGCGGGGGGGTCGTCCGACCGCTCCGACCACCTGGCTACGGGCCTGACTTGTAGATTCATACCCTAATGCACTGATAGCTGAGGCTACAATTTCAATTTAAAAAGTATCGTATATAATATTTTTTATACACAAATACTCAATTTTGAGACGAGGCATATTTCAGATGCAGATAAAATGCAATTTTCGACAAAAAACCGTCTGTTTCTCGAAAGTGTTACAGATTTTCAAAATCAATACATATCCAGGTAAAATATGATATTATAGAAATTATATCGTAACTAGATCCTTAAACCTGTCGCCTATTTCACCAACATTGCAAAGCATACTTATCTAGCAAAGTATACTTTGAGGGAGAGATTTTCAATTTAACGATAAATTTATTAATTTTTATTATACTGAATTTATTACATTATCACAGCCATTTTGGCTGTGATAATGTAATAAATTCAGTATAATAATTCTGCATATCAAATATATGCCGTGGTTAGTTCTATATAAAATAATGCATTTTGGAAAAAATAAAAATGATTACTCCCTCAAAGTATACTTTGCTAGATACGTATACTTTGCAGTTTTGATGAAATCGGGTACTGGACTTTCACATCCATGGTTGTAATAAAGGGAGATATATGTTTTTCATTCATTCTTTAGATGACATTTTTCAGTCAAAATAAACATTCATTTGCCTTTACCGGACGTGTTAATTGGCATTATTATATCAAAGGTGAATTACCACTCGTGATATCAGGGGCTATTACTGTGTTTCAAACAGGTTAACAGAAACAACTATTTATTCTCTCTTTTTATTTTTTGATGTGCGATGATCATACATACTTTATAATATGTTGATAACAAATATTTATTAAGGTGTCAAGAACACGTTTTAAATGAATATATATATAATTCAACATAAAAATGTCATGCCTCATTTGTGTATGAAAATATTGTGATACAACCATGCGTCTCTATCAGTAAATTCAAGATTACTAAATGATTATATCTGTACAGCGAACACTCATACTTTTTAAAACTGCTGGAACAGTTAAACAATTATACACTTTTTTAATTCCTATAAAGAACATTTTGTGCCCAATAGATGGAACCCCAACATTAAGCCTGGTAAACTTCAGTGTACTTATTATAATCTGTTCTAATGCACTCTATAAATATCACGCAATCTGATTGGCTAATGGCCATACATTACAGGTATATCATGAACGGTCGCTAATTATTTCAATATTTATTCATACGCCAGTAGTAAAGGAGTGCATTAGAAATAGGTTAACTGCATTGTAATTTTGAAATTTGCGGCATATATCAGAAAATGATAGGTCGGAAAACATGTTTACTGGCTCCGCTAGCGCGTCGCCATTAAACAGATTTTCCGACCTATCATTTTCTGATATATGCCGCAAATTTCAAAATTACAATACAGTTAACCCTATATTATGTTATGTCTATAATCTGACAAATTATACTCCAAATAAAGCAGTTTGTTTTTTTGAGTCCGAGTCCGAGCAGACAAGCTCAAACAAAAACTCTCAACCTTCCGATGGATGGATGGATGGGATGGATGGGATGGACAAATAGAGAATAGTAGGTTAGTGCCGTAAATGGGAAAAACTATTTGGCAATGCTTAGGAACACGGGATGGGCGAGGTTCTGCACACATCGCGTTTCAGTGCCGCGCCAGATATTTTTCCCATTCGCGGCACTAACCTACTATTCTATTTATCCCGTCAACACATACAAATGGCTTTAAAATGCAAAAAACAAAAACCCAGCAACATATTCATACACAGTGATTAGGTCGTATTGACAGGATGTCAAAAATGTTTCACGGCACCAGCGTTTCGTTTCACGGTACATACTCACTGTGTTGACGGGATAAAGGTACCACTCAATGTCCCCTCCACTATTATTGTGGGGCATAAATATGGAGGACGCTGAACCTGCACAATGAAGTTTCATGCCAATCCATCATGTTGTTTAAGAGGTAAAAGCTATAACGGTGGGATGCGAAGTAAGAATATGGCTGAAGAAAACATGCATATTAAATTCAAGGCCAACATACGGGGATTCACCCATTGAAGTCTATATATACGATACTTTTTGTGGAAATAAATATTTATTATTTTGTTTATTTCTCCTGTAAAGTACATGCTGTGACCACTCATTTGAATCGTCTCATTGGGTGGTAACAATATATAAATTCAAGAAGAAATAAGAACAAGAAATGCGTCTGTCGAACGCGGATGCCACCTGCAGCATATTTGAGAAACTGTGACAAAGTGGTTAACCGAAAAGTGTGACGGACGGACGGACGGACGGACAGCCAGACGGACAGATGGATGGACGGACGGACAGACAGACGGACGGTCCAAACACTATATGCCACCTGTTTCTTCGAAACCCGGTGGCATAAAAAATAGTGAAACATTTTGTGAAAAAGTTCATACTTCTGTCTTTGTATCCGGTCTATAATAGGCTATGGCAGCCATTTGGGGAAGGGGTCCTTTTCATCCATTTTGTGAAAAAATGTGCATATTGCTAGCTGAGTTTGGATACAGTTGCATGTGCGTTGTGTTCCACATGGATACCAGAAGTGAACGTGATCCAAACGAACATGATCCAAACGTGCGTCAAATGTGGGTCAAACATGGTACAAACGTGCATTTGCTGTATTCCTATTAGCCAACGTAGCATTTCCTCTAAAAACTCAATACTGCATTGTAATAAAAACAGGTTTTCCTGAAACTAAATGATACAGAAAACTTTTAAACACCTCCTTCACTATAAACATGATGGGGTATATATATCTAGATGGCCACGGCCTGCATGTCACGCCCGCCGAGGCTTTGATAGTATACCGAAAAACATTAACCTGGACGCACGTACGTACGCCAATGTGCTGACTATATCGCGCTGTCCGCAAGTGGGTGTGACAAACAGCAACATCACAACCAGGGTTTCTGCTGGCAATCTCAACTGGTAATAATATCTTGGTACGCTATTTTGTTTTCCAGGCTATCAAGGCAAAGTTTAATTTCTGGGCGATATTTTCGGATCAAATATCGGAATCAGGATGCTGTTTATACCTGTAAATAAATAAATATGCTATGCTGGCAACATGAAATAAATACAAAATGTGGCTGTGACTAGAGAAATTGGCTTTATGGGATTTGCGACCAGTGTACTCCTCAAAAAGCACACTCCTGTAGGCTTACAGCAATCTATATTGCTTATTCAGGGATGTTGTATTGATGGAATGGTGAACAGTGCAGATCCTAAGATCAGACTGAAATTTATATTTCCAAACACTATACATGTATGTGTTATATTTTATTAAAACTAGTTTTTAACCCTTAGACGGCTATCTTATTTTTGTTGTCGTCTGCTGTTTATTTTCTATTTTCCATTTTATCTCCAAAAACATGCTATGACAGCACTTTAGAAATAAATTTACTAACATGCTTTTGCTGACAAACCATGTTTTTATTGAAAAATAAGGCAAGATATAAAAGCAACAGCAGCGGTCTAAGGGTTAAAACCTCACATCTGTGGATTGTTTTCACAATGTTTACACATTTTTGTACATGAATTTGGTCAAAAATCTGGCTTTAGGATGCTTTTGAAAATAGCCAAATTAAAAGTCAAATTTCCTTGCAATGTTTACACAAATGCATCCATCCTACAGCCAAATGTTGGGCCAAATTACAGGTCCAAAACATACAGTAGAACCCCTCTAAACCGGACACACAGGCAATCTGTGTATTTAATAACTCAATGAGCTCAGGCGCGTAACCAGGAGCCCTAGGAGCCCTAGAGCCCTCCAGACATCGATATATTATGCGAAATTTTATTTATTTTAGCAGAGAAATTTTCATTTTACGAAATGTAGTTTTTATTTTATCTACGTTCGCAACCGTCGCACCCCCCACCCCCCTCCTGATTACGCGCCTGGTCAGCTGTATAGTATACAAGAATAATATGGGCTTGGGCTGCAAGAACCGAACAGAGGAACGTTAGTTGAGCTTAATTTAGATATGTTACACTGTCATTTACCTCCGATAATAATGTCTGTTCATGATCGCTAGGCAGTATTGAAGTATTCATCTGTCTGTTTTATAGTGGAACCTCTCTAAACCGCACACACTGGGGACCTCCCAGGGTGTCCGGTTTAGAGAGGTCCCACTGTACTCACCATGTTCGTATAAGTACAGCATCCTATCTATGAGTATCATGGTCTCCACAACGGGGGCGAGCGAGAGGCGGAGGGTGTAGAAGGCCACCACATCCCGCCACCTACCCACCATGGAGTCGGCGGTGGTTTGAAGGTCAGGGGTCAGTCGGTCGGGTGAGATACCAAACTTCTGTAGGCCCCGTCTCGCATAGCTGGAAGCGAAATTCAAAGGATGCAATAACATTTCCCGATACCCAGTACTAGTATTTAAACGGATGCCCGCAGCCCACATGTAGAACCACAGGTGGAAGACTCGGACCTACGACACCAAAAAAAAAAAGGCCTATTAAAAAAAATCCCATTACCCTACCCACTTGGTCTCGTACAGTACCATACGCTAATATATATTAGCGTATGGTACTGTACGAGACCAAGTGGGTGGGGTAATGGGATTTTTTTTAATAGGCATTTTTGTTGGTGTCATAGGTCCGAGTCTTCCACCTGTGTGTACAACCAGCCGAGGCATATAATGCTGTCACAGTGTGTTGTTTTTTTAAGTTTGAAGTAAGGGTTGTGGAGATTACTTTGAAATTTGTGTGGAAGTGTTTACATACATGTACCTTATAATAAACACAAATTACAAAGTAATGAGACCTTGACCTTGGGCATGTGGGCTATAAATAGAATGAATAAAATATGAATGATATTAAAGACGTACATTGTACATAAAGTCTGAAGTAAATCGGAGCAAGTGTTGTTGAGATATAAAAGTATTTAAAAATATTAGCGCAAATTTCTATTTGACCTTGACCTTAGGCATGTGTGTCACATTGGTGGGATATACAATGAAAATATGGATGATAAAAGAGGTGAATGAAGTTCGAAGTAAATTAGAATAATGTTTGTGGAGATACAAGGAATGTAATAACTTTAACGGAGATTTTGTAAAAACTTTAACAGTCATTTGACCTCGACTTACAATTAATTTTGCAAATCTCTAGAACGATATGTTGATTAGCCTTGTTAAAGAGCTTACCGGTAGTTCATTTAGTTAATCCCACTAACATTAGCATTACATAATACAATTATAGACAAATTTATGGATTGATTGAATGGTGTTTTATGTCCGCTCAACAAGGTCATATACAGTCAGGCAGCTTGATCAGGGTCAGCATGGGTCAAATTCAGTCAGTAAAGCACTTGTGATGCTTCTGACAATGTAGAGCCGTATCAGGCTGAAGGTCAGTGTTAGGAAATATGTCATAGGCATTCATAGCATTTTTATTGTGACTGTTTGCTACTAGTGTAACCTCGGACTTGCCCGCACATCTCTGCAGGCTGGTCAGGGTCTACACTGTTCTATTCTTTCACGTTAATGTACACTATATTTACACTGTGTAGCGTAGAAAATATTTAATGTTTCTGCTATATTTATTCTGTCTACTAGTGGCCCACATATTCAAGGTGTATGATCACGTGGTACTAACAACAACACCAAGTACTGACATTTCCAGAATCCATCTGATTCAAAGAATCAAAGTACATATTCTTGTATAGTGTCCTTATTACGCAACGGATTTTGATGAAATATGGCGCATCAAACGCGTCTTGTTAAGCTGCATTTGGTGGTCTGTATTTTCATCCAAACTTCTGTCGTTTTGCATCTCTTACACAGAAATCGATTCTTCGCAAAAACAACATAATTCTTTGCCAAACTCCCTGGACCACCAAATACAGCTCATGAAGACGCGTTTGCTGGGCCATATTTCATCAAAATCCGTTTCATATTAAGGAAAATATCAATCAATACTTTCAAGATTTCAACACTTTCAGCGACTGTTGTTGTTATAACCACGTGATCATGCACCTTGATATTGTTTCTCGGCGCATTTACATGTTAATATATTTAGTGTCGTCCGACGTCACATTGTTTTTATTTCTGCTATATTTATTCCGCCTACTAGCATCCTCCATATTTGTTTCTTCGTGCATTTATGCGTTAATATGTTTATCACCGTCTGACGTCCCATTGTTTATGTTACGTCATGACGACATTACTTGTGTACCTGATGAAGCTTACATAAAGCGAAACGTGATTTCTGTGTTGGACATTTCTATTTCATATTATCATAAGCATTCATAGACACATTATAATTATGTTCTTGCAGCCATATGGTATATGTGGTACATGTACCTGTCAAAGTCCATTTTGTTGGTTTTCTTAGCAGGGATCTGTACAGATGATCGCTGAAAGCATGGCTCCAGTTGATTGGCTAACCACTCCAGCGTTGCTCGGTAACCGTGGATACGTAGGTGGGGTGAACCGTCTGGTGAAATATAAATGTGAGACTTGTGAGGGATTATAAAAGATCCTTGAAAACTGATTGATTGACTCATTGATTGGGGTTTTACTTCCATTCAACATGAAGGTCATAATATGTGGCTGCGACTGGAGAAATAGGGTTTATGGTTTTTGCAATCAGTGTAGATCCAGATCATCATGTGCAAGCGCACAGTCTGATCAGGATCTGCACTGTTCACCAATCCATCAATGAAACACCCGCCATGCTTCTAACAAGCAATATAGATCGTTATCAGGCCAACAGGAGTGTGCTATTTGATTAGGAGCTACACTGGTAACATATCCCACAGCCACAGATGGGAATGCACCTGTATGGGGAGTACTGTACATTACAATAAAAACTTTCAGCACTGAAAGTCTGTCTCCTGATTTGGTGCCAGGCACCCCTACTACACCGGATCGCTTGGCTGCAGACATGAATCCCATTCACAATTAAGATATGAACCCCGAAGGACAGATTCATAGCTAAGAAACATGTATGCATACCCTTTCATATGTCTTGTCATATACAATGAATAAAGCCATATTAAATGTACATCCAAATAGCAGTCAAATCCGACCACCTTTATATCTGCGCCACCTGCCTTAGCGCGCCAGGCCACAACATCTCCGATTGATTTCCCTATATAACACACCTGTGTAACACAGCCACCTGTCTAACGCCGCCACGGCCAGTAGATACATTTCTTGATGACCAATACGCTCTACATTAGTGACAGTTCGTTTCTTACACACAAAATTTGTTCAGACAAACAGGTAGACACAAATACAGTGGAACCTCTCTAAACCAGGCACCCTGGTACGATCACACACAATACTATGTCCTATATGAACACTTACCTGTGAGACGTTGCGCGTATGTATCGGCAAAGTGACATGCGAGTTCAGGGGGGGGGGGGGGGGGGGGGGGCCCCTTGCCTGGTAGGAGAGTCGGTGGTGGGGCAAGGCCATTATGCTCTCACTCATGGGGTAACCTAGCAACACACCGTCTGGACAGCAACTGTAATATTATTCAAGCTTTTGGCATGCATACAATATGTTGAGCAATACTTCAGTAACGAAGAACCCACTCGTCCAACATTTCGGCACGTGTGCCGAAATGTTGGAAGAGTGGGTTCTTGGTTTAAATACTGAAATGTTAATATTATTAATCATTAAAAGGCTGAAATGTTGGAAGAGTGGCTTCCAGGTTACTGAAGTGTCATTGTTATGATATTATTAACCCTTAAAAGGTGGGAAATTAATATTGTCGTCTGCTGTTGGTAATTTCTCGTAATTTTTCTAACAAAAAACATGCTTCCGACACGACATGAGAATCTCAGACGATTCTCATGCGTTGTCAAAACATGTTTTTCCTCCAGAAATATGGAAAAAAATATAAAGCAGCAGACGACAAAATTTAATTTCGAAATTTAAGAGCTCATACATTTAACCAGGTAGAAGAGACTCTCACTCATTAGGTAGCCAGAAGACTCGTCATCTGTACGGGAACTGTAATATTATTAACCCTTAAAAGCAATTACTTTTGGAACAGCCATTGTATAATCAATACCTGCTACACATAGATTCAGCCATTGGTGTGGCAAGGTCCTGATGTCATCACTCATGGGGTAGACTAGAGATGCGCCAATTGGACTATCCGTGCTACATGTATTTACTTACAATGTGACTTGATTTCAAAATCAATGGCTGATGTAGAAGTATTCTACTCGCCCCTCATTAGTGCTGAATTAAAATTTGTCGTCTGTTTATTTTTCTTATCAAAAACATGCTTTGACAGCAATTTAGAATCATTTCCAATGGAAATGTTTCTAAACTGCTGCCAAACCATGTTTTTATTTAGAGAAAATACAAAATAAGAAACAACAGCAGACGACAATTTTCGTTCCCGCCGTCTATTAAAGGGCTACTCACCCCTCATCAGTAAGCTTCATGTAACAGCAGCCAACCGATGCGAGGCCCCGAGTATTTTAACCTTACAGTGCTGAATTAAAATTTATCGCCTGCTGTTTATTGTTTATTTTCTATTTTTCTTATCAAAAACATGCTTTGACAGCAATTTAGAATAATAATTTAAAAATGCTGCCAAACTATGTTTTTATTTAGCGAAAATACAAAATAATAAAAAACAACAGCAGACGACAATTTTCAGTTCCCGCCTTCTAAGGGCTACTCACCCCTCATCTGACAGTAAGCTTCATGTAGTAGCAGCCAACCGATGCCAGGCCCCGAGTATTCTAACCCTTACAGTGCTGTCAGAATTAACATTTGTCGTCTGCTGTTTATTTTTATTTTCCATTTTTCTTATCAAAAACATGATTCTAAATTGCTGTCAAATCATATTTTTATTTTAAATAGAGAAAATACAAAAAAAGAAAACAACAGCAGACGACAATTTACTCACCCTTCATCAGTAAGCTTCATGTAACAGCAGCCCACCGATGCGAGGCCCCGAGCTGACGGACAATTGATGAAGAAACGCAGGAACGTAGACGTTAAATCTCCACATGCATGCAGGCCGGTCAAGATAAAATTCTGGTCTTCACCCATGTTCTCTGCAGAGCTATTACTCCCACTTGCATCTTTGTGCAACTCAGCTATGTGTGTATCATCGTCTGTTGGTTTTGATTGTGTATTTGGGCTAAGAGGAATATTGTATGGTGTCAGAGAAACGAGACGCGATTTTAAATCAGTTTCCAACCGTCCTGTTTGATCGTTATCATTATCAGTGTAACAGGTTGTTCTACTCTCGGCAATATCAACAGTACAGTTATTAGATATATCTGACTGATTTATATCATGGTTATCACAATTCATGCTTATATTACAACTAATTGGACTATATCTGGTACACCCATCCACATTTGGCACATTGTGTATATTTTCCTGCACATTTGGTTCTTTTAAAACAGTTTCTGCAGTTTGGCACATATATTCTGTAGAGGAACACCTACTTGAACTACAGTCGCTTTTAGAAATTTCACATAATTTATCAAGTTGCTGTTTGGAATCATGCGTTATTTTTGCAAGTTTTTCAGGAATTTTACAGAAAATCGAATGCAAATGTTCATGTTTCACAATTTTCTGGTTTTCATGTACATGTATTAATTTCTCTGGTGGAAATTGTTTAAAAGTAGAGTTTATTCCCAAAGTGTCCATGTGTGAATTTGCAGACATTTCCAAACTTGGCGCAAGGATTTGTTCATTTTCATCAGAATCAGCAGTCACTGTACTAGAAACTGGCATTTTGCTATCATTTGCAGATTTCGCAAATCCTGTTTCTGATTCTTCATAAGTGTATCCATGGTTACCGCCTGCAGTTTCCATGATGATTGACTGTTTGATGATTGCCAAGAAGTCGGCCATACTCGTGTCCGCATGAATCATACTGGTCACATGGACTGGTCGCTGGTTTGTTGATGTTTCAACCGTTTCCATGGCAACCATTGCCTGAAGAACAAAGAAAGTACAGTGGAACGTCTCCAAACCGGACACTATAGGGTTGTCAGGTTTAGAGAATTTTAACTGTAAGTCAGTACGGTAGTCAATTTCACCAAAATTGCGAAGTATCCTTATTTTGCCATAAAGTACACTTTGAGGGAGAAATTTTCAATTTAAGGATAAATTTATTAATTTTTATTTCATGAAATAAAATATTTTCGGACCAAATTATTACACTGAATTTATATACATTATCACATCCATTTAATTTATAGACTGTGGTCCATTACTTCAACCTGTGGGTGATATCAAGTTTATCAGGCAAGGAATTCCGGGGCTTGCCGAGGAATTCATACCGTTTCCAAGCCGAGCCCGATAAAATTGATATTAAAAGACACGAGCCTGGTATTCTATTTATCAGGTTAACCCTTTCACCCCTGATATGTTACTTTTGCAACCAATCCAATCATCAGAGATGCCAACATTGGACAAAGCACAGAGCTGCCAACCCCATGTCGGTCACATGAGGAACATGGAGAGAAAAAGGGGCTATTTTCCGGAACACAACATATGTTTTCAGGAACACAAATCAGTACTCACTTATATACATAAAGTAACTTTTTTAGAGCCTTGTCTCGGCCACCACGACCAACCGAAAAATCACAATTCCACTGCTTGCAAGACGCAAATTCATCACCGTGCCTTGACAAGACCAAATGGGGCCATGTCTCGCTGTAATCAGTGATGAACATCTGTGTTCTCCTAACTTCTTTCGATAAAAAAGACCCAAATTCGTTGGGTGCACGCTTTGGAGCAGACATTTTATGAATTTACGTGGTTAAGAAATCAATATCGCTGAGCGCTTGAAACTACTATTACTACACAACAAGAATCGAAATGGTAAGCGACTAGGCGAGTATGATTACGGGTAAATAAAAAAATAGGATTTATTGGCAGAATTGTAAAACGAAATTATTATTTCCAGATATTCCCGCGCTGATTTTTATAAAAATCGTACTTTTTAATTGTTGTCCGTACTTCCGTATTTCCAACGTATTTTCCGGAACAAATACGGAAAAATAGGAACAGTTGCCAGCTCTGAAAGCCAAATAGTAATGATTGCGCGCGGCCGGCATCGACACACGGACTAATAATGCAAGCCGTCGGTCGGATAGGGAGTTCCGAGGCATATCCCTTGCATCCACCCTCAATTCCAAACAAGAAAACTTTAAATTCAATAAATAAATTACTTACTTGTTACTTGTTACTTGTTCTTCGGAGTCTGTAAGCTTCTTGCTTATTCACTCCACCTATACTATGTACTTGATTTTCCGGTTCCGGTCAATAAACATGGTAGATGCCTGATAGATCAAATCTCTCTGATCCCCAGGCCTTGTCGAGGTTTGTTTTGAAAGATAGGACACTTTCACAGCACACAATGTTTTCACTTAGACTGTTCCATTGATTAATACTTCGGACAGGAAATGTATTCATTCTGAGAGTTTTGTTACAGCTGGGTTTTGTAATCTTGAAGATATGCCCTCTTGTACGGTTGTCGTTGAATTCAAAGAATTTTTCAGCTCGGATATCTTCTTTGTTGTTCACTATTTTGAATAACTGGATCATGTCGTACCGTCGACGTCTGTAGTACAGAGTTGGCAGATTTAAGGCTTTAAGTCTCTGCATATAACTTAAACCATGTAACTGTGGAACAATTCTTGTAGCACGACACTGTACATTTTCGAGTAGCTGAATATTCTTTTTCGTTGAAGGACTCCAAACACATCCGCCATAATCGAGAATAGATCTAATTAAACTCTTATATAATGTGAGAAATAGTTCATTGTCTAATGCTTGAAAAGTTCTCTTAATAAGTCCGATAAGCCTGTTTGCTCTATTCACGGTGGTGGCGATATGCCGGTCAAATTTCAGATTATGCTCGAAGATGATACCTAGATCCTTCTCCTCTGTACCCACCCGCGGGCAGTGGTAGTATGTTTCCAGTTTTGTCTTTCATATGGTATGTGTAGTCACATTTAACATTTCCATATTGGATTGTTTTACATTTCGGGACTGAAAAGTCCAGTAGCCATTTAGTACTCCATTCACATAGCTTAAATAGGTCTGATTGTAGTATTTCTTGATCATTTCTTGAGCTGACAGCAGCATACAATTTTGTGTCATCCGCAAATATTTTGCAAAATGATTCTAAACGATCTGGCATGTCATTTACATAGATAATGAATAAGACAGGTCCTAGAACCGATCCTTGGGGAATACCGGATGTAACTGCTTTCCATTCCGAGCTTTCTCCATTCAATATAACTCGTTGTCTCCGGTCACGTAAGAAGTCTTCAATCCATGTTAGAAGTTTGCCATCGATGCCGTAACCCTTTAACTTCAAAAGTAGTCTCTTATGTGGTATGGAATCAAATGCCTTTTTGATATCTAAGTATATGGTATCTATTTGTTTATGGTTATCATAGAATTTAGTCCAGTCATCAAACACATACAGTAACTGTAGAACGCAACTCCTTCTACTTCTAAAACCAAATTGGCATTCACTAAACAGACTGTTATTTACTTATTATATACTCTATAATTTTCAACAGCCTGCCATGATTTAAATTATGAATATAAAGCCTATAGCCAACTAAAATATTTCAGTTTAAATAGAAAGGCATACGGCATACAGGATTAGGGTGTGCTGTTGTACTTTATGTACATAGCAAACTGCATTTCTGCGCACACTACCCGACTCTGTGCACCCGAAACGGTGAAACGTCGGCCAGAAAAAAATATGCCACCCACGAAAACTCATTACATTTCAAAAAAGAATCTTTACCTTTAATGTTTCGCAACAAGTACATCTTTCACTGTGTCAGGAAATATCTATGCTTCATTTCTATTTGCTTTTTATATCGTAATTTCACATTCAGACACTTTTATAATTACAAATTTGTTTACTAAATCAAAATTTGTTGTTGTTGTTATTAAAATCACGTACAGCCGCTTATTTTTCGGCATCGCAAAAAATCGTAATTCTAGATGTGACGGGCGTAATAGCGTAGTGGACATACTGAAATAGTAATCATTACGCCCAAATCGTAATGGTTGGCACCTCTGAATCATCACAAAATTATTTTCAGACTAGTTCATTATGAAAAGGGGGTGTTTTTGTTCTCAAAAATATGTAAATTACTTGCAAAAAGTGCAGATCCTGATGAGACGGCTCGTTACGAGCCGGCTCATCTGGATGGATGTACACTGTTTGCCAATACCGCTATACAGGTATGTAGTGTTGAAAGGGTTAATATACATTTACCTTCTTTTTCTTTTTCTTGATTTCTCTTTCAAGTTCACTGAAATAAAAGCAATCACAAGCTTGCATCTTTTTTATGTTGAATTTATTTGACTTAAATTCAGACAATTTTCTGATTATTTCTCTTTCTTGGACTCGCGAGCAAGGCGTCATAAATCTAGACTCCCACACATCAGGTTGTACTGTAGGGAACATATTTTTTCTATCCATTCTTTATATATAGTCGTTTATCAGCACAATTTTCCACTATATGAGGTAGTTATTGGCACTAAATCGCATTCTACATAAAACTACCATTCTTCAGATCAGTGATTCCTTAAAATGTTAATCCAAATATCTACATGTAACAGGTGACACAAGGGCATCGTTATCACTAAGCTAATCCCCTCGCTGGCAGCCTTGATAATAATATAAAAACAAAACAAAAGGTCCGTAAATCTCATGTACACCGACTCAAAAGACTAATTGTTTTATTATATGACACTTTTTGCCCCATATTAAAATATCCGGCCGAAAAAAAATTTGTTCATTTTTTTTAGGTTTCACACAATTTTCAATAATTATTTGAAAAAAATGTTTTTTAAATTTTAGGGCCCCCCAACAAAATTCAGTGACGCGCGCATGCTGCTATACCGTTGCGCGAGAAGAGTCCGAGAGTGTTATTCGAAATGTGATATTCACCTCCAGATGAATATCACATTTCGAATATCATTCTCTGACTAGTCTCTCGCAACGAGACGACTCCGAGACTGATATTCAGGTGAATATCATATATGTCCACAATCACGTGACAATCTCATTGATTGAAATTCTTAGTCATTTAATAAAAGGTGTTATTACAGTAACCTACCTATCATACTTGTTGGCCTTAGGGGCGTGGGTATCTGCAGCCTCTATGGAGGTAACCTTCAGCCCGTGACCAAAGGACAAGAGGCGAGCCAGGTGACCAAGCCCGGAGCCCACATCTACCACGTGGTTACAGCCGATCTGGTCACTCAGGAGTTTGATCGTCTATAATGGAACAAGCAAGTGCTGTGGATTGATTGATTGAGTATTGGTGTTTAACATACTATCAACAGCTAACGTCATTTAAGGCCAGGCGAATGGGTTGGACTATCTTGTATTTAACCTGTCCATAATGAGGGAAATTCCCAAAATCAGAACTGAATATTTACAGAAAAATATATATTCAGCCCTGAAATTAGAAGTGTTGTGGAACCTCTCTAAACTACACACTGGGAGGTCCCCAGGGTGTCCAGTTTAGAGAGGTTCCACAGTGGCTACCAGAGCTCCAGATACGCTTTGTGTCTAAAGAGTATTGTACCCCCTGATTTCAAATTAAAGGCATATTTTATTTTTACAAATGGATTATTGCTTTTCTTCATTTATATTAAATAGGGAACAAATTATCAAAACATAAAACAAATTTAACCATTCACTTATTTTAGTGTATTATTACATATTCACTTATTAATACTTTACTTAGTTGAGCTGCAAAAACCAAACAGTACATTTTCAACATTATTACAGTATTTTCACTACGCAATTTGAAAATCAATGCATAGTTTGTACTCCCACCGTTGATAATCAATGCGTATTCAGCTAAAATAAGTGCGTAAAATGCGCGAATATGCACCTTATCTGAATCTCTGGGTTACCATCAATTTTTTCTCAAAAAGGTGCTGTGGAACCTCCCTAAACTGGACACGTTCGGGACCTTATCAACAGCTAAGGTCATTTACGGCTGGGCCAATGGGTTCGATCCCGTATTTAACCTGCTTCATTGGGGGGGGGGGGGGGGGGATCCCAAAAAGAGAACGGAGTATTTACATCGAAAACAAATATATATTCAGCCCTAAAATTAGAATAACCGGACCTGGTGCCAGGTCCATACCACACCAAAGTCACTTTGCCTCTTCCCCTAAAAGTAATAGGATTATGAATAATCGTAATTCACACATAAGGGGTATAACCAGATTCAACATACATAAATGTCAAAGACGTACTTGAGGGCCAAACCAGTACCCGATTTCACCAACATTGCAAAGTATCTAGCAAAGTATACTTTGAGGGAGTAATCATTTATTTTTCCTGAAATGCATTATTTCATATAAAACTAACCACTGCATATATTT